>NW_012194765.1:1048-25808 GCF_000504015.1 Erythranthe guttata
CAGTTTGCTTTGATTTTGGAATGTATGCTATGATGTTAAAAATAATTTTTGTGGGAGTCCATAATTGTCTTTATAATTGGGACTTGGGAGTTGATAGGCTGTCCTATGTTCATCATTTTATATCTGAAAATGTAAGTGTGGTTATGTTGTGTATTATATCACCACCAGACCGGCGAATATCACTCTCGATTCCGCCGGGAACCACTACTATAACTGCACTCTCAGCCAGAACTTAACTGTAACAGTATAGACTCGTCAGCTGGTGGCAGGGCAAATTCACCGGCCACCCCCACCACGGTACCACCCCCTCGTGTGCAACTTCTCAGCCAGATGCTTGTGCACAAACCACCAATGATGAAAGCCCTATGCGACCACCATGACCCCACCTCCTCTTGATTCTGCATCAGTTTCTTTGACTGCCATCGTCTTGCTTTCTCTTATTGTCCACTTCAGTAGCCTTTATTCTCCAAGGGAAAAAAATACTAATTTTTGGGTATATTTTTCGTACGGTACTTTACAATAAACTTTGTTTTGGATTTATTGTAATTTACACATCTCAATTTTGTATTAGATTGTAATGTTAAGCATATTGTTTCTTTCGCGGTTGATCAGTATTTTACTGTGAGAATAATTATGTTTAATTCATGTGAAAAGACAAATGTATTTGTTGTTCTATAAGCGAATGAAGAATTAATAAGGACAGGTTATAATTTGAATGCCCAAGTAATATCTTCACACTATTTAGTAATAACAGCATGCGTCAAATGTTTGTTCCATATTCAAAATAGTGTCATTGATGTGTATTTACATTATAGATTACAAAATAGGCTATAGAATTAAATCAAAAAGTCCAGTTTTAGAAAGGAAAAAAAACACAATATTCATATTTCTGAAAATGTGACCATACTAATATCAGTTTACTATATAAACCAGAAACAATTATTCATATTGAAATATGAAGACGAAAAGTGACCGTACTAATATCAGTTTACTATATAAACCAGAAAATAAAATGATGCAGCAAACACCACCTCAATGACATCTCAATGACATCAGTTCAATTGTGATATATATATATATATATATATATATATATATATATATATATATATATATATATATATATTGAAATGTTAGGGTATGGATACATTACAAAATCATACATATACCTCAAAACCGAAAGAACAAAAATTCATGTGGGATTCTTAAAAACAGCAAAAGCCTTACTATAATATAGTTTTTTTGTATCCTTCAAAAACAAAAGATTTCCATCTCAAAGCCACATGAAAGTAAATCAATCAACATGTTTTTAGAGCAACATCACATAATTACAAAAAATAATCAGGAAAAAAAATAAGGTTCGAGTGAAGGTGACTACAGAGGTATCTCAGAAAAATAAGTCATAAAAAGTGAAACATGGTCCTGCAAATGGTATGACCGGAGATCTTCGAGCGTTGGTGCCTTCATAACAGAGTTGAAGCATCAAAGCTGAACCTCGCCCGTTGAGCCCTTGTTGCTATCGAAAATAAGCAGACTGTAAATCTCTTCGGCCATCTTCGAGTATACCACTATGAGATATATATAATGAGTATGTTAGAATGGATATATACTAACTTGAAATGAACAACCAATAAATGAGCATTCAAGCACTTAAACGTAATTCATATAAAACTACGATTTCAATTCATAGGTAATTTCTCTGTTAAAAGATTTTCCATGTCCACTTGAAAAGCAGAAAATAACCTAATTATACAGACAAGAGGAAAAACTTACCAGCAGTTATTTTTACTAGAAACTCACATAATGAAAAGAGCATGCTTTCATGTTTAATATTGAAACCTTGCTTCAGACTTTGCATTAACTCTACTAGCAAGCAATTTCAAGAAATATGGTAAGACATCAGATTGGAACATTCTCAAAATTCCCAATTCCAAGTGCTTAATCTGATCTTCCGATACAAAACAGTACTCGATTTTATCTGGCCATCAAATTTATCTAATGCTTAATCACGTAATTTAGGTATCTAATGTTTCAAGGTTGTGATACAGAAAATACCGCTGTTACCATCAGTTGATAAAACCGTCAAGAAAATAAAATGGATCAGCTATCATCCAGTCCTACAGGACACATGAACAGATTTGTCTTACCTTTCTCTACGCCGTACGGCAAGAAGAATCACAGGCAGTTTGCCAGAAAGAAGGAAAAGATCGATGATGTTTTTTTTCTTTTTTGTGTGTGAGGAACCATAGTTTATGAATTATGGAGACTGATGTTATTAGGTTTAAAGTTTAAGAAAACTAATTGGATTTGATCGTGATATTCCTTTTTTTCCATGTAATATGATTTTAAATTTGTTGATTTGTAATTAAGTTTTAAATTACTATTTTCCTAATTAAATTTTCATTTTTTATTAAAAGGGGTTTTATGTAATTTTACTTATAAGGTAGGTATCGTACTATTTTGTCCTGGGTACGTACTAATCTTATGTGGTGCATTTTTATCGGCTGATTATGGTCCGAGAAGTACAACCCCTCTCGGACCCTAGACAACCCCAATTGTGTAATGGTAATATAGTAATTTTACATGAAGTACGATGGAGTACGAGGAAGTACGATATGTGTACGATCTAATTTTACTAGGTTCGTACTAAAATTAATAAATAACTAGGTTCGTACTGAGTCATACTTGGATCGTACTTCAAATCAACGGTTATAATTATTTATTTAATATTTTCAACGCATCAGATTTATTCGTTTGGGTCCGAGTAGTACAGACCCTCTCGGACCCTAGACAACCCCATCTTTTTTATCTAGTGTTTTTGCTATTGTTTGTTGATGCATATTAAAGTCCTAGTATTGTAGTTCGTGTTTTTAAGAACGTTGTCGTGAATGCTCTTTTGCGCATGTTTTTTTACATGTACGTTTGTACATGTCCATTTGAGGGAGTAATTTATATAGATGATGAATGTACACTAACTAATAGGTTTTTTTGCAAAAACCATCCCTGTGTAATCTAAAATTGGTGAAAAACCCCCCATGTTAAAAAAATTAGCAATAACCCCCTATGAAAATTATATTAGTCAAAGGCAACAAGGGCCCTACCAGCTTATCGTGTGCTCCACACACGGATTGTTCATGTGTTATCAAAGACAAGAAATCAGGCCATACACTGATTAATATCCAGATGACTCAAAACAATATGTTCCCATTGGAAGTTGGCATGGTGGGAAATTTTGCTCTTGCTGCTGGTGGAAAAGATGACTCAAAGTTTTGGCATTTACACTACGGGCATCTCAATATGAAGGGTCTAAAATTACTGACCGAAAAAGGTATGGTTTTCGGATTACCGAAAATTGGTTCGATCGAACTTTGTGAAGCATGTATTTATGGGAAACAAACTAGAAAATCTTTTCCTGTTGGAAAGGCTTGGAGAGCTACAAAGTGTCTTGAATTAATACATGCTGATTTATGTGGTCCTATGCGTACTATATCACTTGGTGGGAGTCGATATTTCTTTCTCCTTACCGATGATTATAGTCGTATGAGTTGGGTTTATTTTTTGGAGAATAAATCAGAAGCATTTAAAAAATTCAAACACTTTAAAGCTATGGTTGAGAAGCAAAGCTGCTCTTTCATCAAAGCACTTCGTACGGATAGAGGTGGTGAGTTCGTGTCTACTGAGTTTAATCGGTTTTGTGAAGATAATGGCATTCGTAGGGAATTAACAACTCCTTACACTCCGGAGCAAAACGGCGTCGCCGAACGGAAAAATAGAACGGTGGTTGAGATGGCGAGGAGCATGTTACAAGCAAAGGGGCTTTCGTAATATTAAGAGGAATGATGGTTTTCGTAAAATATTACCAAATCAAAGTATAATTACCTTGGTACAGCAGGAACAAACCCGTCACACTCTTCGCACCAATATTTCTTTGAGACAGGTTCGACCTTCCTCACACAATTTTTACATGAAACATACCACCAATTAGCTGCCGACTCGATTTCCAGAATTTTCGCCAGTATGGATCCAACACATACCTACAGTATATATACAACAATCGATTCTTAAGCATTATATTTGTTTAATTAAGAATATATCAGATATATGTTCGACGAATCAACGTACCTTTGTACTCTCAACGCACTCATCAATGGTCATTCTATCTGCCTGGAGTGGATCGTACGATCGAGGCAAAGAAAGTTGGGACGATAATTGACTAACTGATGGGACATAGACTTCTTCGCTCAATGCAAGCCTGTAAAATTTACAGGTATTAAAATATATAACGATTGATTATACTCAAGGTTATATATACATACATATATATATATATATATATATATATATATATATATATATATATATATGATGATGCTAAAATGTAGCTCACCTAGGGTGGAGTAGAAAATGAACTGGGAGAGCAAAGCAGACCAGTAGCTTGACAACTTGATGATCCTGAGGTACCTGCGATCATAGAACACATGAACTAAGCCGGGGGTTGATCCGGCGGAAACCCCTCCGACGCTCAAGTCAGACGTGCTGATCATAGAAATAGTCCAGAGAATACAGTTGATAGTATTGCTCAGTTAATAGGACGTACCTTAATAAAATGAGGAAAACCTCTATTTATATGTCGTTTATTGGGTTGGGTTTGCTTTGTTGGGCCCAAGCCTTACTTGAAGGTGTTTGGGCCTCGGTGATATTAGTCTTCGATATTGGACTCGTAGCCCAGTAGGTAAAGAAATTGTAGGCCCATTGGGTTGGCCCAATTAGGCATATCATTAAGCCCCCCACTCTCGAGTCGCTGTGGGGGCCATGTTGTGATGGGTCTCAAATCGTGTCGAGAGTAAAAATTGGAGAAGTCGATCATTGGCGTATGGCCTAATGGTATGCGAAAACGCGTTGGAGCGTGTGTCGGAGGGGTGTGAATGCGCGTTGGCGCATAGCGCGACAAAGTTGCCGCAATATAAATTAATCGAGTCGTCGGTTTTGTCCCGCGACGATGTAGTAGCGATTTATCTCCTCGTGGGAGCTATCTTGTCGCGGGGTAATAGTGTTGATCGAGTTATCTCCTCGTGGGAGTTGTCTCGCGATAATGTAGTAGCACGGATCAAGTAATCTCCTCGTGGGAGTTGTCTCTGGGGTAATCGAGTTGATCGAGTTACGTCTTCGTGGAAGTTGTCTCACGATAATGTAGTAGCACGGAGCTAGTATTCTCCTCGTGGGAGTTGTTATTTTTCGACATTTTCAATGTTTTGACGCGTTGCTTGTATGTGTTTACATATAGCTTTCTGCGTGATGTACTTGAGGAGGGGATCAGGCTCTCAAGATTTTTTTTTATATGGGGGTCGTGCCCCTTGTTAGACCTCGTGGGTCTTAAGTATGTTTGGACCGTGGCCACGTTTTAATGAATGACCCATCGAAAACAAGTAGATAAATTTGAGTAATCAAGCTGGCCAGACTATATAGATTCTCATAATATCTCTAAGTGCTTCTAGGATTGTAATCGTGCTAACTTGAGCTTGCGATTATATGGTGAATTTCGGGCGAGTTGTCTCCTCATGGGAGTTGTCTTGAGCGAAGTTGTAGGAGCATTGGATGATGCGCGATTTAGGCGCGTGTGGATTGAGGTTGCTCTGAGCGAGTTGTCTCCTCGTGGGAGTTGTTTCGCAGCGAGTCTTATTATCGAGCGAGGTGGTTGCACGTGGGAGTTGCCTTGCAACGGATTTGTAATATCGATCGAGTTAGCTCCTCGTGGGAGTTGTCCCGCTGCGGGTTGGGATACCGAGCGAGTTGTCTCCTCGTGGGAGTTATCTCGCTGTAGGTTGTAGTACCGAGCGAGTTGGCTCCTCGTGGGAGTAATCTCGCTGCGGATCATAGGATGGAGCGAGTGGTCTCCTCGTAGGAGTTATCTCGCTGTGGGTTCGTAGGACCGAGCGAGTTGGCTCCTCGTGGGAGTTTCCTTGTAAGAGGTTGTAGGACCGAGCGAGCTGTCTCCTCGTGGGAGTTGTCTCGCTGTGGGTTGTATTACTGCGCGAGTTGGCTCCTCGTGGGAGTTGTCTCGCAAGCCCCCCACTCTCGAGAGGATGTGGGAGCCACGTTGAAAAGGGTACTGGATCTTGTCGAGAGTAGATCGGTGTTGTAGTCTTGCGTTAATCGTTGGCATGGTGTGGAGAAATAATTTTTTTTTTTTTTTATTTGATAGCGAACGCAATTTGGTAGGTGCGTTAAAGAGCTCGCGCAATTTGGTGGAGCGCGTTGAAATTCTCGTGCGATTTGGAGAAGCGAGTCAAAATCTACGCGCAATTTGGTGGAGGACGGTGAAAGTTGAGCGCGATTTGATGGGAGCACGCAGTCCAAGGGCTCCTTGGAAAGCGCGCGCGCGTGCTTGCGCGCGCTCCAATTTTTTTTGGGGAAACTACAGATAAATCCCTAATCCAAAACTCAACACACAGATCAGTCCCTAGGTAGTTTCCCCAAGCAATTCAGTCCCTACTCACGCGCCTAACATGCAGTTCAGTCCCTAATAAAATGTGCAAATACTAAAATACCCTTTACTTTATACTAATTTTACATAACTTTTTTCCAACCTCCAACGCGCCGTTTGTGTTACACGCTCTTTGCCCGTTACATTTCAAAAATCAAACAACAAGAAAGAAGCTAAAAAGGCGCAGGAAAAAAACCACCGTTCAGTTTATACTCATTTACATACAAAGAAGAAACAGAGAAGAAACGAAGAACAAAGAAACAACAAAGAAGGAAGAAACAACGAAGCACGAAGAATCAACAAAACGCAGAAAAATTATAAAACGAAAGGAAAAATAAAAATAAACAAACCCATTTCTCGACAATGGTGAAGCAGGGTAAACAACAAGGTTTGATTTCTTTTTTCTTTCATTTTCTTGGAAACAGACCCATTTGGGTGTTGCTTAAGCTTGCAAAAAGGTTTATTTGTTGTAGAATTGCATGATTTTGAACATATCCTCTCATGGGTATTATGCCTCGACTTTATTCGGTGTTTTCCCTAATCATTAAATCGGTTCCAATATCTGTTTTTCTGTTGTTTGGGTTTGCAAATATCATTTATTTGTTGTCGAATTTCATGATTTTGTAACAGTTTCCTCATGGGTATTATTCTTCGGTGACATTAGCATGTCCCCAAAGGGTTTAACAAGGGTTTCATATAGGATATGGGAAAGAGGCTTATTGTATTTTTCGTACTGGTTCTATAGTATGTGTCATGGACAGTAATGGTATTAATAGTGCATTTAGATGGTATTGACACAGGGTACTCGAAGTACTGTCCCGAAAGCATTTAGTCCCAACAAGGGATATGTCATATGTAATAATGGTATTGACACAGGGTACTAGAAGTATAATGTTTGATGGTCCTGTAGTATAAGTCATATGCCATAATAGTATTACTAGTGCCTTTGAATGGTATTACGAGTAACTTTGGATGGTATTGACATGTGGAACTTTATAGTACGTTGTATTTGTTATAATTGTAGTTTTATGTGTATGTAATTGCCGGAATTGATGTAAAAGAAGATTGCAGTCAATGTATGTATTTTATTTTCGTAGGCCTCGTTTTACAGGCCCCGTTTTACAGCAAGGTGATTGAAAGAATGTCTGGGTTGGAGATACAATCGGAAGCTCAATGGGTTCATGGATGCAGACAGCAGGATGGGAACCTTGATTGCGGCTTGTTTGTCTGCATGTGGGCATATTGTCATGCTGTAGACAGTGAAGATATTTGGTTTAAGGCAAAAACTTGCGATATCAAAACACTTCGCCCAAAACTAGCAATTATCTTTCTGAGGCATCGGGGAGTAGAAGTGGAAGCTAAAGATGAAAGATATTTAGCGTTATTGTGAAAAAACTGGGACTGGAAGTGTTTTGGGGTTTTTGTGTTTTTTTGTAATTAATTAATGAACAGATGAATGTGTTTTTGTGCCATAAACAATCTGTCCTTTTGTTGTAGAGCTAATAATACTATTGATTAGCTCTACTCGTACTTTTCCATTGTATACATTGTACTATATGTTTCGATGAAATGTACTTACCTTTTGAACACATGGTACTTTATTTTGCAATTAATTAGTTTGTATAAAGAATATAAGCGTACCATAAAAATGAGCAACAAATACTTTCTAGTCTATTCGAAGATACCTTGTCAACACTAGACTTGTACTTACGTGATGAACAAAGCGTACTTCACATGTGTATTCACGAAAAACATACCATAATCGATGTTGATCAACTCCCACATTGTTCCTATTTATTCTTAATAGTCTTAAACTGAAGAGTTGTGTCTTAAAATGCGATCATATGGATGCATTGGCCCGACAATAATATAGAGTGTAACAATACTATATGAATGACAAACATATACTTTATCAGTGAACAAAGCGTACTATAGTCACGAATCACTTGTACTTCACATGTGTATTCATTGTACTTACTTGATGAACAAAGCTTACCATATTTTTTGATGAATTGAATTGTACCAATTTCATTGACGCTTTAATGATCAATAAGTACGGGAGATGCATAAATTATGTTTTAGATGGTTATTTTAAGGTAGGTGAGAATAATTGTTGCGTTTGGAATACAAGATCCCATAAATATGTTGAATTTCATACATGATACTCATATACTATACAATATATTCATACAAGTCTACAATGCTCAAGTGTAAAACTAATATTTTCCTCAATTGTTACCATAATCGATATTGATCAACTCCCACATTGTCTCCATTCATTCTTAATAGTCTTAAAATGAAGAGTTGTGTCTTAAAATGCGATTATATGGATGCATTGGGCCGACAATAATATATAGATTGTAACAATACTATATGAATAACAAACATATACTTTATCAGTGAACAAAGCGTACTATAGTCACGAATCACTTGTACTTCACATGTGTATTCATTGTACTTACTTGATGAACAAAGCGTACCATATTTTTTGATGAATTGAATTGTACCAATTTCATTGACGCTTTAATGATCAATAAGTACGGGAGATGCATAAATTATGTTTTAGATGGTTATTTTAAGGTAGGTGAGAATTATTGTTGCGTTTGGAATACAAGATCCCATAAATATGTTGAATTTCATACATGATACTCATATACTATACAATATATTCATACAAGTCTACAATGCTCAAGTGTAAAACTAATATTTTCCTCAATTGTTACCATAATCGATATTGATCAACTCCCACATTGTCTCCATTCATTCTTAATAGTCTTAAACTGAAGAGTTGTGTCTTAAAATGCGATCATATGGATGCATTGGCCCGACAATAATAAATAGAGTGTAACAATACTATATGAATGGCAAACATATACTTTATCAGTGAACAAAGCGTACTATAGTCACGAATCACTTGTACTTCACATGTGTATTCATTGTACTTACTTGATGAACAAAGCGTACCATATTTTTTGATGAATTGAATTGTACCAATTTCATTGACGCTTTAATGATCAATAAGTACGGGAGATGCATAAATTATGTTTTAGATGGTTATTTTAAGGTAGGTGAGAATTATTGTTGCGTTTGGAATACAAGATCCCATAAATATGTTGAATTTCATACATGATACTCATATACTATACAATATATTCATACAAGTCTACAATGCTCAAGTGTAAAACTAATATTTTCCTCAATTGTTACCATAATCGATATTGATCAACTCCCATATTGTCTCCATTCATTCTTAATAGTCTTCAAATGAAGAGTTGTGTCTTAAAATGCGATCATATGGATGCATTGGGCCGACAATAATATATAGACTGTAACAATACTATATGAATGGCAAACATATACTTTATCAGTGAACAAAGCGTACTATAGTCACGAATCACTTGTACTTCACATGTGTATTCATTGTACTTAGTTGATGATCAAAGCGTACTATATTCACGAATAACCCAAACTTTACCAGCTTATACATTGTACTTATTTGATGAACAAAGTGTACTATATTCACGAATAACCCGAACTTTACCAGCTTATACATTGTACTTATTTGGTGAACAAAGCGTACTATATTCACGAATAACCCGAACTTTACCAGCTTATACATTCTACTCTTATGTTCACTAATTAAACAACAGTACATAGGTTTTACATAGCATGTAGACTGCAAATATTACTAGATTCAACACTATCAAACTATGAACTACTCCACCTTCAGAATTGCAATTCTTCACTTCACTTTCTTGATGGACTTGGTTCATCGACGCACTTGTAGCTTCATTTTCTTCACGATTTGAGTTGGAAAAAGTTTGCCCAACTTCAAATGGTTCACACGAATGGGAGTAGCCATGGTGTGGGCAACAGTAAAATAACCTTCCGGGATTCCAAACCATTGTGGGGTGGGTGGATTTTACAGTGATTTTTTCGTCGGAAAAAAAAGGAAACCAGAGGAGAGAAAGAGAGAAGAAATAGAGAAGAAAGAGAGCAGTAGAAACAGAGAAGAAAGAGAAGAAAGAAAGAGAAGATGAAGAGAGAGAAAAAGAAGAGAGAGAAAAGAAGAGAGAGAAAAGGGTGAGAGTGAAAAAGAAGAGAGAGAATATAATAAAATATATAAAATTCACATTAGGGACTGAACTGCATGTCAGACGCGTGAATAGGGACTGAATTGCTTGGGGAAACTACCTAGGGACTGATCTGTGTGTTGAGTTTTGGATTAGGGATTTATCTGTAGTTTCCCCATTTTTTTTTTTTTTTTTTTTTTTTTTTTTTTTTTTTTTTAACTGCTGATGCGCGCGTGCTGTGCACGCGCGCGCGTCAGGCGCGTGTCGGCCACGCGCGCGTGCGGTGCACGCGCGCCTCTTCTCTCTTTTTTTTTTTTTTTTTTTGTTGCTGAAGCGCGCGTGCTGTGCACGCGCGCGCGTCACGCGTGTCTGCCACGCGCGCGTGCGGTGCACGCGCGCCTCCTTCTTCTTTTTTTTTTATTTTTTTTTTTTTTTTCTCGGTGCGCGCGCGCACAGCTGGCTTGGAGGGGCGCGCGCGCGGCGGCTTGGCCGGCTCGGGGGGCGCGCGGCTTGGCTAAAATATATATATATATATATATATATATATATATATATATATATATATATATATATATATATATATTTTTTATTTTTTTATTTTATCTCCTTCTTTTTTCTTCTTCTTTCTTCTTCTCTTTTTTCTTCTTCTTTTTCTTGTGTCTTTTTTCTTCTTCTTGCTTCTTCTCTTTTTTCATTCTCTTCTTTTTTCTTCTATTTTTTTTTTTTTTTATTTGGTTGATATTCACCTCCTTGGGGATGTTTTATTTTTTGAATAGGATATTACCCTCGTTCCTTGAGATGGAATGTGCACCCCCTTGGGGATGTTTTAGTTTTTGAGTAGGGAGATTATCCTCGTTCCTTGAGATCGGATGTGCGCCCCCTTGGGGATGTTCCATTTTTTGAGTAGGGAGATTATCCTCGTTCCTTGAGATCGGAAGTACACCCCCTTGGGGATGTTTTATTTTTTGAGTAGGGAGATTATCCTCGTTCCTTGAGATCGGATGTGCACCCCCTTGGGGATGTTCTATTTTTTTAGTAGGGAGATTATCCTCGTTCCTTGAGATGGGATGTGCAGCCCCTTGGGGTTGAAAGGTAAGTGGATGTACCACCCTTGAGATGTGATGCCCAACTTTAGGATGGGATAGCCCCCCATTTAGGATGAGGCGATCACGAACCACTGGGGTGAGATGCCCCACCTTGGCGATATATGGTGCCACTGATTCAGTGGCAGCACGAGTTGAATCTTCCGTGATCATACGCTGAAGGTCTTCTTTGGTTATCTGAACCGTTCGAGAAGTAAGTAGAAATTGATCATGTTGAGGACCCAGTGGGGCCTCACGAGGAGGAGCGTTGGCTCCTGCTATGACGAATGAAATGTTTTGGGGGCGATGTGACCCCCAGGGAGTCGATAACCCTTGGCGAACGAAATATTTTGGGAGCAGATGTAAGCCCCCAGGGAGTCGATAACCCTTGGCGAACGAAATATTTTGGGGGCGATGTAAGCCCCCAGGGAGTCGATAACCCTTGGCGAGCGAAATATTTTGGGGGCAGATGTAAGCCCCCAGGGAGTCGATAACCCTTGGCGAGTGAAATATTTAGGGGGCATATGTAAGCCCCCAGGGAGTCGACGGCGGTGGTGCCATAGGTGGCTCCACATGTGGAGCAGGTGCTGGTATCGCGTTGGGAGCATTTGCTCCCCTCGTGGCGATATATTGGGTCACGGCCTCTATGGCAGCGCGAGTTGAAGTTTCTGCTATCATGCGTTGAAGCGCATCCTCGGTTATTTGAACCATTCGAGGAGCAGGGAGCGGTGGATCGGCGAGTGGTTGGTCCCCAAGGGGGATCACCTGAACCTCGCGAGGCGGATCCATGGGATGTGGAGGAGGTGGCAAGCCAGAGCCTCCACGAGGTGGGAGGTCATTTGCTGTGTCCTTTTCTCTCCGAGCAGACGCCTCAGGAGGATCTTGTTGGCTACGTGATCTGGTCTGCATCGTTCCCACAGACGGCGCCAAAATGATGATGCTAAAATGTAGCTCACCTAGGGTGGAGTAGAAAATGAACTGGGAGAGCAAAGCAGACCAGTAGCTTGACAACTTGATGATCCTGAGGTACCTGCGATCATAGAACACATGAACTAAGCCGGGGGTTGATCCGGCGGAAACCCCTCCGACGCTCAAGTCAGACGTGCTGATCATAGAAATAGTCCAGAGAATACAGTTGATAGTATTGCTCAGTTAATAGGACGTACCTTAATAAAATGAGGAAAACCTCTATTTATATGTCGTTTATTGGGTTGGGTTTGCTTTGTTGGGCCCAAGCCTTACTTGAAGGTGTTTGGGCCTCGGTGATATTAGTCTTCGATATTGGACTCGTAGCCCAGTAGGTAAAGAAATTGTAGGCCCATTGGGTTGGCCCAATTAGGCATATCAATATATATATATATATATATATATATATATATATATATATATATATATATTAAAAGTTGAATGATCAAATGTTAGTACATATACCTGTAGTCTAAAACTTCTTTCAAATTCGTTCGATCAGTAGTTGTGATCCATGTCGAACATTTGACAAACTCGTGCTTCCTAAGTATGATTTTAGGTGAATTAATATACAAAAATATGCATCAATATTTTAACAAATTCCTAAATATGCATCAATATTAGGGTATGTAAATATTAACACGCACCACAATAAGTTTTAGCCCTGAAACACTGAAGTATGACCACAGTCCATTTTGGTCCGTATTCGTTACATATGCATCAATTTGTTCAGCAAATGCTTCCCATAAAGTACATTTAATTGTGTTTTTCCTGTAATGTAAAATAAATTACTAAAAATATTATAAGAATAAATCCATATAAAAATTGTAAAAAAAAAATATATAATATTTAAATTACTCTAAATCTTGCAGAATAACATCCAAAAGTTTGCTTTTCTCTCCTTTTGTAGTGATCTCCTTTATATGCCCCTTCTCTACCACATGGCCAATTACATATGTACAAATAAATAAATTAAATCAAATGTACCAGAGTTATATACTGAATCAAATTGCAACATTATTTTGATTACTGAGGATTTCTACATAACCCTTGTGATACAGACGACACAAATATATTAGTGATTAACGGTAAGACATAACAAACATTTACCAAACTAAGTTATATGAAACAATTGCGTACCAAATAATAAATATTCATCCACATTCTTCTTTATTGTGTCGAAAGAAACGAACTTGAAGTTGGTTGTCGGAATATATTCGGCTACTAAATTAGTAACTACAGTCATTCCGACAAAATTGAGCTTAAATTTGTACGTAGATACTCTAAATGGTAAATTTGAATCACCCACCAAGAAATTTTGAAACATATAAGTTTCGCCTTCTTTCACTAATTCCTTTAATTTCATAATGAGATTCTTTTTTATGGTAGCATGAATACGCATACCCTGTTACAAAATCAATAAAATAGTTAGCTCCTAAATATTGGGAATATAAAACAAAAATAAAAATAAATAAATAGAAAAGAATCCGGAAAAATAAAAACATCACCTTCTCATCCAAAAAAACCATTTCAATGCTACCCATTTCTGTTTTTCTCCACCTATCTGGCACTAACCATAGACGAATTACCCGTACAATTATCTTCCAATTAATTGTGCTTGTATCAATTTCATGAAGCAATGAAACCTGTGTAGTTGAATTTCGTGGAGCCATAACTGCTTCAATGAATAAAAATCCTTCAATCCTTCAATGAAACAAAAATCAGGATATTTAAGATTTTGGTGAAATTGGGCAAACGAACTGAGACCGAAGCAAGTGAAAACAGATTAAATAACAGGGACCAAAGCAAGGGAACGTTAAAAAGAACATGGCTTTTTTTACCTGAGGTGTTGGAGCAGCAAATACAGTGAGAGATGGAGAGAGATACAGAGAGAAATATACTTATAAAGAGTGCGTATAAAGAGTTTATGATCTAATGTGACAACTTGTGTTGTCACTAAAATTCATTTTTCTTGTAGTGATATTAGATTATTGTTCCCGATAAGTCTTTGGGGAAACGTGTGATAAGAAAATAGAGGAACCGTGTCATTGAAAATGTGTGGATTTATGCCAATATTTAGGAGATTAGTTGAAGGAATAGTAGAAATTAATATTTAATTACGTGTTTAAATATCAGATTATATGAAATTTAATAAAATATGAAAAAATAGTATTAGAAAATTAATTTAGACTTATGCCAATATTTAGGAGATTAGTTAAATGATTAGCGTGTTTAAATATCAGATTATATGAAATTTAATAAAATATGAAAAAATAGTATTAGAAAATTAATTTAGAATTATGCCAATATTTAGGAGATTAGTTAAAGGATTGGTAGAAACTAATATTTAATTAGGTGTTTAAATATTAGATTATATGAAATTTAATAAAATATAAAAAAAATAGTATTAGAAAACTAATTTAAACTTGTGTTGTTTAACTACGTGTTTAATTATTAGATTATAGGGAAAATTAATTTAGAATTATGCCAATATTTAGGAGATTAGTTAAAGAATTAGTAGAAATTAATATTTAATTACGTGTTTAATTATTAGATTATACGAAATTTAATAATATGAAAAAAATTGGATTAGAAAATTAAATATTTAGAAGATTAGTTAAATGATTAGTAGAAATTAATATTTAATTATGTGTTTAATTATTAGATTATACGGAAAATTAATTTAGAATTATGCCAATGTTTAGGAGATTAGTTAAAGAATTAGTAGAAAATAATATTTAATTAGGTGTTTAATTATTAGATTATACGAAATTTAATAATATGAAAAAAAAAAAATTGGATTAGAAAATTAAATTTAATTCCATTATAAGATATCCTCCAAATGAGCGGGAAAAATTGACCTTAGGGTTTTCTAGGGTTTCTCCAGGAACCTTTCTTTTGTTAATAAGATGTAATGAGATGGATTATAGAGATCGAATCATGAAAATGAAACAAATCAAACATAAAAGAGTGAAATGGGAATTAATATTAAGATGAGGTAGGGGTGGTTATTTACTTACCTTGGACCGGATCTGATTCAGATTCATTTGGATCGGATTGAAAATCAACCTATATGAATGAAATCAAAGTGGATTGGACTTGGATTGATCCGGATCAGATTCATATGAATCCATAACTATGTGGTTTATTATCTCAACTTATTAGGCTGAATGTCTCAAATTATAAGGTTTAATATCTCAAATTACGTAGTTCAAAATCCATTATACTCAACTTTCAAACTTATACATATTCACGCAACACGAAGCTTTAGTGTAGTTGCTATTCTAAACCAACACGAAGCTTCCTTGCCAGTTTTCTGTGCAAGATACACGGAGCAATAGCTTAGTTTCACAAGATAGATATTATAATCAAAATGTTTTAAGCGTTCGATTACAAACAGACTTAAATAACAAACACATCATTCACCGCATCATAGAACAAATAATTCTTCTAAAATGATGGATTGGCTACACTGCTGCAGAAAAATGGCAGATTACAAAGGCAAGAGCATCGGGCTTCAAGCTTTACGGACAATTACCCGTCTTTCTCGCTTATATTCTACTTCATCTCTTTGATGCATAACTACTAAAGCTCTTCTTACCTGTCAGAAACACACACACATAGATCAGTTATAGAAAAAAGACATTTAAAAATTCTAATATCTGTTATCTACTACTGGTTAAAATTCAAAACATTGATTTTTTCTTACAATAGATTCATTCATGCCCATCCTCGTGAGCTCATCGATCAGCCTTCTCTCTGATATATGGCTTCCTATACCCATTCTTCTCTTTATCTGGGTTTCCTCTTGCTGTACATTTTATCAGATTTAGCATCGGTATAATTTATTATAATACGTAAAAATAGACAAGGTAATTGAGAGCCAAACAGTGGTCACCTTTATCTCATTTGCCATCTCGGGAGTAAGGTGTAGATGTTGATTAACTCCGGCACGTGCTTATCCATTGTAGAGTTGTTAAAGAGCCTTATTGCTTCAAGAACGTGGTTGTCATTTGCAACATGAGACCTAATTGTCAGAAAAAATAAGGCTCAGTAAACGGCAACTTCTCACACGATAAAATACAATTCTCATGTTAGGAGATTTTTAAGAATTATTACTCTTCTTGAGCTTTCAGCGTACATCAAATTTGCAAATTTAGAACCACATACGATTTAGGCAATGGGAAGTATAATAATCACATACGGTACAACACGGAACACATCAACTTACAGTGTCATTCTAGCAAGTGATTCACTTAATCTCACAACAGCTTCCAACTGCCTCACTGTAATTGGTATTACGGCTGTCTCACCAATTTCATTTGACTGCCGTCTCATGTCCTACAAGAATCAAATAGCGTAAGAGAAATTTATGGATAACATGTAATACCATTATGCATCAATAACAAACAGGGAAAATACAAGCATCCTAAGCATCAGACGAAACATGATACTTTTCATGGAAATGTTTTCCTTCAGACAACGTCAACATAAGGTTTCTATGCAGATTTAGGAGCAGTAACCAACACTTTGGCTAGAAAGGAAAATAACACTTGAAAAACTCTATCCAATAAGAAGTTAAATAGCATGTCCAAATCATTTCCAGAATATTGAATTGAATATTTGAAGCATTAATTAAAGTAACTATTGCTAGACTAAGATGGTTACAAATGGTTAATCGTAGCATCCAATTCAGTATTATTTAGAAACAGTATAACAAATACCTGTCTAATTTTTACATAACTCTCCTGCAATCTAGACGCGGCAGACTCTGAGAGACGTGGGTGACACTCAGTTCGACAATAGTGTATATATCTGCACGCGAAATTTAAATACATCAGCAACCCAACCAACAAAGCTTAAGCAACCCTTGCGACAAAAACAAGGATCTAAATAGAATTGCATACCTTTTCAGCCAGTTGTCCTCTTTGGTAGTCTTCGAGTCAGTTGCAGTTGCATCAGCTGATGCATGAACTTTGATGATGTGGCTGGCAATACTCTGCAAATGAATAGCATCTGATTAGGTTTAGCTAATTTTCTTCACTTGGCTTTTAAGGAGCTCTATTACAACATTCTGAGTAACAACCTATACTCATGTTCAATAGAGATATTTGGATTTTACCACGACCGTACTTTTAGAGAGACGCAAAAGCAAAAGTCTGAGGGGTCGCTTATGTATGAGTAACATGCTATCCAAAGTGATTAATGTTTACATACCTTGTCTTGCGCATACATTTTGATATCTTTCACAATAAATATTATATCAAATCTTGAAAGAATGGTGGTCTGTAAATCAATGTTGTCTCGAGCGGTCTGAAAAAGAAAATAAGGACTGTTAGTTTCTCAATGGTAAAAAGACTTAAAACCGACTGAAATAGTGACAATATAAACAGTCATTTAACAGAAACTAACAGACCATGAGATCATCATAACGCCCAGATGGAGGGTTAGCTGCAGCAAGCACAGAGGTCCGGGAATTGAGAACTGTTGTTATTCCTGCTTTAGCAATAGATATAGTTTGCTTCTCTTATTTTTTTTTTCAAAAATAAGAGAAGGTAAAAGAAAGATATCAGTAAACTGATACAAAGTTCTAACATAATTGAATGTGTAAGGTAGACAGAAGTTCTACATTCCTCTTTTATCATATGCACTTCATTTTCCAAACTACTCAACAAAAGAGAAAGGGTCAGAAGCGATTTTTGTGTTCATCTCTTAACGCTGGAGTTGGAATAAGATATCTTTCAACTAAATGATAATTGTTTCAGTCTAATTGAAACTTGAATAACTGACAGAAAAAGACCTAGCGAGGCAAAATTACGATGTGATATAGATGCAATGAGAAAAAATATAAATGCATTATTGTAAAAGCAGATCAGATTGGTGTTCTTAATTTGAAGGAGAGTAAATGAAAATTGTGGTTACGAGGGGGAGATAGTCGGCGGGGTTTTGGCGGAGAAACTGGGGGAGGTTTTGATCAGGATCGTAGGAGATGAGGATCGTAGGAGATGAGGTTTTGTGCAGTAATTTATTATTTTTTTGTCGGTTAATGACATTTACTGGACTTCTGTGTATACAAAACTTTGAGTTATGATACTTCAACAAAATAGAGGTTGGACGTAATATAATGTAAACTGTTCCCTAGAAGCATGTCTGAGATTTTTTAGGTATATATCAATGCATTTCAATTCAGATTTGTGGATCCAAGACACCAAGGACTCATAATTCTAGTACGTTGTGTTATCCCCATTCCCCATATAAATGTGGCATGCCATGCGCGGTAACACACACACACACACACACAAAACTAAAAAGGCAAGAGCTTAAGAGACCTCATGGAAAGGAACGAGCAAATAACCAATAAGAATAACATTTGAGACAGGAAGAGTTAAAAACTGTTTTTCACTTTTACAGTTTACTATCTTAGAACGGTTAAATAGAGGCACAATTAAGCAGCACTAGTCAATGTATTAAATCTAAAAGCAATAGAGGCCAAACAGAATAACCAAATCTTGTGATCCTTACCTGTAATGCCCCCCACAATCCAAGGTTTTCGAGACAAAATATTATATTACAATGCAGCCTCTGAAGAGTCTTTTTGATGTTTCTGAGACTAATCTGATCAACCGAATTCGTCCGGAGCGCCAACATAAACTGTTAAACACAAAGGCGTCGATTGATAGTTCATGTGGATTAAATTTACTAAAACATTCAATTTACACAATACCTGGTTTTTTATTTCCTCAAGATTTGTAGTATAGATCATGTGAGAAGAACACCCATTCTTGTTTGAACTATAATAATATAC
Source organism: Erythranthe guttata (assembly GCF_000504015.1). The sequence goes on from NW_012194765.1 coordinate 20,459, forward strand.
ATTTACTTTGGGGGATGTGACGAATCTTTCCAGTTCATCCTTATCTTCAACAGAATAAACCTATGAAAAAAAAACACCCTCAAATGATCAAATATTTGAGAAAAGAGGTACAGAGAGAGATGGAGGTTAAGCTTCTGTCTACTCGGTCTTTTCATTTGCCGCCTGCTTTTGCCGAAAAAGCCTTTGCAATCATGACCCTGTCCTCGGAATTCGCGTAAGCATATGAATTAATGCAGAAAATTTAATGTGGTAAGTCCACGTGTCTGCCTCTGTATGGCGACTGTTGATATGCCAGAGGTTTTGGGGTATGTGGAACGTTGAGGAATCGTGGCCGTTCTTTAATTTGAAATGAACGGCCGGATTCCCCTCGTTTGGGTAGGGATAGAAATTCACTATAAATACATTCCAAAAAGGCCGCCTCCAATTTTTTCGCAACCTCTTCTTCCTCCCTTGCTAATTTTCTGCATCTGCCCCTTTCCGACTCGTGCAAATTTTTTTTTTTCCGTCTGCTTCATCTTTCCCGACGGCACGCCAAGTCCCTTCCCGGAGTATCCCTTAGCTTCACCAGAGGCCATTCTAGCAGGTGATTTTCTCATTCCATTGTTTATCAAAGTTATCCTTTGGTAGGATGTCTAGCGATTCTCCTCCCTCGGGTAGTGGTTCAGAATTACTTCTAGGTGATTCCTACACCTCGTACCTTCTCTTAGACGACGCCGCGTTTGACGACGTAGGCGAGGTAGGTGATGCCCCCTTAGATCCCGACAGGCTAGCATTAAACCCCGTACCTTCCTCGGGCTCCAAAAAGCCCTATTCAATAGTGGACAGTACTTGGGTCCTAGAGTCGGTGGAGTTTGGGCATGGATATCGGTACGTACACCCCGAGCCATCCCAACTTCCGGGTTATTCCGATCACGAGCTTTTGACCTGGTATGAGGATCAAGCGAAAGCCGGTCTTTCCTTTCCTATAAACCCCTTTTTAGTAGACGTCGCGAACCGTTTCGGAATCCCTTTATGTCGGTTGTCCCCTAATGCATTTAGTATACTAAATTGCTTCTATATGGTGTGCACCCTTCTTGGTATCCAAAACATATGCGGCGGGCTATTCGATTATTTTTTCTATGCCCGCCGCTCTAGGTCGATGTACTATCTGTCTAATCGACGAGATAGAAATATCTTCACTAATATCCCGAATAAGATTAACTACTGGCACCGAAGGTACTTCTTTGTCCGGAGTAACGAACCGTGGCCTTTTACTACTCACGCCGGTAGAGTCCAAACCCCGCCCCCTCGAACCGAGGACATGCTTGTCGATATCGCGTATATAGAATGTTTTTTCCATAATCAATTTTTAGACGTAGAAAATGCCATACGGACGCCGGGGCTTCTTGCTGCCTTCGGTTTACTCCGCCCACAAGGGCCTGTTATGACTCCCGCCGAACGCGGTAATCATCTCGTCTATATCCGTATTATTTTCTTTTGTAAACATCTGCTAATCCTTTTCCCATGTTTTTGCAGAAGTAGCGATGTTTGCTCACCTCCGTTCTACCCCGACACCAAAAAAGGCCGTTGCAGTGGCCGAAGGCGAAGCTTTATCTATGCCACGGGCGACCAGCGAGGCAGACACCGCACCCGACGTGTCGACCGATGCTACAAATACAGCCAAGTCAACACGTCGCAAAAGAGGTGCCGAGGATGCCCCTGATGCAAATCCTTCGAGCTCGAAGAAAAATGCTCCGCCGCCCCCTCCCAAAACGTCGCTGCCCACATCCATTGCCTTGGCGCGTCCAGCACCCAAAACCATATCGGTGCCTGCTTCGCTACTTATTCCGAAGCCTGGCTCGGACGAGATGGTTGATTTCATCCGCAGCTTCCGCTCCCCCAATGATCAAAAGGTGCTTGACAAATTAGGGGAAGACGAGCTGCAGCGGCAGGGTTGTGCCGCCCTTTGCCACCTCGTTGGCCTGTTTGCCAACAGGGGTCTGCCGTCGGCGCACTCTCAACAAGAGCTGTCTCGTCTGCGGGAGGAGCTTGAGAAAACGAGGGCGGATGCTGCCGAACAAGAGAGGGCTCGCCTGGCTCAGATTTTAACCTCGGAGCAGCGAGCCCAAGAGCTAGCCGCTGCTCTTGAGCAAGGAAAGGTCAAACATGCCCGCGAAATAGCAGCCCTCGAGGAGGAGAAATCTCGCGCTTGGCAGGAGGGATATCGTGCCTTCCTTCCTTCCGACGAAGGTCGAGCTGTGCTTCAAAAGTTCTCGGCCGAACTAAGGCAAATGTACCGGAACTCCCCGGACTTTTTGACAGATCTGATGCCGTATACGGAGTTCGCAGTGTCGCATACGATCAAGATCGCACAAAGGGACATTTCGAAGGCTGGTGTGTCATCAGTCGAGCTGGATCCGCTCAACATAATGGGGAGATTGCATGCGAACGAGATGCCGGCGACCTGGCAACCATTGAAGGTGCGACGTGATGGGCAACCTTGGTATACCATCCCACTGGAAGAGGCACTTCGGCCCTATACCGGGGCAGGTCCTGTGGAGCTGACGGACGCGCTGACCGCCGGAGCGGAGGCAGAGAACGAGGCTACTCTAGATCAGGCTTAGGACGAGGGTTGCCCTCTGGCCCCTTGATTTTTTTCTGTGCTGCTTTTGTTTGCTGTTTGTCCACATTTCATATATAATATGAATGTTTTATTTCGTTCGTATCGATTTCGTTTGTTGGTGGTTAGGCTGATATAATCTCGTATTCTTTATATGTCGGTATGCCAACCTCCCCCCTTGCCTTAATCCAGTGATTCTGATCTCCTGGACGCGAGGTCAATACTGACCTCGTCTTAGTTTAGTGTATCATGCGAGGTCAATCCTGACCTCGTCTTATTCCATTGCGTTCAGATTACATCTCTGATTCGAGGTCAATGCTGACCTCGTCTTATGCCAGTAATTCTGAACTTCTCTAGGATACGAGGTAAATCCTTGCGAGGGAAATCCTGACCTCGTCTTATTCCATTGATCAGAAGAATATCGTTCTTGAGACGAGGTATATTTACACTTGGGACTTATTATTATATTATTATTTTACTTAACTGTGCAGTGGTTTGACTTGGGACTTGTTAATGTAATCTGCCCTTTTTGCTATTATAGTAGTGGGACCCCTATTGATAATTCTGCTGCCACTCTAAATATTATCAATATGCCGATTGCAATGTACCTCTATTTTTGTCTCGGTACGATATACCCCATCCCTTTTTTTTTTTTTTTTTTTTGAGATGAATATACCCCATCCCTTTTGATAATGAACTATATGCATATATGCATTTTTGTGGAAAACAGGCGTTTCTTCCAAGCCTACCGAAATGATAAGTGTAATCGGAATTATTACTGGAATAAGACAAGGTCAGTATTCACCTCGCATCCGAAAAGATGAGTGCAATCGGAATGATTACACTGGAAAATGTGACCATACTTGATGATGCTAATATGTAGCTCACCTAGGGTGGTGTAGAAAATGAACTGGGAGAGCAAAGCGGACCAGTAGCTCGACAATTTGATGATCTTGAGGTACCTGCGAAATGAGCACACGTGAACTACGCCGGGGGTTGATCCGGCGGAAACCCCTCCGACGCTCAAGTCAGACGTGCTGATAGTGAAAATAGTCCAGAGAATACAGTTGATAGTATTACTCAGTTAATAGGACCTACCTTAAGGAATGAATTCAAACCTTTAGTTATAGCTTAGTTGAGATTATCGGACCCAAACCTTACTTGAAGGTGATTGGGCCTCGGTGATAGTGGTCTTCGATATTGGGCTCGTGGCCCAGTAGGTAAAGAAATTGTAGGCCCATTGGGTTGGCCCAATTAGGCATATCATTAAGCCCCCCACCCTCGAGTCGATGTGGGGGCCATGTTGTGATGGGTCTCAAATCGTGTCGAGAGTAAAAAATTAAGAAGTCGATCGTTGGCGTATGGCCTAATGGTATGCGAAAACGCATTGGAGCGTGTGTCGGAGGGACGTGAATGCGCGTTGGCGCATGGCGCGACAAGGTCGTCGCGATGTAAGTTAATTGAGTCGTCGGTTTTGTCCCGCGACGATGTAGTAGCGAATTATCTCCTCGTGGGAGTTGTCTCGTCGCGGGGTAATAGTGTTGATCGAGTTATCTCCTCGTGGGAGTTGTCTCGCGATAATGTAGTAGCACGGATCAAGTAATCTCCTCGTGGGAGTTGTCTATGGGGGTAATAGAGTTGATCGAGTTATGTCCTCGTGGAAGTTGTCTCACGATAATGTAGTAGCATGGAGCTAGTATTCTCCACGTGGGAGTTGTTATTTTTCGACATTGTCGATGTTTTGACGCGTTGCTTATATGTGTTTACATATAGCCTTGTGCGTGATGTACTTGAGGAGGGGATCAGACTCTCAAGATTTTTTTATGGGGGTCGTGCCCCTTGTTAGACCTCGTGGGTCTTAAGTATGTTTGGACCGTGGCCACGTTTTAATGAGGGACCTGTCGAAAACAAGTAGATAAATTTGAGTAATCAAGCTGGCCAGGCTATATAGGGGATGTTTGGTTATGTTTCCAATGGGAATTTCTAGTTTTCAAAATTTCTGATGGAAAAAGTAGTTTATTGGTTTTTGTGTAGAAAATGGGAATATGTTTGGATGAAGGGGTATTTTTAGTTTTATGTAGGTGTAGAAATGAGAATATGTTTGGTTGTGGTGAATTTTCTCTACGAAAGTACGTGAAAAAGTAGAATATAATGATTGAGGGTGATGATAGTGATGATGATGATTATTATTATTATTATTATTATTATTATTATTATTATTATTATTATTATTATTATTATTATTATTATTATTATTATTATTATTATTATTATTATTATTATTATTATTAATTTTATTATTATTATTATTATTATTATTATTATTATTATTATTATTATTATTATTATTATTATTATTATTATTATTATTATTATTATTATTATTATTATTATTATTATTATTATTATATATTAATTTTTTTTCAGTATTATTATTTTTGTTATTATTATTATTATTATTATTATTAATAAATTACTACAATTATTATTCTTTTATCATTTATTAGCATTATTATTACTATCACCATTATTACTATTATTACTACTTCTACGATAAATAATAATAATAATAATAATAATAATAATAATATACATTATTATTATTATTACTAATAATAATAATATTATTATTATTATTATCATTATTATTATTATTATTACTAATTTTATTCTTATTATTATCTATTATTATTATTGTTGTTGTTGTTGCTGCTGTTATTATTATTATTATTATTATTATTAGAAGAAGAA
>NW_012194766.1:0-13816 GCF_000504015.1 Erythranthe guttata
TTTTTAATTTCGAATTTAGAAAGAAAAGAAGAGTCAAATTGAAGAAAAAGAAGAAACAAGATTTCAGATAGATTTATCCGAAACTCCTCCTTCAATTTTGGGTAAATCTACTCAACATTCAATAAAATGTTTCTTTCATAAAACCCAATAATCTTATGGTGCATTTCGATTATAAGATTGATGGATAGGTTATAAAATATTTCATAAAATATTCGATTTTGCTGCTTTCGTTAAAGAAATATTTCAAACATCTATTAGCCTATTAGGTAGTTATTTATATTTTATGGATATGAAAACATTTTGCTCTTGTTAGAGCATATCTTCAATGGAGTCTCTATAGGTTGAACAAGTCTATTTTACTAGAGAGTTTCTAAAATAGATACCTAAAATTTCTATATATTTTCCTAAATTTGGGATTGTATATGGAGACTCTAACCTAATGTTGCCCCACAATGAATTAATTAAAATAAATTAAGAAAATTAAATTTGTATTTTTTTGGTTGAAATATTTATTTTTGTCGTTTAAAATATTTATTTTTGTTGTCGAAAATAAGAAAATAAAAATTCATTTTTTTCTCCTAGTTGAAACATATATTAAACATTAGGGGTTAATATATTATAGGTCATTTGCACCAAACCTAATTAGATATAAAATATAACCCTAATAACTTTTTGAGACGCGCTATTTCCAATCCATTTTTCTTTTATCTCCTCTCACCACCGTAACAAATTTTTCTATCAAAACCTTTTAATAAACGTCCAAAATACCATTAAACAATAAAATTATGTGTGCGCGCTATTATCTTGTTCCATCACTTCAATCCATATTATTTCCTTCACGATCCACACCTATTCTTCTGTCACGTATCTTTTCTTCCAAAACATAGATTTTCTTATGTAGCTCTTCAATCTTCTCAAATATATTAATATATAGTATAATTTCCCTGCTTATTTTATGAGATTTTCAATCCAAATATTCGATTGGGTTGAAAATTGGAAGTATGAGAAGCCTTGTTGTCCATAAATTCTTTGTCACGAGGTGTAAAATCGGGAAACATGGGAAACAAAAGAATAAAGAGAAGATGATGATTTTTATGTCTATGGTGAATCGAGAGTTTCAATTCTACATGTTTTGACATTATTTTTAGGATAAAGAGTAAATATTAAAATGAAGTGGTAAAATAATTTTTTTTTATTCATAAATTAAAGTAGGTGGTGCAAAGAGATATAAGGCGGTGAATATAGCGCGTTTCTATTTTTTTGTGAACTAAATCATTGGAACTTTAAAATTGTTTTTTAATTTATCCCAATCATACCCTTATATTTAACAGTTCCGTAAGTATGAAAATAAATCACGTTCCTTCTTTTCAGCATATCAATCTGCAACTTGACGTTCTTTATTTTCTTCTCTCTTATGTATTCTCTTTCATATCTCATTGATCGTTCATCATCCGCCTCCGTTCTTCGTTGGAGTATTACCAGATTCATAAAATGATTGTGAGAGAAAGAGGAAATTTAGATTCGTGAACAAATTGAAGTCAAATTCATATTATACTTTTGATTGTTGAAGAATCGAGGGAAAAAGATCGTTAATCATTGATTGGTACTCAAAGATTTTCTTCTTTGATTTAATTCAACTGCGGGGTTTTCTTCGAAATTCGTTTCATCATCAAACTCCAGTGGTGCAACCCATAACCTTCATCATCGTCATTGAGTCCAATTTATCGATCACACTTAGATGCCGACGGACATCGAGGATTTCAGATTAGAGAAGAAATATTTTTTTTGGTGCATAGGATTTTTATTTTCTCCTAGACATGCATTCTTCTTTTCTTCAAAGATTTTTATATTTGTTTGTAGTTTTCTAATTTAATTTTTAGTGAATATATTATTTGGTAGTTATTAGAATATATTAATGTAAGGAGAATATAAGCAATGATAAACCGAGAACTCAAATATAATATTTGAGAATATCAATGAGAGTCAATAATTATTTTGTAGTGAAAAATAAATAATTAATTAATGATTAATTAAATAAATCCATTTTAAAATAATTAAGGTGGTTAATGAGAGACTTATGCATAAAACCCCATTTATAATTCAATTTTGATTTTAGCATTGAAGTTGTTCTAAGCCCAAGTAAGAGAATCTAGCCAGTTATCCCTAAATATATAGGTGTAGCTAGGGGTGTGAACGAGGCGAGCTCGCCTCTTTTGACAGGCTCGAGTTCGAGCTCGAGTCTATTTTGTCGAGTTTGAGCTCGAGCTCGTGCTCATCGAGTTCGTTCTTTTTTGGCTCGAGCCCAAGCTTATTTTGTTTTGTTTTTTTTTAATTATTATTTTATATTGATTAAAATTATTTAAAAAATTGCAAAAGAAACAATAAATTATAATTATATATATTTTTTAATATTTATATTTTATTTTTATTTATTTCTATAATATTTTGATGATGCTAAAGTTAGATCACCTTAGATAGTTGAAGTAGGATGAGCTGGAAGAGCAGAGTGGATCACTGGCTCACGAGCTTGATGACCTTGAGATACTTGCGATCATAGAACACGTGAACTAGGCCCGGGTTGATCCGGCGGAAACCCCTCCGACGCTCAAGTCAGACGTGCTGATCATAAAAATAGTCCAGAGAATACAATTAATAATATTGCTCAGATAATATGACGCACCTTAAGGAATGAGCTCAAACCTTTATTTATAGCTTAATCGAGATTGTCGGGCCCAAACCTTACTTGAAGGTGATTGGGCCTCGGTGATAGTGGTCTTCGATATTGGGCTCGTGGCCCAGTAGGTAAATAATTTGTAGGCCTATTGGGTTGGGCCAATTAGGCATATCATATTTGTATTATTTAAATAAAAAATAATATATAAAAAATAATAAATAATAAATAATAAATAAAAATAATAAATAAGACTCGCGAGCCGGCTCGTGAGTTCATGAACAATTAAAAATTAGTTCAAACTCGGCTTATTGGAAAGCTCGAGCTCGAAAAACTCGAGTCCAAATTCGAGCTTTTTTCTGAGCCGGCTCATCGAACTCACGAGTCGGTTCGGCTCGTTTACCATACCTAGGTATATACCGTATATAACATGTGATGATTAATTAAGTCGAGCACTAATTAAAAAGTAATTATGTTAGCCACCATAATCACGTATTTAGCTCCTAATAAATAAATAAATAAATATATATAAATAGCATGCACATTCATATCAGGTAGTCGGACAGTCTGGCTTTCATAGGAAGTTCACCATTATAACGGGACTGCTGCTTTCCGATATTGGTAGGATGATAAGTGTCCTGCTCCATTACAAATTCATACTTCCCCCGGCCCCCTATTTATCTCTTTCTCTCTCTCTCTCTCTCTCTCTCTCTCTCTCTCTCTCTCTATATATATATATATATATATCTCTCTCTTTCTCTATAACCCTCTTTATTATCTACTCCACTTTTCCTCTGCGCCGGGATTATCAGATCTATTCAACGCGAATTCTCTTACGCCGGCGGTAATTTTTGGTTCCTCGTTTTTCTTTTCCCTGTATTTTTAATTAATCAGGTTATCGAGATGCACGTTTACTCCATTCCACAAATTTATTTTAAAATTTGAATTTTCAATTTATAATTAATTGCACCGACTATTTTTGTTGTGCCGTGTTAACTCGGAGTCATTGCGTTGCGTTGTCTGGTTATGAATGGGCAACACGAGTTACGTTGTTTTTATTGCTTAATCCCCGCCGTACATGAATAATCTCTTTTCAGGTTGTTTTCACCAAATTACTTTACAGCATTCTTTTTGTGCAGTGTTTGATCACGCAACCAAACAAATTGATTAATCCGATATATATTTCATCCACCAAACTCTATAAATATCCTACTTCGATCACACTACCTTCTACCTTAAACTTATTAAACACAACTAACTTTCTTTTTCTGAGTCTTGCCGGTAATTCAATATTGCAATTCTGGATAATCACCGCTATGGTTTGATCGTGCTACAAAATTATGATTTTTGATATTATTTGGAATTTTTTTAATTTTATGTGTTTTTTCATGACTGACTCTGGAATATGAATATATGTAATAGGTTGGCTTGTTGTTCGGGTGGATCAATTTTTTCTGTTTTCATGGTTGAGCTGTGAAACCTTTGTTCACAGAAGATAAGATGGCCTCGCTGAATAGTAGCAGTACTTGGGATAGCAACCTTGGCCACGAGAGATGCCTATTTTATTTTATATTTCATTTCGAGACTAAGCTCAGTCACGGTTTACGAGGCTTCTTGTATTTTCTGGCTCTGGCTTATTGTTTTGTGGGGTTATCAGCTATAACCGATCGTTTCTTCCGTTCAATGGAGAATGTTGTTAAGCATAGCCGTGCTGTGGAAGAGATTGATCCTTTAACTAATACCAAAGTTATCAAATACGAAAAGGTATGGAATTACACCATCGCTGACATCACTCTGCTGGCATTCGGAACTAGCTTTCCGCAGATTTCTTTGGCAACAATTGATGCTATTAGGAATATTGGAAGCTTGACTGCCGGAGGTTCGTCTCTCTTGATCTTTTGCTATCATATTTACTAAACCATAGTAGTAATCTGAGTTTTAACTTTTGTGTCATAGAAACTTTTATTTGTATTTGAAATTTTATTTGAAAACTTTCTTGCACAACTAAAAATTTGTCTTGTATTCTTTTATAAAATTGGTTTTAGTATATTTTCTTACTCCCACTTTTGGGACTGCAAAATCACTCATTTGCTCTTTGTTACAATCAAAGTTTTCTTCATCATTTATGATTACAAATTCTAGTACAGACATGTGTATGTCTTGTTTGCTTGCTGTATCAATCAGACTCGCCATTTTGCTTCTTGCGATGGAAACTCTATAAACCAATGAATCATTAACTTTGCGTTGGTTTGAGAAAAGTAGTTTGTTTATAAGTGGTAATAGGAATTATGTTTCGTAGATCAGGATTAGCATGTTTTGTACTTAGGCGATGAATTAGGACAACACGTATTCGGAATTGAATGTCTAACTATGAATTTGGGAACAGGTTTAGGTCCAGGAACACTTGTGGGGTCTGCTGCATTTGATTTGTTTCCGATTCATGCTGTATGTGTTGTTGTTCCTAAAGCCGGAGAACTAAAAAGGATATCAGATATTGGAGTTTGGCTTGTTGAGCTCTTTTGGTCTTTCTGGGCTTACATTTGGCTTTACATAATACTAAAGGTTAGCCCCACTCTTTTTTTTTGTTCCTTCCTCATGCGCTTAATTGCATTTCAAATTCCCAAATCTTTCTATCTAAAAACCAATTTGAACAACTATGCAGATATGGACGCCGAACGTGATAACTCTGTGGGAAGCTTTGTTGACAGTAGCGCAATTTGGTCTTCTGCTTATACATGCTTATGCTCAAGATAAACGTTGGCCCTATGTGTCTCTGCCCATGTTAGTCTTTTTATTTTCTTCACAAAACTAAATAGCGTATTAGAAGTTGGTTATATATTATCCAACAAGAAGAGGAAAAATGCATTCTTGATTCTGATTTTGTAGCATTAATAATTAGGACAAGAAGTGAGAGGCCTGAAGACTGGGTACCTGCAGAAAAAAATGCTCCATACAGGGATGGCAATAAGACTCGTGATAACTACCCGGAAGTTGATGAAGATAGAAACAGCATCATTGTCGACATTTTTTCTATCCATTCTGCTAACACAGGTAATTCTTGTTAAATGAATAGTTTCCTCATTTATCATACACAAATTTATTTGCTTTTTTCTTCCTATATTTCCAAATTTTACGAATCATAATTTTATGAATAAGTTATTATTTTTTTTATTTTTCGTCCTTGACTGACTCGATGGTAAGTTACAAAAAGGACCATGATGCATGATCATCTGAGAAATATAACAATATATAATCATAAACGATAAAAGCTTATTATAAAAGGAAGAAGCACTTGTAGAAAACATTAGGAATCTTTTGTGACATTCATTAGTACGGTTGATCCATTTTAAACTGCAGGCTTTGTGTATGAAAATGTGGCTGACACTGACATTCATGAATCCTCCTCAGAGCAATGTCGTGTAGATACGATTCCTCATAAAGATGATTTGCTCTCCGTCTGGAAGATGCAGTTTGTTGATGCTCTCACGGTACTACTGCTTTATCGCTCTTTCAATGAAACAACAAACACTGCCAAGTAGTTGGAAATATTAATTTTTTGCTGAATAAAATTATTTTGTATGTGAACAGTTGGAGAGCCCAGAGTCAAAAAAACTGAATAGTAAATCTCTAAGGGTAGCGAAGGCTTTGTGGAAGTTGGTCCTTGCACCATGGAGATTACTGTTCGCCTTTGTACCGCCGTATCAGATTGCTAATGGATGGATTGCTTTTATTTTCTCTTTAGTTTTCATAAGTGGGATCGCTTATATTGTGACCAAGATTACAGATCTTATAAGCTGTGTTACAGGTTCTTCATTCTTGCTACTATTCGTTACTTTTGAGTTGTTTCTTGATCTGACTCAGCAGCTAATTATTAACTGAATATGCAGGTATTAATGCATACATCATAGCATTGACAGCATTGGCTGCTGGAACTTCATGGCCTGATTTAGTTGCTAGCAAAATTGCAGCAGAGCGCCAGATCACAGCTGACTCTGCCATTGCCAATATCACTTGCAGGTTCCTCTCTCTCTCTCTCTCTCTCTCATAATTATACTGGTATTCGTCTTGAGAATCTCTCACTAGAATTGCTACATTCTTGTTCTAACTGTATGTTGCGTTTGATTTGATTTGATGTAGCAATTCGGTGAATATATATATTGGGATTGGAGTACCGTGGCTAATCGACACGTTATACAACTACATTGCATATAAGAAACCATTGAGAATAGAGAATGCGGCGGGACTTAGCTTCTCATTGCTAATATTCTTTGCAACATCAGTAGGGTGTATTGGAGTTTTGGTATTTAGGCGACTTACTTTGGGTGCTGAGCTCGGTGGTCCAAGACACTGGGCTTGGCTTACTTGTTTTTATTTGATGCTGCTTTGGCTCGTTTTCGTTGTATTGTCGTCTTTACAAGTTTCTAACATTATTTGAGTAAATTATGAGCAGCATTATTTATTACTCCAAGGTTTAGTTAGTTGTTGTACTAGCATGTATATTTTGTTAGGAAATATGATAATGCAACTCTTGAAATACGTTTACGGCCAACTAATTGTCTCATCTAGGTAATCATTAGTATTAATTTGTAAGTGCCGCACAAATTGGTCATCATTTTGGTGGAATGTTTGTATTGCTACTGAAAGTTATCTTAGATATTAATTTGAAAGCATCTGCTGCTGCTGTCATGAATGACAAAGCAAGCATTTTGCTTTGCCTACTTTTTTTTTTTTTTTTTTTTTTTTTTTTTTTTTTTTTTTATTGATTTTCACTCATGTATGTTTAGACTTTAGATTATAGTATATTCGCCCCACAAAAAAATAAATTACCCTCTTATAATCCATGATTAATTTAGGAAATTTAAATAATTATACAATGATCATATTATATATTTTTTATTTTTTTTAAATATTTAGTTTTTGCTAGGAAATTTAGATAATGATACAATCAATGATCATATTATATAAAATATCCCGAAAAATTGGGGCTCAACCCTCGAATCTCCGTAAAGGGATTGTTTATTTTTTCCCAAACTTTCGCCCACCAACAAACGACCCTGGGTCCGCCCTTGATTGATACGTTAGTATTTAGGGAAAATTTGATAAAAACCCCCCATTGTGTCATTACAACGAGCCCAATTTAATTTTACGTTTTTAAGATAAATCCAAAATAACTTTTATTAATTAAAAACACTTAATTGTCACCATTATACCCTAACTAAGAAATAACATATATTTAATTTTAATATTAAAATATATATAATATATTTTCCATATATATCTTAAATAACACGTTCTTAACTTATCCCACGATTCCCGCTCATTGATTGCAGACTTCGAATCCTTATAATTTTAATATACGTCTCTCTCTCTCTCTCTCTCTCTCTCTCTCTCTCTCTCTCTCTCTCTCTCTCTCTCTCTCTCTCTCCTAGCTACACTTGGCACTACAGGGATCTCTGGGATTGCTAGGGTGTTGATGTTGTTCGATTCACTTTGTAGAGTTATCAACCCCAAAATCTCAATCAGAGTTATCGAGAGAATTGTAGATGTATGAACATGTTTATTTTGCGTGAACGTTATGTTATTGTTTATCAGAGCAAGAAAACGAATTTGTAATTATACAAAGTGGTTTCATGTTTACATAACTATTATACATAGTGGTTTTCATGATTATATAGCTGTTTATACATAGCGGTTTTCATGTTTATATAGCCGTTTATACATAGTGGTTTTCATGTTTATATAGTTGTTTATACAGAGTGATTTTCATTTTTAAATAGCTGTCTATATAGAGTGATTTTCATGTGTCTTCAATTTTCTCCTTCCTGAAATAATTTGGGAATGGGGAGAAGCACATGTAGAATAAATGAAGAACAATCATGTAAATTACTTGCAATTTTCAACTAATTGGTTTAAATCAACAAACACACGACACTAATTAATTATTTTTTGTCTCTGATTGTTGAACCATACATCGTGCTAATGATTACGAATAACTGTGGCTTCCTAAACAAATGTGTTTTTAGTCTGTTATCAGTTTCTTCCCTTAGAAAAATAATCTCCATTGTTGTGTGGGCTTGGTGTAAACAGTGAACAAACGATAATTTTTGAGTGGATTCGGAGCGTGACTGGGGGCATAATTTTTTGGAGGATGTTTCGGTACTATTAATTAGGGGGGATTTGCATTTATCAACAGATTTTTTTTTTTTTTTTTTTTTTTAATTTATTGGCATAGTTCGTTGGGGCATATAAGGTATTTTGGATTGATTGGATTGATGTCAAATATCAATTACAAAAAATGGATTTATCAAGAAGTTGAAATCCAATGAGGGGGTTTTATCAAATAGCACATAGTATTTATTAAATAAATTGTGGTGGAGATGATTGTGTCATTTTGTAACTCATATATGCTTTTGTTGAATAAAGAAGCATGACAATTTAGTATCATTTTTGTTTTCACTCACATGAAAGGATTACCCACCAAATGTCCTAAATACCCTCAATATATAGAGCATAAATTTTTTAAAAAAATATTATAATAACATGTACCTCATCTACAAGAGTTCTACCATACCGCTTTCTTGAGAGCCGAGTTCCATTTGTTCAGTTGTGGAAAAAAATGTTTTTTTTCACCGACGTTGTACCAAATTTCTTGTTCTATTAGTATATAGTTTTCTCGCGGTGTCGAACATTTGTTTAATGGAAGATATGACATTCTTCCATAGGCCACCTTTAGTTTGACTTGCACCGTGAATTGGATCCTCCGTTTCCGCATAAAATGCTTTGGTGAGAGCTACATCTTCATCTTGCGACCAACTCGTGGGTGCCATTCTTACAGGAGAAGTACACACATATATATATATATATATATATATATATATATATATATATATATATATATATATATATATATATATATTATGTGCTTTGGTGTATTTTTTTTTTCTGTTTAAATATGGATGATGTATGATGAAAAAAAGGACATGCCGTTTATATAGAACCTAAATGGACGCACTCTTCCACCCCGTAAAATATATAATTATTCTACCCTTATTGGAAATAAATGACTTTAATACCCTTATTGGAAATAAATGACTTTAAAAATTAGAGCTAATTGCACATAACCCCTTGTGAAATTCGAATTGCTGAAAAAGTCCTCGTGTTAAAAATATTAGCAAGGACCCCCCTATGTTGTGTTTTACGAAGCACACCGCCCCTTATTTCAAAATTGATGGTTGACTTATATGAAATGACTAAACTACCCCTAATATGTTTTTAGTAATTTTCAGTTTTAAACAAAAAGAAATGAAAAAAAAATTATCACACAAAACGAAGCAAACCAGCTTCTCTCATCTTCATTGCACGTCTAGGAAAAGGAAAAGAATGGTTGCTGACAATGGTGGGTGGGGATCGTTTTTTTTTTTTTCAAATCCGAAGAAAAAAGTGTTGCAACGGCAATTTTCGGTACACGGAAATTGTGGATTCAGAAGCTCAAGTAGCGGTGGTGGCATTGAAAGGCAGTGGCGGTGGCGTGGTGGAATCGGAGAGTCGGCAAATGATTCTTCGAGTTTGACATTCTTCTTCTTCTTCTTCTTCCTGAAGGTACGAATTAAGTTTTTACAAATTGAAAGAAAATGCTATGGAAATTGGAAGAAAGTTCTTTGAAGGGTTTTTGTATATTTTTTTGTTTGGGCAGGGATGTGCCGAAAAATTTTGATGCGCCGTTTTTCTTCTCGTTTGTTTTCTTGGATTTCGAATAGAAACGAACTTCATGTTCTGATATGGATTTGGTTGATGGTTTTTGCTGGAAAAAAATCATGGTGAAAAATTGGAGGTTTGCTCTTGAGGTTGAAGAAGATGGCTTAATTGAAAATATAAAGGACTCAATTGAAAATTTTAAAAACTTCATTTTGGTACTTATAAAATTTCTGGTTGCATTTTGGTATGTCGTGTCAAAAAACGAACCCCCACTCTCATCCATGGCGAGTGAAGTGCACGGTGAGCTCTTAAGGGCGTTATTGCCTTTGACTAATTTTTATAGGGGGCGTATTTGCTAATTATTTTAACACGAGGTCGTTTTCTGCAATTCGAGATTACACAGTGGTGGTTTTTGCAAAAAACCCTTAAAAATTATGCTGAACAATGTATGTGAGTTTCTCCAGGATTGTTTATTTTAGTTTTAAAATGAAGTAATTGGAGAGAATGGGTTTAAAATTATGCATTCGAGTCTCTGCATGAATGTCATGTACAATTGAATGCCATGTGAGTTCCTGCATGATTGTATACTTGAATGCTAGACGTGTCATGTATACTTTAACTTATATGCCTTTTAACTTATATGTATAATTGATATAATATATGTCATGTAATGATTAGTAGTTCAGATTACGTAAGGATTTTATAATTTATTAGAATGCTATTTATTTAAGATTCAGTGCAGTGAAACTAAACTTCATTACACTATAGCTTATCGAGAAATAGTTTCAACAACAAAATAATATTATAATAATGAATTATGGTTCTAGTTCTAATTTTTATGAATTTCATAAGCAAATGGATTAAGAACAAAACGAATCAGAAGAAGAATTTAACATGCATAACGCAATTGCTCATCAATACTTTGCTCCAGATCCTACTGAGATTGTACGAGGTGGTTCAGTTTCAACACGCAAATATAAACATCGCAATGGAAAAGTAAATCACGACCAACTTATTGCTGACTATTTTGTTCCAAAACCTATTTATGATGCATGTGACTTTCGATGCCGATTTCGGACGAATCGATCACTATTCTTACATATGGTTGAGGCATGCGAGCGCTCAAATACATTATTTCAACAAAAAATTGATAGAAAGGGTCAACTTGGATTTTCACTCATCCATGAGGTTACTGTTGCTATGCGCATGTTGGCTTATGCGTACTCCGCTGATGCGATTGACATAATTTTTGCAATGGGAGAGACCACAATGGCCGAGACCATGCGCGAATTTTTCATAGTAATTTTGCAATTGTATGAAAATAAGTACTTTCGTGCTCCAACGAAAGAGGATCTTGCAAGACTTCTTGACAGAGCGGAACGACGTGGATTCCATGGAATGATTGACTCATTGGATTGTATGCACTGGACCTGGAAAAAACTGTCCAACATCTTGGCAAGAGAGCTTTACTGGAAGAAAACATAAAGCCACGATTATTCTTGAAGCAGTGGCTTCAACTGACACTTGGAAATGACATGCCTTTTTGGCGTGCCCGGTGCCCAAAACGATCTAACTGTCCTTGGTCGTTCAACCTTATTTGATGACCTCACTAGTGGAAAGTCTCAAAGAGTTCACTATCAAGTAAATGGTAATAACCACAATATGATTATATTTACTATCTTGCAGATGATATATATCCTAAATGGGGTACGTTAGTCCAATGCATTAAGAAACCAAGGACGTATATAGAATAATTTTTCTCAATAAAACAAGAAGCATATCGCAAGGATGTCGAACGAGTTTTTGGAATTCTTCAAGTTCGTTTCGCAATAGTGATGAAATCCGACGGACCTAAATAATATTATGATGACATGCTTCATACCTCACAATATGATTGTAGAGGACGAACGTGATGGATACGCTGATAATGAGTCAGATGACGAAGACAATAACCTCCCATGTCTCGTAGGGCTCTTGCTACCAGTTATGATATATATATGAAGAATTAGATTTGAATCCAAGAAAAAGCGATCTTATATGATGCCTCGTCCTTCAATAAGATCGGTAGAAGCAAATCGAAAGCTTAGGCGCGACTTAATTGCTCATGTGTGTGTTAGAGTAGGTGACCAACAAGCCAACTTGTGGCTCTGGTATTTCTCTTTTTTCTTGTAATAAAACAATCGTTTTTCGTTCGTAATAATAAAATATTTCATTTGGCATTATATATCTCTTATACCATGCAAGTAGCATAGATATAGTCCTAACGAGTTACTCTATTATTGTGAGTTGATCTAGTAGAATCATGAGATAACTCAGCAATTTAATGTAACTGTTAAACCTTGTTCCTAGTCGATGGGTTACGCCAATAATGAGGATACCGGCCTTTCTCTTTTGAGACTAGCACTTAGTGTATGTGTACTGCGTCTCATCAGTCCTCGGTGTTGTGACATCGGTATACTTGAGTGGGTGCTCATACTAGATGATTGAGTCCAAGATTCGTGATTGTGGATTACGAGTCGGAATGAACGTAGAGAAAGAGAGACATGCGGAATTTAGTGAACTTTCTAAATTGGGAAGTTTCCCGATTTAGCAGGTCCACTGAAGTGGAAGTTTCCATTTTTGGAAATTGGAAATTTCAAAGAGGCACTCGTATCGACGAGGACTTTGAGCTCGTCACAAATATAATTTTGTTATAATTTTGTGAACGATCGTTTATTAGAAACGAGGCCGACGAGGGAATGGGCTTAATGCATCAGTGGGTCAAGCCCAATGACTTAAACCCACAAGGGTTGAGAACCCTAGTATAAAAGACCTCAAACAAGAGTTTGAGATCAGATTTTTTACTCCAAAAACCCTAGCCGTCAAACCCTAGCCGCCCAAGCCTCTCGGCCACCGCAGCCCCGCCGCACCGGCGCCGTCCGCCGCCGGAAACCGCCGGTTTTCCCTCTTCTTTCTCTCTCGTATTTCCCTTGTTATCTAACCCCTTTGTATCTAATGCTACAGTAGGGTGAGATCGGTTTATTCGAGGTGAAACCTGATTGGAGAGGAGCTGCTGCCCTGAAGGAATCACCACACCGCCGCTGCACCGCCCAGGCGCCGCCGCCGCTGACTCGCACGCGCCGCCGTCGCCTCACCGTCGGACCAGCTGCCGTTTGGTGGTATTCTTGCAGCCCCTAGGAGTGGTATAACGCAGCTTGTATGGGTTTGAGTTCGATTTCGATTCGTCGAAATCTCACGCTACAAGAGGTAATTAAATCGAAACTTTCGTAAATTTAATTCGAACATGTTTGTATGAATTTTAATTTACGAGCATGTGCGATATGTGATTGCGTGTTTCGATTTTGTGATATGATGAACAAGCATGTTTTATATTTTTCGGTTTTACATGTTTTTACTAATATCGATTATTACCATATGTATGCCGGAAGCGTTAAGGTACGTTGACTTTAA
>NW_012194766.1:30733-42400 GCF_000504015.1 Erythranthe guttata
CCTCTCTCTATGATCTCTCGGATCACATGGTATTTTCTCAACACGTGCTTCGACTTCTGATGAGCTCTTGGTTCCTTAGCTTGCGCTACGGCTCCGTTGTTATCGCAGTACAGCCGTACTGGATCGCTAGCGTTCGGAAATACACCCAACTCTTGGATGAATTTCCTAATCCATGACCCTTCCTTTGAAGCATCTGATGCTGCAATATATTCAGCCTCGGTGGTGGAATCAGCCGTCGTGCCTTGTTTGGAACTCTTCCAACACACGGCACCCCCGTTGACTTTGAATATATACCCCGAGTTTGACTTCGAGTCATCCACGTCCGATTGAAAACTAGAATCCGTGAAGCCTTCTAATTTCAACTCGGTATCCCCATAGACCAAAAACAAATCTCGAGTTCTTCGCAAGTACTTGAAAATGTCCTTCACAGCCTTCCAATGGGCTGGGCCGGGGTCAGACTGATATCTGCTTGTGACGCTCACAGCATACGCAATATCAGGTCGTGTACACAGCATGCCATACATTATGCTTCCTATAGCGGATGCATAAGGTGTCCTTTTCATCTCCTCGATTTCCATTTGCGTTTGAGGACGCATGGATTTCGAGAGACGAACCCCATGGGACATTGGCAAGAATCCCTTCTTGGATTCTTCCATGCTAAACCGTTTAAGAACGGTGTCTATGTACGTGGATTGGGACAAGCCAAGCAATTTCCTCGATCTATCTCTATAGATCCGTATTCCTAATACGTAGGATGCTTCTCCCGAATCCTTCATCGAGAAACGTGTGGATAACCATACTTTAGTCGACTGCAACATCCCTACATCATTCCCAATGAGTAGTATGTCATCAACATAAAGTACAAGGAAAGTCACTGCACTCCCACTAACCTTCTTGTAGACACAAGGTTCCTCCGGGTTTTTCACAAATTCAAACTCTTTGATGGTTGTGTCGAACCTTTTGTTCCAACTACGGGATGCTTGTTTCAATCCATAAATGGATCGCTGGAGTTTGCAAGCCTTTTGCTCATCTCCAGAAGATATGAAGCCTTCCGGCTGCGCCATGTAAATTTCTTCCTCAATGTCCCCATTAAGGAAAGCGGTCTTCACATCCATTTGCCATATCTCGTAGTCATACCACGCAGAGATGGCCAGCAAAATCCTAATGGACTTAAGCATAGCAACTGGAGAGAAGGTTTCCTCATAGTCAACTCCTTGCTTTTGAGTATAACCCTTCGCTACCAATCTAGCCTTGTAGGTCGATACCTTTCCATCTACTCCAATTTTCTTCTTATAGATCCACTTGCAGCCTATGGGAACAATTCCCTCGGGTGGATCTACCAAGGTCCATACCTTGTTGGAGTACATAGAGTCCATTTCGGATTTCATGGCATTAAGCCAATGTCCCTTGTCTGTATCCGATACAACTTCGTTGAAAGTTCTAGGATCACATCCTTGGTCAACTTCATCAACGAGGAATAACCTATCGGGCGCTCTCCGAACTCTTTCGGATCTACGCAGCGACTGTTCAGGAGGTATATTAGTGGTTTGTTGAATTGGTTCATTATCTGATTGTTGTGCTTGAACTTCAGATTGTGGTTCTCGAACTTCTTCGAGATCAACTACACTGCCCTTTCTATCCGATAGAAAGTCCTTCTCAAGGAACACGGCATTTCTCGAGACGAACACCTTTGCCTCGGAAACATAGTAGAATTCGTATCCCGGAATCCTCGGGATACCCCACAAAATAGCATAGGTCGGATTTTCTATCCAACTTATCTCCCACTAGCCGCTTCACGTAAGCGGGACAACCCCATATCCTAATATGTTTAAACGTGGGTTTCTTGGAGTGCCAAAGTTCATAAGGTGTGGAGTTAACTGCTTTGGTATTAACCCTATTCAGCAAATACACGGCAGTTAGGAGTGCATGACCCCACAGGTATGCCGGTAACTCGGTGAACCCCATCATAGATCGAACCATGTCTAACAGTGTTCGATTCCGACGTTCGGAAACTCCGTTAAGTTGAGGAGTTCCAGGAGGCGTCCATTGAGACAGAATCCCATTCTCTTTAAGATAGTCTATAAACTCAGTACTTAAGTATTCACCACCACGATCGGATCGTAGTTTCTTAATACGTCTACCGAGTTGGTTTTCTACTTGGTGTCTAAAATATTTGAACTTTTCAAAAGTTTCAGACTTATACTTCATTAAGTACACGAAACCATACCTAGAATAATCATCGGTAAAGGTAACGAAGTAGTTAAAACCACCCCTAGTACTAACGCTTAGTGGACCACACACGTCTGAATGGATCAAATCTAAAAGACCCTCGGCTCGTTCCATCTTCCCTTTGAAGGGAGTCTTGGTCATTTTTCCTTTAAGGCAGGACACACAAGTTTGAAGTGATTTCACGTCCTCCAAGGAGAACATTCCTTCACTTACAAACTTGTTCATCCTTCTCAAGGAAATGTGACCAAGTCGAGCGTGCCAAAATTGTGCGGGGTTAAGACTTATATCTTTTCGTTTTGCTGATATAACGTTAATTGGTATTTCATTTGGATTTAGTTCATATAAGTTGTTTATAAGTTGTCCCTTACAAATCACATTTTGATCCTTTTGTATAATGCAAATCGAATTTCCAAAAACAAAAGTAAAACCTTCATTATCCAAAACAGGAATAGAAATAAGGTTTCGAATAAGTGACGGAACAAATAAACAATTGTTCAAAACAATGGAAAAACTAGAATCCAAAACAGAAAGATAAATTGTCCCAATGGCTCCAGCAGCAACCCTTGCTCCGTTGCCCATTCTTAGGTAGGTCTCACCCACAGTAAGCCTCCTACTTCTTGTCATGAGCTGCAAATCATTACAAAGATGTGAGCCACAACCAGTATCCAATACCCAAGCAGAAGATTTAACGGACAAATTAACTTCAACTAAATACGTACCCTTTTCAGAACGTTTCTGATCGAGGTAAGCCTTGCAGTTGCGTCGCCAATGGCCCTTCTTTCCACAATGATGGCAAGCGTCATCAACTTGCTTGGTGACCTTGTCATTCTTCACTCCGCTCGACTCGCCCTTCTCAAGTTTCTTGCTCGGGCCGAAACTCCTTTCTTTCCTTTTCTTCTGTAAAGAACCTTTCTTCGCAGAAGGAGCAACTAGGAGAACATATTTCTCCTTCTTGATCGTGGACTCATAGCTGACCAACATGTTCAACAACTCATCCAATGGTGGATCGAGCTTGTTCATGTTGAAGTTCATTATGAACGATTCATAAGAACTAGGAAGGGACAGTAGGATCAAATCCACCGAGAGCTCGGCCGGGAGGGTGACATCGAGGCTCACCAGCTTCTCAAGGAGAGTGATCATCTTGAGACCGTGCTCGTGGACCGAAGCCCCTTCACGCAGCCTCATGGTGATCAACTCCTTGGTAGCTGAGTACCTCGATGCCCTAGTATTCTCACTGTACATGCTTTCAAGATGATGCTTGATATCATAAGCATGCACGTGAGACTCATACTTCCTCGCGAGCTCTGGCACCATGGATGCTAGCATGTAGCACCTCGCATGGAGGTCGTCCTTCTTCCATGCCTCGAAAGTGGCAGTCTCGTCAGCAGTAGCAGTCGCAGGAAGAGCAGCGGGGGGACGTTCATTGAGCACATAGAGACGCTCCTCGACTTGGAGCACAAGTTTCAGATTGCGAAGCCAATCCAAATAGTTTGGACCGGTGAGTTTGTTTTGGTCGAGGATAGAGGAAAGGGGATGTTTGGACATTGTTGCTGAGAAAATTTTAAGAAGACAATAATTAGAGTTTAGTTTGTAATAATCGTTACAATTAAAATTTTGGACTTTTATGTTTTAATTGTTCTCCCACTAATTTTATCGAATTCCACCACCCTCTAGCAGACAATCGAGAAAACTTATTTTTCTTTAATGGGCTTTAGGTCCAACAGCGCTAATGTAACCCGTAGTTAATCTATCCCGATTACATAAGCCTAAAGGTAGAGTACTATCAATCACATCACTATGTGACCCTAAAGTTCGATTTACCTCACACTTGATAATGACCTAAGTTAATCTAGCGAATATCAAAATCTTCGTGTGTCAAGTCTAGCCTACCAATATGAGATGTCATAGATCCAACTATATCAAACTAATGCAATCCCTAGTTAATCTAGCCGACCACATTAATCCAACATAATTTTATCTATGACCGTATCTCCATCTAATGTCAATTAAATTACAGCTTATCCCACAATAGCACTCCCCGCTAACACGGCTTACTGCACTATTATGAGAGGCTACACATAATTTAATTGTTGGTAGAAGGAAAGAAAAATTCAACAATTTGGTTTTTCTTTATAGCTTGATAATTATTCTTGATTAAGAATGAGGGATTTTATTTATTAAATCTTATTAGCTCATCGGAAGTTTTAGGTTATGATCGTTTGTGATTCCTACAACTATGTTCTCTAGGTATGTGGAAACGCATATTGATCCTAAGAGAGACATACGATCATCATCGTACTTAATTACAATTATTCATCTCATGAATTAATTAAGTAATACGATTAATTGCAAATATAATTAACGGACTCCCTTCATTCATAAATCATTCAAATAAGAATGAAGCCCATTAATTATTTGCCATCTAATTTGTGTTCCATTAATTAAACTAATTTAACGATTAAATTAAATAATTAATCCAACACTATTCTTTGAATTCAAATTAAATTAATGGATCAATTATCTAATTGGGTTTAATTGATAAATAATTTCAAACATTAAAAATTAATTAATTTTAATATTAATCTCAGAAAATCAATAAAATATTTTTTTTTTTTTTTTTTTGTTGTTGCTGACCGGACCGGTCGGACCGGTTCGACCGGGCCGGTTCGGTCAGCTGAAAAACAGCAGCAAAAAATCGAATTTTTCAAAATTAAAATCTTTTATATTTTCTGAAATATTCAAAATATTTAATTAATATTAAACCACCCAATTTGATAACACCAAAAATTCAACAATTCAACAAATCGAAGCATGCTTTCGAAAGCGATAAACACGTTGACAAATAAACGATTAACCCGTGGCTCTGATACCACTGTTGGGGATCGTGCATGTATACGCAGCGGAATTTAAAAATTTTATATCGAACTAGTTTCGATTACATGCATAAACTAATCACATATTCAACGTACCTTAACGCTTCCGCCATACATATGGTAATTATCGATTTAATTGAAAAATACATAAAACCGAAAATCACGAAACATGCTTATTCATCATTCAATGAAATCGAAACACGTAATCACATATTACTCACAATCATAAATTATAATTCATACAAAACATGCTCGAATTAATTTACGAAAGTTTCGATTCATTTACCTCTTGTAGCGTGTGATTTCGACGAATCGAAATCCTAGAACGAGTCACGTACAAGCTGCAAATTACCAATCCTCGGGGCTGCAATTCACGGCTGGAACAAGCTGATCCAGCAAGCAACAAACGGCGGTGAACGGCAGCAGCAGCGGCGGCGCGTGCGGCGGTGCAGCTGCGGTGCGTGGATTCGTCGGGGCAGCAGCTCCTCTCCAATTAGGTTTCACCTCGTATTTTCGACCCACTCGAACTACAGCACTAGATGTAAACAAGTTAGATAACAACACGAATAAAACGAAAGAAAAAGAGGAGAAAACCGGTGGTGTTTTCCGGCGGTGGTCGGCGGTGGCGCGTCGGGGCAGCAACGGCCGAAGAGGGCTGAGCGGCTAGGGTTTTTGTGCTGAAAATCTGATCTCAAACTCTTGTTTGAGGTCTATTTATACCTAGGGTTTTCAACCCTAGTGGGCTTAAGTCATTGGGCTTGACCCACTGATGCATTAAGCCCATTCCCTCGTCGGCCTCGTTTCTAATAAACGATCGTCCACAAAATTATAACAAAATTATATTTGTGACGAGCTCAGAGTCCTCGTCGATACGAACGCCTCTTCGAAATTTCCAATTTCCAAAATTGGAAACTTCCACTTTAGTGGTCCTGCTAAATCGGGAAACTTCCCAATTTAGAAAGTTCACTAAATTCCGCATGTCTCTCTTTCTCCACGTTTATTCCAATTCGCAATTCACAATTACGAATCTTGGATTCAATCATATCGACATCCAATCGTTTAAAGATTAACACATTAATCTATGCTTGTTGTTATCAAAGATCTATATTACACGAGAAGTGTGACCCTCAATGGTTCAGGTGTATGCTAGCCGTGGGCTCACAACTCTTTGTGATTCGAACAACACATTGTTCTTATACGAACTCCTCCCAAGAGTCCTGATTAGAGTAAAACTCATTTTACCTAATCCCCGATCAAATCGGTGCCCAACGAATCAAGATTGGCGTCTAGCAACTACGCATCATGATTCCCTAGATACAAGTGAAGTGCCTGCAAGAACCTTATGATATAGTTAGCGTACAGTACGATCCTTTCGTAGCACATGTCCCGATTGAACTAGAGGCATTGGTTCACCGAGACCTCTTATAAAGTTCAATAACCGTGCGAACGTTCTAGGTATTATAAATCCCTTCGTGTGCGACTTAGAGAAACACATTTCCCTAATCACCCCACTATCAACTCTGGCCAGAGATTCCATGGATTATAAACCGTCAGAACACACAGGACATCCATGACTACTCAAGCGCTCGAATCCCCTACTACAATACACAGACTTCACACTAGACTTCGGATTGCACGAACGTTGGCCCTTGGTGCGGTCCGCGGTGGGACTCAGGGACAGGTCACGATACAATCGGTCCTCTAGTGAAGTCACGGTGATGTCTGGGTCTGAAGGACTAATGGTGTACAACTATATCTTAGAAACCTATTACTCGATGAATGAGAACCACTTATAGATTTCTAGGGCGAGGGAGTTCAGTGAACTCATCCAGTATGAGCACCCACTCAAGTATGCCGATGTCACAACACCGAGGACTGATGAGACGCAGTACACATACACTAAGTGCTAGTCTCAAAAGGGAAAGGCCGGTATCCTCATTATTGGCGTAACCCATCGACTAGGAACAAGGTTTAACAGTTACATTACATTGCTGAGTTATCTCACGATTCTACTAGATCAACTCACAGTAATAGAGTAACTCGTTAGGACTATATCTATGCTGCTTGCATGGGATAACAGATATAGAATGCCAAATAAGATATTTTATTATTACGAACGAAAAACGATTGTTTTATCACAAGATGAAAAGGAAAGACCACAGCCACAAGTTGGCTTGTTGGTCACCTACTCCAACAGTTGATGCGGATGAAATCAGTAACGTTCTCCTTCTTTACTTCTCGAAGAGGCACTGCTTCAGCCCATTTGGAAAAGTAGTCTGTTGCTGCCAAGATATAGAGATGTCCAGCGGAAGACTTTGTCATAGGTCCAACCACATCCAAACCCCAAGCATCAAAGGGCCATGAGGCAACAGTAGGGTGCAATGGCTCCGGCGGTTGATGAATAAAGTTTGCATGAAATTGACAAGGTTGGCATTTTTGGGCATACTCCATGCAGTCCTTCACCATAGATGGCCAATAATAGCCCATTCTTTTTATTCGGAAATGTAACTTGGTTCCTGACTGATGGGCGCCGCAAATTCCGGAATGAGCTTCTTCTATGGCTTGAATGGCTTCGTCATCACCTAAACATCTCAAGAAGACTCCATCAAATGAACGTCTGTAAAGTGTTTCTTTGTAGTAGATGAAACGAGCCGCACGACGTTGAATATCAACTCTTTGACGTGGATCATTAGGCAACTTCTCGTACTTCAAGTAATCCACAAATGATTGACGCCAATCTTCTTTCTCGATTTCAAACACGTGAACCACTCGAGTTTCATCTTCTTTAATTTCTTCATATTCAAAGATTGGTGGTACGACCCACCTCTTGAAAATTGATATACGAGCTCTGTCTTCGGGCATGGCTAAAGTAGAAGCAAGTTTTGCCAATGCATCGCTTGATTGTTATCCTTTCTAGGCACATGTTCTATTGTCACATCACCAAGGTATCCGATAAGTCTTTTGGCATAATCCACATAAGGGAGTAAATCGAGCTTCTTTACTTCGTATGATCCGAGTATCTGATTGATCACCAACTTGGAGTCTCCATATACCTCCAAATTTAGTTGCTTTATATCAACTGCCATTTCTAGCCCAAGGATAAGAGCTTGATATTCAACAACATTGTTAGAGCAATTTTGTGTTAAGGTAAACGAGTGAGGCAACACTTCGCCGTTGGATGTGACAAATACTACTCCGGCGCCCGCTCCTTCATTGTGAGAAGCTCCATCAAAGTACATCTTCCAAGGAGGACTAACTTCAATCACAAAAACATCTTCATCGGGTAGATCGTCGGATAACTCCCACTCTGCAGGGATAGGGTGATCCGCCAAGAAATCTGCTAGAACTTGTCCTTTCACAGCCTTTTGTGGAATATATGTTATGTCAAATTGTTGCAATTGCAGATACCACCTTGCAAGTCTGTCGGATAGGACGGGTTTTGACATGACATACTTTAGAGGATTCATCCTTGAGATTAGACGGACAACATGCGCTTGAAAATAATGCTTCAACTTTTGAATTGCAAAAATGAGCGGTAAGCATGTCTTTTCGATTGGCGAATAGTTCAATTCATTTGGTGTCATTGTTCTACTCAAGTAGTATAAGACGCTCTCTTTTCCATCATCCTTCTCCTGCGCTAGTAAAGCTCCGACAGATCGTTCTTGAGCAGCAATATTGAGTATTAACGATCGTCCGGGCACTGGTGCAATCAACACAGGAGGCTTCGTTAAATACGATTTTATGTTTTCGAAGGCACAAGTGCAAGCTTCATCCCATTCAAAGGGAACATCTTTCTTCATGAGTCGGCTGAATGGTTGACATTGACCGGCTAAGTTTGAAATGAACCTTCTTAGGTATGCCAACTTTCCTTGCAAACTTTTGAGCTCATGAATGTTCCTAGGCTCGCGAATCTTTAAAATTGCATCAACCTTGGCTTGTTCGATTTCTATGCCTCGATGACGAACTACGAATCCAAGAAACTTCCCCGAAGTAACACCTAATGCACATTTCAACGGATTCATCTTCAATTGGTACCTTCTCAAGCGCTCGAAGACTTTTCTCAAATTTTGGAGATGATATTCCCTTCTTTTGGATTTAACCACAAAGTCATCCACATAACATTCAACATCTTTATGGAGCATGTCATCAAATATCTTCTGCATGGCTCTTTGGTATGTAGTACCGGCATTTTTCAAGCCAAACAACATCACTTTATAGCAATAGATGCCCTTAGGAGTGCGAAAGGCTGTTAATTCTTCGTCTTTCGGCGCCATTCGTATTTGATTATATCCGGATGACCCATCCATAAATGATAATTCTTCGTGGCCCGTAGTAGCATCAATCATTAGTTCGGCTATTGGCATTGGAAAGTCGTCCTTAGGGCATGCTTCGTTCAAATCTCTAAAGTCAACAAACACACGAATTTGTCCATTCTTCTTTCTGACAGGGACAATACTTGAAATCCATGTTGGGTATTTGACTTCTCGAATGAAACCAACCTCAATAAGTTTGTTCACTGCAGCCTCAATTGCAGGGACTAATTCAGGTCTAAATCTACCTTGTCCTTGCTTCACAGGGCGAGATCCTTTCTTCACGGAGAGATGATGTATTGCCACTTTTGGGTCCAACCCCGGCATTTCTTTATAAGACCATGCAAACACATCCTTGAACTCGTGCAACAATTCAATATAAGTCTCCTCTTCTTTGATAGCTAGTAAGGCGCTAATGTAGATTGGCCGAGGATTCTCCGCAGCTCCTAAATTAATTTCCTTTAACTCATCGATGGTGGCTTTGACTCCTTCTTCAAGCTCGGGTGGAGCAGTTTCAGCGTCTTCTTCCTCAGTCACGTCTATTTCACTTAAAGTGATATGATACGATGATGCCACACTTTCTCTGTCATCTTCCTCGTGGTCTTGGATTTTTGTAAAGACGACAGTTCGCATTTTAGCCTTCAACTCTCACATGATATGGTCAAATAAGTACGCCGTTTCATGCGAGATGGAATCGAACTTCGAATCCTTCGTGTTTTGGTAACTTTAGTATTAGAGACACCCAAATCTTGCTTGTTGCTTCTGTTATGCCCCCACATTCTCAGTGGTCCAAGCCTATGAAAGACGGATGGCGTAAGTCTATCCAACCCCCGTTTGTCACATTTTCCATGCCCCCACTCTCTAAGTGGTCCAAGTCTATCAAAGACGGATGGCGCAAGTCTATCGAAGACAGATGGTGTAAGCCTATCAAAGACGGATGTCCTTCTCACTTTTGCTCCACTTTCAAGAAAATCGTTTGTTGATGAGAATTCATCTTCGATTATGTAATTACTGGTAGCTCTATTGATAGCAATACGGATTGGCTTTTGTGGCACAAATCGAAGACCAACTCGAGGACTTTGAATAGCATGTCCCTTTTCTTTCAACATTATTTGAGTAGTATTGAGGCCATGCACTTTTTCGCCTACAACTTCGGCAGGAAGCCTTCCAAGGGTAGAATCTTCATGTGGGTTGAAACCAGCTTTCACTAAGAGTTTATAAGCATTTGGGCCAAAACATTTTGTCATTTGGGACTCGGAGAATTCTTCGCATTCCTCTTGGGTTTCTTCTGTGGGATGAACAAATCCTTTAGGTGGTTGAGAAGTTGATCGCTTCTCGTCAATTGGTGTTAGGGGAAACATCCAATCTTTCAAAGCCTCACACGCTAAAGGAGCCTTGTCTTGATTATTTCTTCGCTTTGGTTCTTCAACTGGTAGAATTTCTTTGGCCTTTTCCGTCTTCTCATCATCAAGATAGTACTTAGCATCGGCAAAGTGGGCTTCTGCCTCGGTGAACGGTTTATCATCGGCGAGTATTATTTTACCTACTCCGTCTCGACAATACTTGAAACATTGGTGCCAAGAAGAAGGAACCACACTATTCTCATGTATCCAAGGTCGCCCGAGAAGCATGCGGTATGAGGTTCTTGCATCACTGACATGGAACAGTGCGGTGGACAACATATCATCCATTAACAACTCTATCCTTATGATACCAAGGGCCCTTTGTCCTTCTTGATTAAATCCTTGGATCATCAAGCGACTAGTTTTGAGCTCCTCCGTGGAGATTCCCAATTCCTTTAAAGTCTGCAACGGCAAAATATTGACTGCAGAACCTCCATCGATTAAAATCCTATTCACCTTCTGCTCACGGGCGTAGCCGGCAGCAAACAACGGCCTATTGTGTGGTTTGGTGTTAAGTATATATTTTTATACTTTATCGTACCTTTTTATTTGAGCTTTTGGTGTGATTTAACGATAATTGGTGCTTAAAAAGTTGATTTATTGTATTTTAGGTATAAATTAAAGAATTGAAAAAGTTTGGGGTCAAAACTGCAATTTTGGAGAAAATATGGGCCATAAGTGAAATAATCAAAAATCTGAAGAAATTGGAACGGGACGGCCGTCCCAAATTTACACCTAAAAATGGGACGGCCGTGCCGAATGCAGAAATTGGGCAGAAGGTACCAGCGGCATGGCCTATAAGGAACGATGGCTGTCGACTGCCGTCTCCAACCCCCTGATCGCCCTTTTTTT
>NW_012194767.1:0-39185 GCF_000504015.1 Erythranthe guttata
CTTCATTCATTATTTTGGTATATATGCACAAAATTTTTCTTAACCATATAAATATATAAAATACTAAATAATATATGTAATATTTTAATAAAAGATCACCATTATCATTCCGTAAGGTTCGGAACAAATAAGTAGATTTTAGGATAAAAATATCATTCTCTTTCTATTTGTATGTTATATAATTCATATGAGTTCTAATAGAGTTTAGAATAAATAAAAATATTGTTGCTACTTTTATTCCTTAATAGTTTTTTTAACAATATTACGGTAATATTTATAACTTTATTGATAAAAAAAAAAACACTGTTGTTCTATATTTATAGCTTTTTTTTATCCATGTTCTTAATCACAACAAATTAATTTTATTGTTATTGTTTATTTAGGAAAATGAATTATCTAAGAAATGTATATTCGTGTTATATCAAAATTTTGTAGATTCATTCTATTTGCTTAGTGTAATCCGATATTAACAATAATACTAAATATTCACTTTGAATACTAAATAATAACATTTTGTGAATTATTTACATTATTTTTTATCTTAAAATTTTAATCACTGGAATACGATGGATTATTTACATTTTTTTTAGTTATCGGTATCGGTATCGGTACCGGTATCAGTATTGGTATCGGCATCGGCATCGGTATTGGTATCGGTGTCGGAATCGGTATCAGTAACGGTATCGATATCAGTTTAGGATCAGTAATAGTAATAGTATCATTATCAGTATCAATATCAATATCAATATCAGTATCAGTATCAGTATCAGTATCAATATTTGTATTAACCATTACTATTAATGTTAGTATTAATACTAGTATTAGTATTACTATTAGTATTAGTATTAATATTACTATCAGTATCAATATCAGTATCAGTATCATTATCATTATCAGTATGAGTACGGGTATTAGTATTAATCTTAGGATGAATATTAATATTAGTATTAGTATTAGTATCAGTATCAGTATCAATAATAATATCAGTATCAGTATTAGTATTAGTATTAACCATACATTACTATTACTATTAGTATTAGTATTAATATTAGTATTAGTATTAGTATTAGTATGAGTATTAGTAGTAGTAGTAGTAGTAGTAGTAGTAGTATTAGTATCAATTAGTATTATTATTATTCGTAGTAGTATTATTAGTATTACGATTAGTATTAGTATATCTATTAGTATTAGTATTAATATTAGTATTAATATTAATATTAATATTTAGTATCAATACCAATACCGGTATCAGTATTGGTATCGGTATCAGTGTCAATATTAGTATCGGTATCGGTATCGGTATCAGTATCGATATGACTATCGATATTAGTTTGGTATCGATATATGTATCGGTATCGGTATCAATATATGTATCAGTATCGGTATCGGTATCGGTATCGGGATCAAGATCACTATCGGTATTGGTATCGGTTTCAATATCAATATTAGTATCATTATCACTATCAATATCATTATCAACATCAGTATCAATATCAGTATCAGTATCATTATCAATATCAATATCAGTATCATTATCAGTATCAGAATCATTATCTATATCAGTATCAGTATTAGTATTCGCATTTGTATTAACCATTTATATTAATGTTAGTATTAATATTAGTATTAGTATTAGTGTTAGTATTAGTATTAGTAATAATATTAATATTAGTATTAATATTAATATTAATATTAGTATTAGTATTAGTATCATTATCAGTATTCGTATTCGTATTCGTATTCGTATTCGTATTAGTATTCGTATCTGTATCAATATCAATATTAATAGTATCAGTATCAGTATCAATATTAGTATTGGTATTGGTATTGGTATTGATATTGATATTGGTATTGGTACTGGTATTGGTTCTAATATTGGTATTGGTATTAGTATTGGTATCGGTATCGGTATCAGTATCGGTATCGATATCGGTATGTGTATCGGTATCGGTATTGGTATCAATATTAGTAAGAGTATGGGTATCGATATCGATATCGATATGAGTATGAGTATCACTATTGTTATCGGTATCGGTATCAGTTTAGTATCAGTATCAATATAATTATTAATATATGTATCATTATCAGTATTAGTATCAGTATCAGTATCAACATGCATATCAACATCAATATCAGTATGCGTATGAGTATGAGTATCAATATTAATATCAGTATCAGTATCAATATCAGTATCAGTATCAGTATCAGTATCAGTATCAATATCAATATCAGTATCAGTATCAATATCAGTATCAATATCAATATCAATATATGTATTAATATTAGTATTTAATTTGTATTAACCATTATTAGTACTGTTAGTATTAATATTAGTATTAGTATTAGTATTTGTATTAACCATTACCATTAATGTTAGTCTTAGTATTAATATTAGTATTAGTATTAGTATTAGTAATCGTATTAACCATTAATATTAGTATTGGTTGGTATTAGTATTAATATTTTTATTAGTGTTAGTATTTTTATTAGATTTAGTATTAGTATCTGTATTAAATTAATATTAGTATTGTACGTATCATTGTTTAGAGTTAAGAGTATATTTTAAATAACGATTTTCATTAATTAAGAATACGGTGATTTGTCCTATGCTGCTTGCAATATCGTGTACAAAGAAGTATTTCAACAGTTGTATTTCAGGGAATATGAAGATACACTTTAACAAACATCATTTATATATTATATACATGTCCATGTTTTTCGTTGACTCATACGTGTACATTTAATGTGCTTTTTATTTTTAGTGAAAGTTTTTTTCGAATTATTCCCTTTTTTGGGCAAATAATTCTATGCACACATTCTTCATTATATATATATATATATATATATATATATATATATATATATATATATATATATATATATTAGATAACGCGTTGAACTTATATATTGACACTAATAAATAATTATATCTTATTCATCCGGTAATGGTTGATTTGGCAGTAGTTTCCTGTGTTGTTGCATCAAGATTCAGATTAATGCGTAAGAGTGGTGTTCTGAATCAATCTCCGCTCATGGAGTTTCTTGTGGCATTTAGTTTGACTGTTCCAACGTTGTCAGTTTGTATTTATGTGGATTTTTTGTGATAAAATGAAATGCAATTATTTTTTTATTTTTGGATCATTTTAAATTTAAATCTTCGATATTTTTTAATTCATTGGTTTTTTAAATTAGTGCAATTATTTGACCTTCAAATTAATCCCTGTTTTCGGTCACGGTCAATTGTACGTACCGTTGTATTATTGGGGCCTTGGGAATTTTTTTTAATTGAATAAAGAATAATATTGTACTGGATTATTATTTTATTTATTTATTTTTTGGATGGGAAATATTGTATTAAATTGAAATGCTTGAAACTTGAAATGAATAAGGTATCAAAGGGGTCCCAAGGCTTAAAATGAAAGATTAGGTTTCAAGAATGTCTCGGCCCTACTATTATATTTCCGGGTTATAAAACTTAAAACTTCAAGAAGTACCCAAGACCCATATGAATGTGGGTAATATTTGTCGGGTCGGGTGTCCTAGAACTAACTTGAAGAAAAAGAATCATTTAATTAAAAATTCAAAATGAGACATGGTAATTGGTAAGAAGTATTTTTCTGTCGCATAGCATGTTATAAATTACTTATAAGAAACTTTAATGAGGTTATAAAATGATACAGTCCCTCTGAATTAACCAATAAATTAAATTACCCTTTCAGTTAACTCATATTGCAATAAGTATATACATGGAATTGGTTAATTCTTTTCAAAAAGTATATATGTATTTATTTATTGTCAGATATTATATAAATAATTTAAGAAATTGAATAAGCCAATTCCAAAGTAACACCAATCAAATTGGCTATATGTAATTGCAATAGTATACCCTTTTTTTACGAGTAATTGCAATAGTATACGTTTATACAATTTAATTTCTATTTAATAGTCAAATACTAAACATAGTCTAAAAATGCTCTGATTCATCGGTAGTGTAAAAGGACTAAGTTCCGACAGTCGGTGGAGCCATAATTTTGCAACGCGTTGACTCATTTTTCTTTCAAAATATATTCATAAAATATAGCACAAAATAATAAGTAACTGTTTATATAATTAAATTAAGATAACTCTTTAAAATTACATTACAAAAGGTCTATCTTATTTTTTTATCAATAAAAAGGTCATCTTATAAACTTTCCGTAAACACCTCAGTTTTGTTATTGTTACATTACATAATAGACATTTAAATAATTTTGCAATGAGTACTCTAAATTCATATTGTTTTAATATATTTTTTTTCGTTCGAAAAAAACAGGTTTATTCCCGCAGAACTCCGACCAGTTGCGCCTTCTCCGGCAGATACTCACCACCTTCATCAACTGGAACGAGTCGAGGACACGCGCTATGCAGTACCACAACGATACATTTTGGATAAAGAAAGAAAGAATAATAATAATAATAATAATAATAATAATAATAATAATAATAATAATAATAATAATAATAATAATAATAATAATAATAATAATAATAATAATAATAATAATAATAATAATAATAATAATAATAATAATAATAATAATAATAATAATAATAATAATAATAATAATAATAATAACTAAAAGAAAAAAAAAAAAAACAGAAAAGCTTCAGCAGTACTGATCACGCCTTTAACCTCTGCATTCTTGGTTGTTGTATATTTTATTTGTTTGTCTTGTTTGATTTTATGTTTTGCCTATTTATGGTATTGAAGCCATTATTATTTGTACTGCATTTCTTAGCCATTTACCACTTTTATACTAAGACATTATACTAGTGTAAATTGTTTGGTAAATTTTTTTATTTATTAAGTTCATTTTATTCTTTGAGTTCTTTGTCTCTCACTCTTTCTCTCGATAGTTTTTTCAAATTATTCTTCAGCAATGGCTTCCAATTCAAGACGTTACAATTTGAGGCCTACCAGAGCTAGGGCTGAACGGCGTCCAAAGTCCTTTGAATTCGATCTAAGGACGTCTGAGGAGGTGCCTAAGACACCAATGGTAGATCAGAAGTTTGAAGGTAATCAATCACTAATCTCTTCTTACACACGTAACCGTTTTATATTTAAATATTAAAAAAAAAACCGCTTAAATTGTCGGCTTCAAATAAAATAAGGTAAAATAAACTCTTTGATGAAATATTGAATCTAAAATTGTTTCTTCATTCAATCTATTAATGTTTACGTAAGAATGAGTTATGTCGATACATTTTTCTATACATGATTGGTTTTATGCTGTATAGATATGCTAGTTGGAGTTGAGACATGAGTGAAAATAGATTAGGAAAATAGAGATGAAGCGGATGTTTTTTGTTAAGCACAGATGGAATGGGTGCTAGTTTTCCTCTTTTTACTAAAATGTTGTGCATGTATTAAAATTCATTTTGCATTTATCAATCCCCTATATTTAGTTTTTATAGTTTTTGTATTTTATTTATGTTTATTTGTTCTCAAAGATCACTCATATTGATTTACTTTGCACAATTTCTTTCTTTAAATAGAATGTGCTGCCCGATCAGCTGCCTACATAATTGGCTACGAGTACAAAAAGGCAAACCGTGAAGCGGCTAACTACATTTTTTCCACTCAGCAAATCGTGGATCATCTTTGGCGGGATATCCCGACAAGTGATGTAATTTGGTATAAGAGAAAAAAAACTAAGAGACAAACACAAGATGAAAAATGTGAACAGGATGATCCTGATGCAGCCTATTATATTGTTAGTGGACTAGACACTCTACAATATGCTGCCCGCAACGGAATCGCCTTGGAAAGCGATTATCAATATGTTGGCGGAATTCAAAGATCCCAAGAAATTCCCGAAGAAGTAAGTTTAAATATTTTATATGATTCCAAAAAATATACTTATTTTGACTAACATTTACTTTCTCGTTTTTTTTAAGGGTTTCAAAGTCAGGGTAAAGGCGACTGAGGTTGTTGGGCATGAGCAGGCAAGACAAGAGCTACTTAATGGACATCCAATAATAGCTTATGTAGAGACCTCTAAGAAATTGGAACGTCATCGTGGAGAGGTAATATGTAGTAATATATATACACAACGATTTTCACGTTTTTAATAGTATCGGTCGATTTATATTTGGAATTCCTATTTTAATGTTATGTGTAGAAACTTCTTAAAATATATTTTAAAATATCAAAACTTCTTAGAATTCTTTGAAACTCCTGAAATTTTTGGAGACTCAAACAGATTAAGTAATTGTTTGCATATGGATAAAATCGATTAACGAACTATGGCTCCTTAGAATCTTGGCGCATAAATCGATTGGAAATTTCTACTTTCAAACAAAAGTACATGCTGATGATTCGACCACTTGACTGATGAATGAAATTGTAGGGATTGTTGGGATGAGCTGTGGATTTGGCTTTGATAAGTTTGCAGGTTATGTTTTTCTAGCAATCATACTAATCATACATGGTTAACAATGATTTCCAGAAAAATGTGATTTGCAATATCAGAATATGACTTAAGCTCAATATAAGTTAGATTTGAATAACTGTACTATGTTGAATTGTGTATTAGGTTTAGAATGTTTGAGCTAGAAGGGAAATATATAGAGAGAGGCAGTCTTTTAGAGCTCCCAATTTTTCGAAATATTTAGGGGCTCCCAAACATTTTTCTCATACAGGCAGTCTTTTAGAGCTCCCAATTTTTCGAAATATTTAGGGGCTCCCAAACATTTTTCTCATACACTTCTATATTAGTCATAGTATTAATTTATATTTAAAATTTATTAATAGTGTTCAATTTCGAATAGTCATAACTATAGGATATGACAGTTTAAATATTTGTTAGATAATTTATACGTATTCTTGCATTCGTTACAATTATGTTATATGACTTATATACTTGTTGAATTTTTATACTTATACTTATACTTGCATTTCATGAAATCTCTCATATCAATTATTATTAGCTAGATACTGAGTCATTTTATCAATTTTTTATCCATCTCCTCTAACTTCAAAGAATTTCAGTAGTTTGAAAATACTATTTCTATTTTATTATATTTAAACAAATATTACATATATTTACTTGTTTAATATTATTTATGTGAGTATTTTAAAAAAAACTTCAGGGGCTCTACCTCCAACCACCTTAATCATTTGTACTCGCAATCGTAAGAGCGAATTGACGAACACATCATATAACAGGTGTCCGCTTTTAGTAAGTTTTAAAACTCAGTTAGGGCCCCAATTTTTCAGGAACATACCTAATTTTGGATTATATAGTGCCAGTTTCTACCCAATTAGGGAGCATCAAATTTTTTTGAACAAATAATAAATAAAGTTATATTCGTATAACTCTTTTGGGTTCAGTTCGTCACTTCGAGTTTTAAACATTTTTTTTAAACACCTTCGAGTTTTAAATTTTGAACGGCCGGAAAAAAATGGTATGTTCATATGTGATTTGTTGAGTTACTAATGTGGGGTTGTGTTATATACTTAGGGCTCTTGCGATTACATATATCAGATTAAATTAGATTAGATGAGATTGTGTACTTTTCTACTAACTCATTACTTATTTAGATAATAAGATGTTTAGTTCCTTTGATTAGATCATATATAAATCTGTTAAATTCATGTATCATATGTGATTTGTCCATCAAACACTTGTATTTAACAAATTAACATGCACTTATAAGGACAACATGGTCATTTTCAGGTTGTGTCACCCCCTACAAAATTAATCTTAGAGGGGAGGAATGTTCTTAATTAATGTGATGATATAGTAACACTTAATTGCGGGCTTTAAATTTGGTAGCAGGTTTGATGAAATACAAATCTTACCAACCGAATATGTTACGAACCCCTATTATTTAGTTAATAGGGTCTAATAATGGTAATTATATTGAATGAGCCCTTAATTTTATGGTAATTGAACTGTGAAGCTAAGGTGAAAAAAATACTCAATGCAATGCAATATTACGTACATTTCACATATGGACGCATATTTTGGTACCATATATAATAGGGGTTTTTGTGCATAAGTCTCTGAACAACTATCTTTATTATTTTAGGTTCAGTGGCTATATATCTTTCGCCAATAAGCCATTCCCTTTAATATGTACTATAAATAATGGAAAAACTAATGTATATGACAAAATTACCCCCAACCATTTACACCCGAGTCTAAATTTTAACCCAAATTTGATCAATTTTGATCACAAAAATCCAATTTTGATTTTTTTTTTTAATTTCAGATATTATTTTTTTCCCGCCGGTTTCTACCGTTGACTTTTCGAACTCTTATTTGTTTTGTTTTTTCCGCCGCCGGTCTCCGACGTTGACTTGTTTTAGTGATATTTTTTTTTGTTTTTTTACGCCCGCGTCTAAACGTTGACCATAATTGTACTGTTATTAAGGGTAATTATACTGTCAGTGACAGTAAATTAACGTAATTATACTGTCGTTGACAGTACATTAATGTAATTGTACTGCGGTTTACAGTAAATTTATGTAATTGTAATGTCGTTGACAGTACAATTAGAGTCAACAACAATATTATTATTTTTATGGTTTTTTTTTTTCATTTGGTTTGATTTTTTGACAAGTCAACGTAATTATATTACTGCAGTTGACAGTAAAGTAACTGTAAACACAATAATATTATTGTCAACAACATCAATATTATTATTTTTTTTCGATTTGTTGTTTTGTTTGAGTTGTTGACGGAGTAACGTAATAATATTACTGCCTATTATTGAAATATTGTTTAAACACAATAATATTATTGTGATTGACGGTAATATTACTGTTGTTACAGTAATATTACTGCCAACCACAGTAATATTAATTCTTTTGGATTTTTATTATGTTTACCTTTGTTGAACGGTCAACATATTAATATTACTCTATTACACAATAATAATGACTTTTGTTTGTGTTAATATTATTGTGCTAGAAATTAATATATCAATATTGCTGTGTTAAACTGTAGTATAGTTAATTTTACTGTGTTTATAATATAGTTAATATCACTGTCAACCACAACAATATTGTTGTTTAAACAGGGGAGGAGGCAAAAAGATGTTAAAGAAAAAAAATCGAAAAAGTCAACGCCGGAAACCGGCGGAAAAAACAGGAAGAAAATTAAAATTCAACGCCGGAGACCGGCGGTCAACGGCGGCGACGGATGAAATTGTACTCAAAATAGTATTTTGGGTCAAAATTGAATAATTTGTGAAATTTGGGGTAAAATTGGGGTTAAATTAAATTAAATGATGAAATTGGAACGTATTAAAATGTGATGGGCTATTTTAGTCTTTTACAAACATCTGAACAATGTGTGGACTTTTATGTAAAGAATTTTATGTCTGACCAATTTGTGAAAAAATACTCATTCATGAGCTTATTTCTAAAGTGGCCTATGTGAAATAGTAATGGGGTAATTTTCTATAGATCCTCCATTATTAGATTATATTGGTTAAAATCCAAGTCATAAGTCCAATATTGCTATAACCCCCTTCTATTTTTTATGGCTGATTTGCCCTTTAGCAAAAATAGGGAAATTATATTCTTAAATATATATATTCCTATTAATCCTCCATAAAAACCGGTTTTAGCATAAATCGTGCTGCAAAACGTCAATTGCAAATCCTCCCCAAATTGTATTTTTCCATCGTTAATCTCTCGAAAAACAAAACTTCTCCCTGCCCCCTTTTCTTCAATGCAATCTATGTTCCCCTATCGTTGTTCTCGAGAACGATGTAATCTCTATAACTTCTGCAAATCGCCAACAAAGAAAACACATCCTAGAGGATAGTGCAAAATCGAAACGTACAGGTAATTTGATTTGTGATTTTGTAAATGTCTTTAATGGCGATTCATTGACGGAATGCAATGGGTTATTTTTATAACATAAGTGAAAGATGCAAATTAGAGGTTTTAACCCCATGTAATTTTTATTTTTATTTTTCGTTTTGACATTATTTTTTGTTTGGTTTTACTGTTCATTTACAATATTTTTCCGGTTGTTTTGCGTTTTTGTTACATCTTTATGTTATTTTCTGGTGTCGATTGCAACATATATTCGATTTCGTTTTTTTTTTTTTCTATTTGCAATTTGTTGTTTCTAGCGTAGTGTATTTTGCACTTTGATATTTATTTTGCATTTTGCGTTTTGCACTTTGATGTTTTTTTTTTTCATTTTGCATTTTGCATAGGTACCGACATGGTTGTCCAATAATTTTTTTTTTTTCAATTGAACAGTTGATTTGACGAAACAGGAGAGGAAAATAGATGAATTATTTGCCTCTTCAAAAAGAGGAAAGCAACGATGAATCAAGCCAAATTTATTTGCACGATAACACAAAGCCATATTAAGTTTCGACATCGCCTCAACAAACCAGATTGGTTGATTGTGGGATTTTTGTCTTGTATAAGGCAAGGCAGTTGTGCATGCAACAACCATTAGTGAGAAAACTGCAGCAAGTGGGATATCGCACTCGAAAAACTTTTAATTATCAGTTCTTGAACGACGAGGATACCGTTGAGTTTAATTAGATTTTTTTTTATGATATTTACTTATGTTTAGCAGAGCTTTGATTTTTATTTGTGGCATTATATTTTTGTTGGATTTTGATATGAACTATTTTCTAATATATTCCAAATTCATGCAGTTATTTTGGGTATTGGTATATGCTTGCCAATTCATAAGTTCTTATAAATTCAGTACATTGTTAAAAAAAAACAGGCAAAGTGTCAAAGGGCTTTAGTCGATTTTTGTTATGCTATACACTGCTGCAACAAAATTCTCACAAGGCTTTAGTCCTCATTCCGCTGTTATAGTTTGCATTTTGTTATTGTAATTTATAAGCAAACTG
This sequence comes from Erythranthe guttata, assembly GCF_000504015.1. The sequence continues at coordinate 10,879 of NW_012194767.1, forward strand.
CAAAAAGAAAAGGCAAAGTTCAAATAATACAATACCACCTGCAAAAATAAATATATGGCGTCAAAAGTGTAGATAATATTATACCAAAACATTACATCATATATAACATCAACATGCACAAATATAGTCGAGCAACAAACACATCGTATATGCAAACTGCAAACATAAAAATCAAAAGTGCAAACAATACAATGCCAACAACTCAAAAAAAAATATATATATATAACATCAAAGTGTAAAATATATTCTGCTAGAAACAGCAAAATGCAACAACATGCACAAATATAGTCGAACAACAAACACATCGTATATGCAAACTGCAAACATAAAAATCAAAAGTGCAAACAATACCATGCCAACAACTCAAAAAAAATATATATAACATCAAAGTGTAAAATATAGTCTGCTAGAAACAGCAAAGTGCAAAACAAAAAACCACCAACATCAAAAATTGTGCAAATCGACATAAATAGATGAAAAAAAACTTGATGTTTGTTGTTCGATATGGACATTATAACATGATGTTTTGCTGTTTGATGTTTGAATTACGAATGGATTTTTAAAGTTTGATATTTACAGAACATATATTAACAGTGACAGTCATGTATGAAAAAAAAAACTTAAAACAGTAAACAAAAGCAGCAAAAGAGTAAAAATATATTCGAGCAAAAACACATTATATACATAAACTGCAAGAATTAAAAGCAAAGTGCAAATAGTACCATACTAACAACAAAAAATAAATATATAACAACAAAGTGTAAAAAAAATAGCAAACAACAAACACAATTTTCGTCTCAAGATTATCAGATTTAGTCGATGTCCTTGAGCCTCTAGATACGGAACTGCTCTGACGATTAAATACGGAATGAATTTATCGGCTGAGAACGAGCGAGCCATTTTGTACTCGTTTTGGTTTGCACGAAAAAAAAAACTAAATGAAATCTTCTCATAATGAGCAAATAAAGAGAACATATGTGAATCGGGCTCAATCACTTTCTGTATGGTCATCTTCTCCTTCAATCTTGCACCATCAACCCTAAAAAAATCACAAAATTTAATTTAATGCCTGCCAAATTGAATCAAAAGTCTGAATTCGAATTTCAATCTCGAAATCTAAACCAGAGATTTTGCGAAATAAAATAAGAGTGTCGTCAAAGATGAATCAACCACGTTTCATAAACTCCTTTCCAACAACAAAACAAACCTATGGACGTAGCTCCTCTTCATGTTGATAGCTGAAACACGTGAATTAATTTCACTATGTGTTTTTAACTTTTCTTAACTTCTAAACTAAATCTTAGTTAGTGGGCTAAGTAGGGTTAAGTAGTGCTTAGTGGATTTAATTATGGAATTTATCTTAACTTCCTAACTAACCCACTAACCCATTATCTTGAGTGCTCTTGTGGTTGGTTTTCTTGCAGATCATGGGCTGAAGAGTGGAAGCTTGGCAAGTCTATAACTACCAAACTCAAGACTCAAGATTAATACAGATTTCGAGGAAACAAAAATTAGAGCTGAAGTTTTAATCTCGAGAATTTTAGTGTGTTTTCTAGGATCTGTTGTACGTACTATTTATGAGTACATTCTTTGAAATCTAGAATTTTTGATATCTTTCTTTTAGTATCTAGATTTGGTTGTAAGAGTGATCTTGAAAAAGATTCACTCATAAGGAAGAAGTTTTCGCACTCTTCTGTTTGTATTCTTGGAATACTGATTTTAATATATTTTTCCGTCCTGTAAAGGACAAGTTCACAAGTCTTTACTTGTGAACATTTTTAATTCTGAGCATTGTCTTTTAATAGTTATATTTCCGCTGCATGTTGTCTCAAGTGTCATAACATTTTAGATAACATCTCTGTATAATACGAATTCGGGACCATAAATTCTTTCAATTGGCATCAAGAGCCAACACTTGACGTATACTAAGTGTTTGTTCCTATTTTCTTTACAGAAACGAATTCGTGATGGATACTCAGATGACTGCTTCTATGCGACCTCCTGTACTTGATGGCACGAACTACACCTACTGGAAAGTCAAGATGAGGGCGTACATCAAAGCCATTGATGAGAGAGCATGGAGATCTATTCTCACTGGATGGAAGCCACCAACTATCACAGATGTGGACGGAGATGTTTTTCCAACTCCGGAATTACGGTGGACACCAGACGATCTATCAAATGCTAACCAAAACTCAAAGGCGTTAAATGCAATTTTCAATTCAGTAGATTTAACAATGTTTAAATTAATCTCTGTATGCACTTCTGCAAAGGATGCTTGGGAAATTCTTCAGCTACATTGTGAGGGATCAGATAGTGTCAAAAGAACCAAGCTCAGATTACTCTCTTCCAAATTTGAGAGACTGAGAATGGAGGAAACTGAAACAATTTCTCAGTACAATGAGAAGCTGATTGACTTGGCTAATGAATTTCAATCCTTAGGTGGTCCTTTGAGCAACGAGACACTAGTGAATAGGGTATTGAGAACTCTTCCAGAAAGGTTGAGCATGACGGTTACTGCTATTGAGGAGGCTAAAGATACATCATCTCTACGGCTGGACGAATTAATAGGACGTCTCAAGTCCAGAGAGATGAACTTCGAAGATCAAAGAAAGGAGAAAGGAAAGGCTATCTCAAATGCACTCCAGGCAGAATTAGAGAAGGAAGATGTTGCTCCGGAATATGATGATGATGCAGAAGAATGCCTCAATAATGTGGCATTTCAGATTCAGAAATTCAATAGGGCGTACAGACGAAGTGGAATCAAGCCCAGGCAGTTATTCTCAGAAGGGTCTCCACAAAATCGACAAACTCAGCCCCGGAACAGATCTATTCCACAGAGAACATTTCCTCAAACACCTTCTCAAAACAATTTAAAAAATTCTTCTTTTATTCGTTCAAATTCTGAACCACCTAACTTGGATCATATTAAATGCAGGGCCTGTTCAGGATTTGGACATTATGCTAATGAATGTGCAAATACCTTGAGAAGGAGAGGAATGAGTTTGATTTGTGCTGTCAGTGATGAGGAGGAAGAACAACCTGAACAGACAGAGGAACAGCAATCCTCTAAACAAGCTCTTTCTGTCAGATATCTTACTGGAAGTTCCACTGAAACAGAATCCCAAGGAGTCTCCCTGGATGCTGCAACACTTTCTGAAACACTTTCAATTTGTGAGTTAAATACTGATCATTATACATGTTTAAACTCTATTTCTGTGAATGCAGCAGAATCCAGTAATGAAGCAGTCAGTGATGATGAAGAAATGTGTAAAAAGCTGATCAGAAACTTGGAGAAGAAGACTCAAGCTCTAGATGCAGCCAACAAGGAAAATTCCTCCCTCAAAGAAACAATCACACATTTGGAGGTTGGAATCACCAAGAAGGATCTTGAACTGGCAAAAGTGAAAGAAGAACTCAAAAAGGCTACTCTAGCAATCAAGAGGATGAACACTGGCACAACTAAGCTCGATGAGATTGTGTCAATGGAAAAGCACTACAAACATGAAGGGCTAGGGTTCAAAAAACAAGTGAAGCCAGTTAAGAAGAAAGAAATTGTCTTTGTAAAAGAGAAGGGTGCAAACAGAAAGGATTGCAGGAAGTCCACAGTCACCACTCCAGATTCCAGAAGAAGAGGTTATGTTTGTCATTACTGTTTCTCACCAGGACACATTCGTCCATTTTGTGAAAAACTCAGCAGTGACAAAATGTTGTATAAAATAAGCCACAACACTCCAAGGAACACTTCAAAGAAAAAGGTAGAATCTACCAAAAAGGAGTGTAAAATATGGACTCCCAAAGGTAAATTTTTGTGCAAAGCAGTATACACCTCTTTAAATGCTAACATTTCAGGTTCATGGTACTTTGATAGTGGATGCTCTAGGCACATGACTGGAACAAAGGAATTTCTATCAAACTACCACACACTTAATGGAGGACGTGTAACCTATGGAGGAGGAGCTAAAGGCAAAGTGGTTGGACGTGGAACACTCAGTATTGAGGGGCTTCCAAAACTCTCAAATGTTTTACATGTTGAAGGATTGGGGTCAAATCTCATCAGTATCAGTCAATTGTGTGATGATGATCTACGTGTAGAATTTGATAAATACTGTTGTTCTGTGTTTGATAATCAAAATCATTGTGTACTTACAGGTTCCAGATCAATGGATAATTGCTATCAAACAGGTGACACCATCTCATGCAAGAGCTCAAGAGTAAGTGAAGTAGAGCTGTGGCACCAGAAACTAGGCCACACAAATTTCAAGAATCTGAAGCTGCTCAACAAGTACAATGCTATAAGAGGAGTACCAGATCTCAAGATCAAGGATATTCCTATATGTGGAATGTGCCAGAAGGGAAAGCAAACCAGAGTACCACACAAAGTGTTGCAACACGTTGGTACCACTATTTGTTTTGAACTTGTACATATGGATCTTATGGGTCCTATAGAGGTAGAAAGCCTAGGTGGTAAAAAATATGTCTTTGTGTGTGTTGATGATTTTTCAAGATATACTTGGGTGTATTTTTTAAGAGAAAAATCAGACACTTTTGATGTATTCAGAAATTTGTACAGGTTTGTTAAAACTCAATTTCAAGTTTCTATTCGTAGGATAAGATCTGATCATGGAAAAGAATTTGAGAATGCTTTATTTGTTGCATTTTGTAATAAAAAAGGTATAAAGCATGAATTTTCTGCTCCAAAAACTCCTCAGCAAAATGGCATTGCTGAAAGAAAAAACAGAACCATCCAGGAAATGGCTAGGGTAATGATGAGTGCAAAAAATCTGTCTAAGAGGTTTTGGGCTGAGGCTGTCAACACAGCCTGTCACATCTCAAACCGTGTGTACCTAAGATTAGGATCTATGATGACTTCATATGAAATTCTTTATGGTAAGAAACCTAATCTAGAATACATGCATGTGTTTGGATGTGTCTGCTATGTTCTAAATGATAGAGATCATCTAGCTAAGTTTGATTCAAAAAGTGATTTGAGTTTATTTATGGGATACTCTAATAACAGTCATGCTTATAGAGTATATAATCTAAGAACTCGAACCATTATTGAATCTGTAAATGTGGTATTTGATGACTTTGCTGATCTCCGCAGTAAAACAGCTGAAGATGAAGTTGATGACTTAATTGCTGAAAGAGAGGAAGACACTTCTACCACAGAGAGCCCAGACACAAACAGTCCAATCTTAAGAGAAGAAGGTGTTGAGCCAAGTGTCACCACATCTGACTCAACACATCCTACAGAGACTGAATTGCAGCCAATCTTTGATGTCTGCAGAAAGGAACCCTCAAGTAGAATTCAGAAAAATCACCCATCAACTCAAGTAGTGGGAGACATCTTTGATGGAATAAGAACCAGAAGAAAAGAGAGAGTGAACTACAGAGATATGGTAAGATTTGCAAATTTGTCTTCTCACTGTGCACTAACTGGAACCACTTGTTTTGTGTCTTCAGTGGAACCAAGGAATATTGCAGAAGCTCTGAAGGATGAATTCTGGGTAAATGCAATGCATGAAGAGTTGAATCAATTCATCAGAAATGATGTTTGGTACTTAGTCCCCAGACCAAGCCATGTAAATGTGATAGGGACTAAGTGGATCTTCAAAAACAAAACTGATGAAAAAGGTACAGTTGTTAGAAATAAGGCTAGGTTAGTAGCACAAGGATACACTCAAATTGAGGGTATAGACTTTGATGAGACTTTTGCTCCAGTAGCTAGAATTGAATCTATTAGATTACTTCTTGCTATAGCCTGCTTTCTTAAAATCAAACTGTATCAGATGGATATCAAAAGTGCATTTCTGAATGGGGTTTTAAATGAGGAAGCATATGTTGAACAACCAAAGGGTTTTGAAGATTCTGCCAAACCTAATCATGTTTTCAAGCTTAAGAAGGCACTGTATGGTCTTAAACAAGCTCCTAGAGCATGGTATCAAAGACTCACTGACTTCTTACTTGAAATACAGTTCAATAGAGGGGAGGCAGACAGAACCCTATTTGTTAGAAGAACTAATAATCATATCATTATTGTTCAGATATATGTTGATGACATTGTCTTTGGCTCTACTTGTGCTAACCTTTTGCAGTCTTTTGTAGATTCTATGTCTCACACTTTTGAAATGAGTATGGTAGGGGAGTTGAATTACTTCTTAGGACTCCAAATCAAACAGACAGGTGAAGGAATGTTTGTTAATCAGAAGAAGTATGCTCTCAATCTGGTTAAAAGGTTTGAGTTGGAATCAGCCAAGCACATGAAAACTCCAATGGGATCCAGCCAAAAACTGTCCAAGGATGATGTTGCAGAAGATGTTGACAGCACTCTCTACAGAAGCATGATTGGAAGCCTTCTGTATCTAACAGCAAGCAGGCCAGACATTATGTTTAGTGTTTGTGTGTGTGCCAGGTATCAAGCTAATCCCAAGGTCACTCATCTTAAAGCTGTGAAGAGGATTATTAGGTATGTTGCAGGTACAGTAGACTTAGGAATTCAGTTTTTCAAAGACACAAATACAAACTTGATAGGCTTTAGTGATTCTGATTGGGCTGGGGATATTAGTGACAGAAAAAGCACCTCAGGTGCATGTTTCTTTCTGGGGAATAATCTAGTTTCTTGGTTTAGTAGAAAGCAAAACTGTGTATCTCTTTCAACAGCTGAATCAGAATATGTAGCTGCTGGAGGGTGCTGTGGTCAACTAATTTGGATGAAACAAATGTTGGGAGACTATGGGTTAACCAGTGATACCCTGACCATATATTGTGATAATTCAAGTGCTATTGACATTTCAAAAAATCCTGTTCAACACTCACGAACTAAACACATAGATATTAAACATCATTTTATTCGTGATATAGTTGAGAAAAATATAGTGTGCTTAAAGTACATTCCTACAGAAGATCAGCTGGCTGACATCTTTACAAAGGCATTAGATTATGAGAGGTTTTCAAAACTCAGAAAATCTCTCGGGATGTGTACTCAATAAACATGTCCTGAAATGTGTTGCAGCACCTCATCAAATATCTTAAGCTGTAACACAATTTACTGAAGCATTAGCTTCATTAAATAATGACTTCACTGTGATGTATTATTTCCTAAATCAGTAACTGGAAGTCTTTCACCTTGAAACGTGATCATGCTTCATGTAAACATTTAGCCAATAATTACACTCACATAAGTCAAACTCCTCTATTTTGATAGTCTTTTCTTAGTAACTGAGGAACCTTCAAACTGAACACTTGATCATGTTCCATGTGAATTGTTTGACTTGAAAATAAGAGTTTATATATTATATAAATATAAAAAAAAAAAAAAATATATATATATATATATATATATATATATATATATATATATATATATATATATATATAAATATATATAATTGTATCTATGCCTGTCAGCAATTTTTTTCTCACTATTAATCATTAATAAATGTGTTTTTTTATTTTTTTGTGAATATTTCATGAGTGCTACGGTTTTATTTTTTTTTATTGAATTATCCCTATTTATATGGGTCATGGGTACATGGGTTAATTCCTTATTTTCCACTAAGTCCACTCCTTATTGTGCCATGTGTCACGTTTTTTACTTTAAACTGCCAAGGAAATTTTATTCTCCTTAATCACACTCTCCCCAAGAAAAACGGACACCACTTCTTCACCTTCTCCACTTCAATTTTTTCCTTTCTTCTTCAGCAAAATTAGGGCTTATAAATTTCTTGCTTCTTCTCTCAAAAATTCACACTCAAAAATCAAAAGCACAAAGAAGCAATTTTTTTTTCCCACTGTATCATGGCATCCCCACCTAGAAATCCTCTTCCAGCCGTCGATGGTGATGTCCACAACGATGCTGCAGCACCTGTACCAGCAGACCCAAATCTGGCCATCATCGTTCATCCAATCAACTTTGAAGCTGTTCCTATCAGCTACATTGAACCCGGCGACGAGCTGAACCCGATTGACCCAGACAACTTTGATTTTGTGGGTCCCTCTTCCACCGCCGGAAGATTTCCAACGCGCCGGTCAAAGCGCACGAACCCTTTTCCAGATCTGAACACTGCGGTGCCACAACGCCGAAGAGGAGAAAACTCTCCCCGGAGAGGAAGCAGAGGTGGAAGAAGAGGAAGCAGAGGTGGCCGCACTCCAGTCCAGTCAAACCCACGAAGAGGTCTTCATCTGGTAGATGAAGAAACTGATGACGAAGCAGGGGATCCTACCTTTGCTGCACCACAGGCTCAAGCCTTGTCCTCCAGCTCCTCTGAGTCTTCATCCAACAACTCACCTTCCCCAGCATCAACTCAGGGGGAGACGTCGCAGCCCAGCATGGCAACAGCAGCCTCTCAACATTCTGTTCCTGAAGGTGTTGCTGCACCTGTTTCAGAAGGTGTTGCTGCACCTGTTTCAGAAGGTGTTGCTGCACCTGTTTCAGAAGGTGTTGCTGCACCTGTCTCTGAAGGTGTTGCTGCACATGCTCCAGAAGATGCTGCTGCACCTACTGTTTCAGCAAATGTTCCTCAGAATGCTGCTGAGGATGCTGCCCCTTATCAGGATGAAGAAATGCCTGATTTCTCTGGAATGTCATCAGCAGAGCATGTAGACATTCCATCTGTGGATGCTCAAGACTTCACCACCACAGAAGAAACTCCATCAGCACCTCATGGAGATCCTCTGGAAACCCTAGCAGAAGCAGCAGTTCAAGCAGATGCATCTCCTCCTCAGGCTGAAGATCCAGAGAAAAGTGATGATAGCTGGGAGGTTCCTCTAACTGTTTTTCGCAAGAATTTGCCTTCCTCTGATTCTGACAGTGAATCCTCTGAAGACTCTTCTCAACAGGAAGAAGGTGTTGCCCCACGTGCTGCATCACCTGAACCAGCATATGTCCCTGATGAGCTTGAAGATTCAGAAGATGATGATTCCTCAGAAGAAGAAGAACCAGACCTGGATGGGAAGAACTTGTCAACCCCTTTTGAGGTAACAAATGCCTTCAGTCCTAATTTCTATTTTGAGTCTGATTCACTGTTGAGTCCTCAAGTCATGAATTGTCATTTCATTGAGGAAAAGAAAATTTCTAAGGAAGAATTTGATAGGCATAGGATAACAGCTTTTCTTCACCAAAGAAAAATCCTTAACCTAGTTGAGATTGCCTGCTCTTATGATCCCTTGGTTGTGAAGGAGTTTTATGCCAACTTGCAAACCTCATTTTTAAAGAAAAACTCTCCAAATTTTGGTAAAGTGTTTGTGCGCAATGCCATCTATTCATTTTCTCCCAAAATTATCAACTCTCATTTGCAAACTCCTACTGTGATTGATGAGGATAATTATGGTGATTTTACTGAGATTTGCAAAGTTATTTCTGGAAACCGTTTAAAAAATTGGCCTGCACACCCAAGAAAATTCCAAGTGTCTCAACTCACTGCTTTCTACTCTGTCCTGTTTAGACTCACAGTGACTAATTGGATTCCATCCAAAAATGTCTCTGTGGTAACTAAGCCTCATGCTGTACTCATGTACAAATTGGGGATGGGTTTACCCGTGGACTTTGGCAAACTGTTCTTTGATACTATTGGTCATCTTGCCCAGAAAATTTCACCCTCCACTCACCTCCCCTATCCTTCCCTCATCTATTCCATCTTACTCTCTCAAAAATTGGGCCAAGATGACTCAGAATACCTTCACACTCCACAAGGCATGATCACGGTTTCTCAAAATTTTCTGAGAGCTCCTCATGTTCAAGATCTTCCCTGGAATGGAGATGATTTTCTCTCAACTGAATCAGGTCAAAATAACATTGGTACTAAGGGTGTTGCACCTCATGTTGACAACACTTCTAACCTACTTGTGTCTGTTCCTAGAGATCTTCTATTGCAGCAGCTTACTCATTCTCTAGCTCAGATTACCTATCATCAGTCCATGGTGGAGATGATTCAGAAGGCTCTTTCTGATCAAAAAGGGGGAGAAAAAGATCATGAAACTGAAGCAGGAACATCTCATCCTTTGGATGCTAGAGGCAGAGAGCAAAGAGTCAATGAAGAGGAAGCAAAGAAAGAGGGGGAAGCTCAAGAAGAAAGCAGTGGATCTAGTGATGGAGGAGGAGCAGCAGCCGAAACTGAGGAGACCTTGGAGACTTTGGATATTTTGCTTTAGATTGTTTTCATGAACAATATTTTTTTTGTTTGTGTTTTGTTTATTTTCCCTCTGAACTTTTGTTTAGGACTGCACTTTGATTATTTATTTTGTTGGACTATCTTGCTGAATTTGGTTTTAATTTATTGTTTCTATGTTTTTTCAAATGGTATCAAATTTAGGGGGAGTTCAAGTAATATCTCAGGGGGAGTCTTTGACTACGATTTAGTTTTGATCAGAAAGTTAAAAAGGGGGAGTTTGAAACACGTGAATTAATTTCACTATGTGTTTTTAACTTTTCTTAACTTCTAAACTAAATCTTAGTTAGTGGGCTAAGTAGGGTTAAGTAGTGCTTAGTGGATTTAATTATGGAATTTATCTTAACTTCCTAACTAACCCACTAACCCATTATCTTGAGTGCTCTTGTGGTTGGTTTTCTTGCAGATCATGGGCTGAAGAGTGGAAGCTTGGCAAGTCTATAAATACCAAACTCAAGACTCAAGATTAATACAGATTTCGAGGAAACAAAAATTAGAGCTGAAGTTTTAATCTCGAGAATTTTAGTGTGTTTTCTAGGATCTGTTGTACGTACTATTTATGAGTACATTCTTTGAAATCTAGAATTTTTGATATCTTTCTTTTAGTATCTAGATTTGGTTGTAAGAGTGATCTTGAAAAAGATTCACTCATAAGGAAGAAGTTTTCGCACTCTTCTGTTTGTATTCTTGGAATACTGATTTTAATATATTTTTCCGTCCTGTAAAGGACAAGTTCACAAGTCTTTACTTGTGAACATTTTTAATTCTGAGCATTGTCTTTTAATAGTTATATTTCCGCTGCATGTTGTCTCAAGTGTCATAACATTTTAGATAACATCTCTGTATAATACGAATTCGGGACCATAAATTCTTTCAATAGCAATACGAAAAACAAAAATATACCTAATTGCATTAGATTTCACGAAACTAAAGCCATACAATTCTAAGATCTTATAACGACGAATGAGTTCTTTAATTCTACCACGTCTAATAAACTCCCGATATTTTTTTTTCAACCCACGTCTCATAACTTTCTTCCAAATCTTACAACGTGATATTTGGGATTTATTCAACGTAATTTACTGAATTAACTGCTTCCTTAATTAAATAATTTACTGGAAGGGTATTTATGTCCGTAGGCTTATAATTTTAATTAATTTAATTAAAAATTTTGGTCAAAGGGCCTATAGCTATACTAATCTAACACATTTGACTCATAGCCATATAAGTTTGAAATAAGGGGGGTATAGCTAATTATCCCAATAGTAATTGTTGGTAAAAAAATCACACATGTAAGTACACTCGCAAAGAAGTGGTATAGTGGACTAAGATGAATGGAATGTCCATCCCACAAGAAATATGCAAAATTCTAATTACAAAATCTTCAAAACTACTATCTTATTTAGTAATCCATAGCTGGTTGATTGTATTATTAATCTAAACAACCAAGAAATAAAACCAAAAAAGGTATTTATAGAAAGCGAATGTATGATTTTTCATTCTCCTATGCGTAAATTGTTAATTCACCCGAAGTTCCTCATCTTTACAAATAAAGTTAAAAGTATAACATGCTGAAGTTCCTCATCTTTACAAATGAAGTTAAGTATAACATGCTTTCGCGTGAATTATAAATTTAATGATCAAAACCACGCTTGGTATTCCTAATACATTCAACGCGATTACGATAACAACATAAAGAACATACATGTACGTACCAACAATGGATACATAATGTTAACATATGTATTCCTACGATATCACTTGCCAATAACAAACTTATCTTGTGAAATCGGCTCGAAGGCTCTTCTACCCATTGTCTAATTATCAAGTTAGATTTTCCGGTTTAATTTCGATAATAATAGATAACAATAAAAATAATACGCTTGTGATCATTCAAATAAACCAAGTACTAGAAGACAAAATCATGAAATCAAATTTGCATAATATATCAAGAAAACGGGTTAACAATCCCCACACAATAAAATTCTAAATTAAGAGCATAGCTACTCATGTTCACATCGAAAAAAAAAAAAAATATCAAAAAACTACATAGTTTGAGAAAAAAGAAGCAGAAGATAAAACTATGGTGAACATTTGTCAGATCTCAGTCTTGTTGCGCGCCTTCTCCTTGATACAATGCAAAAACATGTGTTTTGGTTAAGAGAAGCTTCTTTTAAAGATTCTTCTTGACCATGAAGGAAGAGAAACCAAATTATAGTTAAATTCCATGTTTTTGCACCATCATGACCCATTATCGTCGTGGCACGTTTCCATCACCACAATGATGGTATGATGTAGCTACTTGAAAGAGTCTTGTTCTGTCGCCGCAATATCTATTTTCCATCATCGCGGTATTGAACATTTTTCGAATTCAAACATGAATTTTGACCATATTATTGGCCGAATTGAAAAAAAAAATCACAAAGCATAAAAGTTGTAGCATTTTGAGTTATCTTTCCAGTGCCGATTGAATGAGGTCATTTCAGGTTTCAATGAATGAGATGTGAATCAAAAAGGCAAACACTGTCAAAAGAGTAAATTCGATTTCACATTCAACCGTTTGTTTTGCTTCCAAAGTTAAATATTTTCGCCATTATCCATCTATTTAGGCATGTTTACTGGCATAAACACTAATTACGAACACCAAAACCACATAAATCTAATAAAATAACTAAGAAACAAATATTAATCAACGTCTAAAAGTAATGAAGTGAAGTATAAATCATGCCCTCATTAGTAATCTCCTTCGTGTTTTATTGTGCCGGAATATCAATTTATTGGTTGCTCAAGCTAAAAAAAATAAAAATCAATTGGCGTAAATTTCTGCTCGTGCGTTTATCGTTTTTCGCTTGTATACAATTGACATCTACTTGTAAGTTCCATCCCTCATTATGTTTTGGAGTTCAACTCTATGGAAAATTTCACATATTTGGCACACGTCTTTCAATTGTTGCACAATGCTTTCCACATATAAATATTATATATAATGAGTGCATAATTCGAACTATATTTCATTAATTACTTTAATTTTAGACATTCATTTTCTTGCCTTATCTATAGTAATTTTTATTCGTCTTATGTATTTTTTTTAATGGTTGTAGACATACATAAATGGGTGGAGAAACACAAGTTTGGATGCAAAACAGATGCAGAAAGAAGAAATCGAAAATTGTTTTGTCACTATTTGCTGTTTGATCATATGTCTTTCATCCAATCTCCAAATGACTAGATTCAAGCGGCAATCAATATCAAACTTGAAGGCTTACATGTTTCATGTTTTTGCGTTTCTCCAAATTCAAACAGGTTAACGGTCAGAATTATCGTCAAAGTGAGACCACAATGACCGTTTTTGTCACCGCAATGACAATTCTTTTGTATAAAATATTTTTTCGACCTTGTGGTCTGAATTCTGGAGCTTCCAGAAGTGTGATTTTCGACCTTTTAAGTAACTTTCATACTTTCTGGCCATGTAAGCCTATAAAACGGAATTTCCTATGCACTAAAACACAATTATTTGCACTGAAAAAAAGGAGAAGTGTAGGAAAAATGTATTTCTTTTACTTCGAAAAATGTATTTTTTTAATCAATTTTTATTATTTTCATAGAGATCATGAGTAGCTAAACCTTTTTATCGAGGATTTTATTGAAATTGTAGTAAACACATTTTTCTAAAGTTATACAAGTTTGATTCTCTCATTATTTCTTCAACTTGATCGTTTTAAGTTTATAAACTTGAAGAATTTATGAGATTTTAATTTTTTATTGTTATCGTTTAAATTGAATTGTAAGATCTTTTAACAATTAGAATCATGGTAGAAGAATATTCGAGTCAATATCTACAGATATGTCCATTATTGGCATATGAGTATCATATGAATATACTAAGGGGAAATGTGAGATAACCCCCTAGTTTTAAAAATATATATGGATAGGTCCTATGAATTTTTCTTTTCTAGTCAAAAACTCAAATTTCAATCTTAATTTGATAGACCCCCCTGAAAAAATTGAAATACCTATTTTACCCTTTTAGTTACAATTCAAACCCTAACCCACCTTTTATCTTCCACAAACTTTGCAGCCGTTTTTCTCATTCTTCTGCCTCCCTCTTTCTTCTTTCTCTCTTCAACTCACTTTCTCTCTCTAACTCTTCTTTCTCTCTCCTTCTCTCTCTCTCTCTTTCTTCTTTCTCTCTCTAACTCACTACCTCTCTTCGGCACACAACTCTCCGTGGCCACCTCTACTCCCCACCGCCTTGCGCCGCCCATCGCCGTTCCTTCCTCCCACCTAATTGTGCCGCCGACGTTGCTCTCCCACAGCCTTGCGCCGCCCCTGCTCCTCTCACAGCCTTGTGCCGCCGCCACTTTTCGTTTGCTCGACGCCAATCGCCGCCTTGAATCACCCGTCCAAATCGAATATACTCGGTGATGCAAAAAACATGATGGATGAGGGTTTGTTTGTTTTAAATTCGTTTTAAATCTCTTTCTACTTCTGTTTGAAGAAATAGTTTCTACGTTATTGTTTTTTTTTTTTTTTTTTTTTTTAGGGATGGCTCAAACCAGATCTATTATTTCTTATAAAATAAAACACAGATCTACTATGTTTTTCAAGATCTGTGAATAATTAATATTAAAATCTTTTTCGTTGCATTAATTTGATTTTTTATTTTGTTTGATTCTTATCTTGTTCATTTTTGTTATAATTCATATGTAATTTATTTTTTTGTATTTATTTGAAAATGATCCGAAATACCTCAAATGTGAGAGCTTTGCTTGTCTGTAGTAGAAACTTAATCAGTAGTGGTTACTTAGATGGATGATTTGGTTCAGGCTACATATAACTGACTATAGAATTTGTAGTATACTATATGTAGTCATATGCAGTCATATGTAGTCATGTCTACATATAACTATACATGACTATAGAATTTGTAGTATACTATAGTCATTTGTAGTCGATTTCAATATGGTAAATTTATCTAAAAAAACCATGAATAGAAATAGAAATAGAAATTCTAATAATGCTCTCTTTCTAGTAATGCAGTCCATTGTTCAATAAGAAAGTCGTGCTTCGGCGACTGGTTAGCAATCAGGCGCAACGTAAGGGAAGAAGGGCAATAAAGGTATGCTAAGTTGACACATTAGTAAGTTACATTTTGAAAATGGTGATATATTGTCCGACTTTGATGTCTTCTTGGTGAAATTACATTCAGGTATTGAAAAGACTGGCTCACCGTAGAGGGGTGCTCCCGTTTTCATTTATTCTATTAGTTAATGTGCTAATGATTTCATATTTCCAATATGATTGAGGGTCTGAATTATTTTTATGTTCAGTATCATGGCAATTCTTCTTTGAGACATTGGCTTCAACAAGCAGATTGGCTACCAACTCTAGAAGCTACTCTCGTGTTGGATGAGGAGTATGTCAGGCGAGTCGGTGATGATACAGTGGGAGGACCGGCAGTTTCTCGACAATTACGTCTTATTCGAAACTTGGCTGTACTTGTTTCAGTGTAGGAGAGATTTGCGTTATCAAGTCATAAATAGTCACACGTGGTCATATACATATAGTCATATTTAGTCACGTGTAGTCATATACATGTAGTCATATATAGTCACGTGTAGTCATATATAGTCACGTGTAGTCATATACATATAGTCATATATAGTCATGTGTAGTCATATACATGTAGTCATATATAGTCACGTGTAGTCATATACATGTAGTCATATATAGTCACGTGTAGTCATATACATGTAGTCATATATAGTCATGTGTAGTCATATACATGTAGTCATATATAGTCACGTGTAGTAACTCGTAGTAATATATTGTTATATATAAGCTATATAAGTTATGTGTTTTTTCTGATGTATAGTGATGTTGATGATTGTGTTTTTCCAATTTTTTGTTGGGTATTAATTGATTTATAATATCAAGATTAAATTGTGAATTTTTGTTTTTGGTGTAGATGAAGTTTTTTTTATATAATCATATGTAATATATATACCATAGTCATGTGTAGTCAATTTCAATACAGTAAATTTATCAAAATATTGAAACAAAATTAAAAATTAAAAATTAAAAAAATTAAAAAAATTAAAAAATTAAAAAAATTAAAAAATTAAAAAAAATTAAAAAATTAAAAAATTAAAAAAAATTAAAAAATTAAAAAAATTTAAAATTTTAAAAAATTTAAAAATTTAAAAATTTTAAAAAATTAAACAATTTTAAAAAATTAAAAAAAAATAAAAAATTAAAAATACAACAGAGGTATATATAAAAAATAATAATAAAATAAACATTTATAATTTTTTATTAAAAAAATTTGATAATATGATAAATGCAGGTCTAAATGTTAACTGCAGTTGATCATAATGCTGAATGCAGTTAGTAAATATACTGAATGCAGTTGGGCAAAAAATAGATATAAGGGCACAATAGTAATTTTGCCTCCCCAGGGGGTTATCTCAAAGGAAGAATTTTAGGGGTGGACCTATCCCTGTATATTTTCCATATTAAGGATGTATATCAAATGGACCCATATACTAATTCCTCTTAGGTTGTTATTTTTCAAACTTATGCTTCATGCATTATATTGTTCTAAATTAGCCTTAGGTACTCATTTTTCAAACTTATGCTTCATGCATTGTTCAAAATTAAATTGCATATGAATACTGCAGTTTGGTTAGGAGAAATAGAGATATAATAGATGCGGAACCGAATCATAATTAATGTAGTGTTTCACGTTAATAATCATAAATAATAACTTTGGTTTGGCGAACAATCTTCGCATGCGAAAGATAAACGTATAGGTCTGTTCTATTGAATTTAATATCGTGTTTATTTGCTTTCTAAGTTAATTAGATAATAAAAATCAAACAACCTTTGGATTTATGGATAAGAGCGTAGTTGTCATAATTTGGTACTTAGGGTATGGTAACATATGTATTCCCTGCGAGTTCGACACTCGACTCATCTGAATCCAACTTCCTACTTGTTTGCGATATGTGCACTTGCGAGTAGGATTTTCTTAATACATTTTTTGTGTCGTTGCTTCGGTATATATGTCTAGATTGTCGTATTTTTCTAATATGAGATCTAAACATTTTTTCTTACTTCAGCTTGTTATCTTTCAAGTTTCTTTTTTAGGTATGCACTTAGAAGACATTAGTGTTTAATTGAAACAACATCAGAGATATGAAAATCTGCTTAACCAACCTCAAGAAGTCACTATTCCACCACCAACGCCAAATACAATACCGCCATCGAGCGATTGTACCCGAGGACCTCTACATGTTGTACTATAAAGTGTGTAGAATGCACACTTATTAGCATCTATTAAAGCCAAGAATCGAGCAACCGTAAATCATTTATGTGTTGTTTGGTTGCATTTTATATAATATTGCATTTATAAGTTTGACTCATGCATTTTGCATATCTTATCTGTTTTTGTCGGAATATCGTGGCCAGAAGGCGTACAGGGCAACATGAGGGACGACAGCGGTCAAGGAACGAGATAAAATAAGCTAAACTTGGCGATGAAACGACAAAGTACATAAATGTTGAAGAAGACCCAACGACCGATCGATCATATAGACTCTAATTATAATTATGCTGATCAACCAGTGGCTAAATAGCTACCGATAGGTCATAGGTGCACACACTGACTTAAATAAATAGGTTTTTACGTCAGAATTTCGAGAGGAGAGACAGGAGGATAGTTGGTTATAAAGAGTTGAGTCCAAAAATCCTAGTTTTAGAGCAAAGAACTCGTGGGTTCCAAGCACGGAATTTTAGAGCAACTAACAAGGCGCGAAAAATGACGATTCACGAGGACTCAAGCATAGTTTTCTTCTTTCTTTTTAGAATACAATTATGAGAAGTGGTGTTTCGACTAGTAAACTGTATCAACAAATGCATAAGAGAGAAATATAGGGATATAAGTGGAAACATAAGATGAAGATTTGACTGTAGTCTCTTTTTATAAAAGTAATTAATCTTGTTAATTTTGAGTTTTATAATAATAAAGCAACCAATTAAAGTTCAATTCAATAATACCAACATGTTAGTGATTGAGAATAAATCAACTTGTAAGAGTCCACTTTACTTTAATATAGATCAAATTTTATTGAAGCATAACATTTAATAATACTTGTAAAATTGTAAAAAAAATTCGATCACAGTGAATCTTGAATGGAAACCGTGGGTTTTTCTTCAAAACATAATAGCAGTTTGGCTAACGTAATAGAAAAAATAATAATTATAGAATTAACTCCGAAACAACATTGAAAAAATACAATATTTATGAAACCTAAAAAACCTCAAAATTAAAAAGTTTTGAAATTTTACATTAATCTATGGGAAAACTTTGGCCAATATCTTTGAGGATATTACTTGCTAGAATCCTAATGAGATTCAATTGGCGTGAAACCAAGAAGTAAGACTAATAAAGTAATAGGCCAAGTAACCCTTCTTACGGATATACACATCCGTGTAGTATTACAAAAATAAAGGAATTTCTTTTACTTGGTTTCTTAGTTGTCATTAATTGAGTATTTATTTATGTAAAATAAATTTTATTAGACTAGGTTATTTACCTCTTCACTGATACATGGGAGTTGCAGCTAACAACTGTTGTTGATACACCTGCCGCTGAAACAGCTGGGCCAGCTTATGATGGAGACGATGTTCTACTCTTTGATGCTTAAGTGGATGTTTAATTTCACTTGTTTTTGTTTTGTTGTTTTGGCTTATTTACTCTTGTAACAGTCATTTTGGTATCCATAACATTTTTATCCTTTTCAGGTGTGTATGAGTTCAAGCAATATATGACAAGTGGGGAGATTGTTAGAATCCTATTGAATTTCTAGTAATTAAAATCCTACCTGACTTGGTTCACAAGTCTTGGAACCGTGCTACAAAGAAGAAATATTTTATCACGGGTCTTTTAATTATAATTGTCATATATATTGCTAGAGTTTTAATAGATATTTTATCACGGGTCTCTAAGATATAGAATCCTACGTGACTTAAGTATTTTTAATATTTTTGTCTCTGACTTTTCCTTGTATAAGGATCTAGTGCCGTAGGATATAAAAGGAGAGCAATCCGAGCATAAAGTTTTTACGCCATCTTTGAGAGAAAAATTTACACAGGATATTTTCTTTACTCTCGTTTTTATTGGTGTCTTTTTTATCGAGAGAAAATCCGCAAAGAAAATATTTTGCTCTCGTTTTTTTGCTCGATCGTGATACGTGATTTTTATAGAAAATATATCGGCTTCAAGACTTTGTGGTGAAGACACCAAGATTCAAAGATTATCACAAATTTGCTTCTTCTATACAAAACAAAGATCGGTTTCTTCGGGAGAGGGGTTTAAACAGATCTCAGGAGGAGATCGATCCGCCGACTGAAGAGATTCAGAGTTGAAGGGAGTTCAACCGAGTGGAGAGGAGGCTGACACAATCGAAGTTACTAGTTTTCAGTATTTTGCATAAGAACGGCGTCAAGATAAAGAGGGAGTCTTTAATTTATTATTTAAATCCTAATATTGTGCCGGTAAAACTAAAATATTGAATATTCGTTTTTGCAGATTCTCGTGGATATAGGGTACAATTGTATCTGAACCATATTAAATTTGTGTCTCGTTCATATCTGTTTTTTTACAAACTGTTTCACGAACTGTCACAACACTACACGCAACAGTAACGAAAAACTGAATTTAACACAAATAATTTATATTTGCACGAAATAAATTCTAACAATTTTCATCAAGAGCCTGTCTCTAGATATACTTAGTGAGATTTTTGGTATTAATTAATTTATTTTGTTACGTGCAAATATGTTTCATCGTGAAGTGCACGTATCGTACAAGTAATACCTACACGCAAGTGCACGTATCGTACAAGTAATATAATGGATTTTTATGTCCGGATATCGATCACACGAGAAATATTCAATTGTCTAATCCTAAGCGCTAGATTCTCACAACTATGTTCAAGTCCACCATGTACAGTCTAATAACCGGTGATTAACTAAATTACACTAAAATATTAAACGCAAATTAAAATAGCAAGAAAAATATATAAACACGAAGATTATCAAAGTAAACGATCCTAGGATTTTATCTTCCCTAATGTGATTATTGATCCCCCAATTCCCTCAATTATGCATGCAAATAATTCGGATTACTAACCTGAGATGCTAAATTAATCATAACCCGCTTCCGCGTGTATTATGATTCTATTATTCAAGACTAAATTACTGTATTCGTACGCAATTTCAATCAAGAACAAAGCATTAAGCTCAAATCTCAATAATGGCTACCTAAGAGGTTAACTATATTCCTATGATAACACAACAAAGGCTCTTCTACCGTAGTTCTAATTGTTAAACCGATCTTCCGATTCATGCATTCAACAATAACAATAAAGCACATAAAGTGATCAAGTTCATGCACTTAATAAATCAAGTAGAAGAAACAATCTAAATTAATACTTGCATAAAATCATAGAATTGGGTTCACAAATCCGACATAGGGTTTGAATAAGACCTTAGAAATATAGACTTAGCTACTCGTAGTTCTTATGATAAAGAAAATAAAATAAATAAATAAAATAAGAAAAACTATGCTTGTGTCTTCGTTGATCTTTGTTCCTCGCGTTTTGTGGTGTAAAATTTCGTAGAGACTTGTTGCTTTTATAGTGTTTTCTTGATAAGGAAGTAATTGAAACCTAATAAGAATCAATTTCCACCACTTTCCCCCATCATGGTTCGTTCTTCGATTTTTGCCATGTTGGAGTCCCAATTTTGGAATGTTGCGTGAATAAGAATTGATTCCCTGGAAATTAGCTTTCCAATGCCGCCAAAACCAGCTGATTTGGAGTTTGTCTGAGAGAGATATAGTCGAAATGGTGGACACTGTCAAAGTTGTGACGAGATTCCTTCTTCCAATTTGATTTATTTCCTTATTTGCAACTTTTTCCTTTCTTTTTTATACTTTTTCCTTCATGGACACCTAATTCTCATTTTTCACCTATAAAACACAAAATCAATTAATTAAATCACAAATATAATTAAATTTAAACAAAAGATCCACGTAAAGTAAATGTATTGAGTGTATAATCTACAATCAACAACCACCTCTCTTAGATGGATCAAATTAGTCTTACTGGAAATCGAAGATGAAGATGTTCATCAAGTCTGTTGATGAACGAGCCTGGCTCGCTATCGTGACTGGTTGGACCCCGCCCATGGCTAAAGGAACAGATGGTATGGAGACAGTAAAACCAGAACGAAAATGGATTAATGAAGAGATATTACTTGCCAGTTACAACTCAAGGGCGATAAACTCAATTTTCAGTGGCGTTGGTGACAATCAGTTCAAACTGATATCATCGTGTATATCAGTAAAAAGGGCATGGGAGATCCTACAAGAGACGTACGGAGGCACATTAACTGTTAAAACATCTAAGCTGCAGATGCGAGCCACAAGATCTGAAAGTCTTCGTATGGAGGAGGACGAGACGATTGCTGATTTTCACGCTAAACCGTGTGATATTTCAAATGAATCTTATGCACTAGGTGAACAATACTCGGAAACAAAGTTGGTAAGAAAGGCACTACGTTCATTACCAGAAAGATTCGCTTAAAGAGTTGCAGCAATCGAAGAAGTGAGGGATATCAACACGCTAAAGCTAGATGAGCTCATGGGTAAATTGCAAACCCAAGAAATGAATTTTAGAGCAAATATCCGAGATAAGAAAAATGTGAAGAATGTGGCGTTCCAAGCTGAAGCTTGCCATGGCAACTCACAAGGCCAAACATTTCCTACCTTAATGTTGAAGAATCCTTAGCAATTATGACAAAGAACATTGAAAGGCTACGTCAAGAAATTGAAAATTGAGAAAATTCCTCTCAATCAGGTAAGTCTGTTAATCTTCAAAGTCTTAAAAAGTTGTCTAATAATGGTTATTCTTATGATACAAAGTCTAGAAGAATACAATGTCGAGAGTGTATGGATTTTGGACATATTCAGGCCGAGTGTACAAACAAATTGAAGAAAAACAGGATGTCACTCACCACTGTTTGAAGTGATAAAGATAACAGTGATGAGGATGAGAATAACAAAGAAGACCAAACCACTAACTTTGTAGCATTCAGTGGTACTTCTTCGATGAGCAGAACCGAGGGAACTGTTGCAACAGTCTGTCAAACAGAACTCAGGTATGATGAATTATCTTCAGATAAGAACAACACTAGGCCAAAATGGTCGACTGGCGACGAAATTTGGCGACGAAAATGTACATTTGGCGACGTTTTTTTACTGTTTGCGACGAATTTTTTTCGTCACCAAATCCTACAAAAAACGTCGCCAAACGCACCGTCGCAAGGTCTGCGACGAAAAGTCATTTTCGACGCCAAATTTGGCGACGAATGTAATAAATCGTCGCAACTTTCGTATTTTCTGGAAAAAAATGTTTTTCAAATGTTCGCGACGGATCCTCTACTTTCGTCGCTTACCAGTTGCGACGAACAAATAATAAGTCGCAACCTTGTGCGACGAATTATATTTTCGTCGCTAGATTAAGCGACGTTTTGTGATTATTTCGTCGCTACGTTTGCGAAAATCTTTGCGACTAATGTCCGTTTTCGTCGCAAGACCACGATTTATTTGCGACGATTTGTTTTGTTTATTCGTCGCTAGTTACTACAGTTTCAGTTTGCGACTATTTTGTATTTTAGTCGCAAGTTTTTTTTATATATATATAAATTCTGGTTTATTTATTTTTTCAATTAACAAATTCAACCTGTATTCAGCAGTTGTACACAAAAAAAAAATACACTTATATCAAAAATATTAAAACCAATTATACGGGATTAAATATCAAGGTAGCACAAAACATAAATTAAAAAAGTACATAAAAAGATCTTTCTGATGGTGGCTATTTCTATCTCACTTTCTTCTTCGGAATCCTCAACAACACATGCCGAAAGATCCTCACTCGACATTGAAGAATTCTCGTACTTTACTTGAGTATCACAAACACAATTCTCCTCATTCTGCACATCAATTACAACACTCGACTCGCCAGAACAAGTTCTAGAAGCTTCCTCCGAAACAACCTTCTTTATTTCTTCTCTCCTCGAACTACGAAGGCTATAATGGCGTGGAGGCCTTAGTTTCTCAGTTTCGTGTTTGCTTGATGTGTCGAGTATTTCCTGTTCGAGATATAACAATCAAGAAATGAAATGGTTTGAAAATTATGTATAGTCAAACTTTGAGCATATTTTGTTTTATCCAAGTTTTCTCTGCATGGAAAATAGAAATATAAATGCTTGTTTGTGAGGGTTTACCTTGATCGGCAAACTCATGGTGTTGAACTGATTATCTGGCATCAACGGCTGAACATTTTCGATAATGACTGACTCGTCAATATTTCTCTGCTCAATTACATTTTCGAGGTCATCACACGAGTTTAAATTGATACCAAGACATAATTGATCTTTTGCAACAGTTTGATGAACAAACTTTACACCACTGTCGTCCTCGTCTGTACCACTTTGATAACATTTGTCACGAGTGGTCGGAGGATCGTTCAGAGCATTGTCTTCGACTATTCTATGAATCAGTTTTCTAATATGGTCGCGTTTTTTGAGAGAAACCTCGGCAGGAAAGAACCAATCCTCATTAAGCTGGAGAGAGAGAGAAGTTTTGGTAATAAATATACTTAAAACATATTGTTGAACATACAGTGGTAATACCATAAATATGGAAAATGTACATGAATGTTCGATGCTATAACAATATAAAGGTCTAATATAAACAGAGGTCGTATTTTAGTCAAAATAATGCAGGTATTGCTTTAAATCGTTATTGACTCATTGACCAGGAGAACTATAAAATGAACGAACAGTGACCACACTAATCCCAATAAAGCTACTCCGAAAATAGAATCAACTGGTCGAAGATCACTTAATGCAGGAATCATTTTACAAATTCAATTTTCCCCTGATCTATGTCCAAAGTACCAGAAGAGATGAACAACTTACAAAGTCAAGATATTTAGTTGCACTGAGGTTTGACGCCTGCTCCAGAAAAAGTTCAGCATAATGAAGCAAAAAAAGGCCACAGTCGAACCAGTTTTCTTGTTGTGGCAACTGAAACAAAACAAGCAGAAAGGAAGGAAAAAAAATTACAACTACCCAAAATTGCCTTGTGTAATGAGAGGGGATGGGTAACGGTAATCCGCAATTAAATAATGATGACCGGCACAACTAGGATGCATCACAGTATCTGGTTGCTTTTTAGCAAGTTTCACATGCACATTTACATTAAAATCTGTCCAGTCTGTATTCTTCACAATTTAACTCAATTCCCGCTTTTTGACCTCAAAATTAAACTTCGTTTCACATGACTTAGCCTCCCAACCACCCCTTAAGTCTATTTCAAGTAAACTATATTGACATCCGACGGAAGATAAATTGATGTTACATTATCCGTTCGACAAAAAACAAAATTGGTTAATTCTCCAAACTGTAACATTTAGACCTCATTTGCCTCTGTGTCAAGGCATATTGAAAATGTCTCCATGCCGTCAATTATTGCTCAATATCGGAAACATCATCCAGTGTTTATTCAATTTAATGCAAGACAAAAAAGTAATAAAGATGGAGTTAGGCTGAGTAATAGAACCTGAAGCATGATAAAATCCAAATTCAAGAACTTTGTGGCAATATCTTCTTCATGCCTATTCCCCCGCTCTTTCCATTCTTCTGATAAATAACTATATTTTAACATAAGAAAAGAAGTTGAGAGTGGGGTTGTTGTTTAATGTGTCAATCTCTTTTGCTGATGCTAGATAAACCTAACCAGGAATCCACAAGCAAAGAGAGGTGAAAGTTTATAGAAAGTAGTACTTGGAGAAAAATAATCATATAAGAGCGAATTTTGGGTAAACCGATAATTCAAGATTAACTTGAAGAAAATCCTTAAATTAATCATAGGAGAGAAGACGTGATGAATTTATTTCCATAGATGCTCTCGTTTACAGAAACTACAGATTCAGTAATAGCACTCACAACACGTTCCAGTTAACTAATAATTGAAAACATGCACATTGTGAATGTATTCAATAATTCCGAGCAACACAGGCTCATCAAATCAACATAAAACAAACAAACACATAATTCCGAGAAAAAACCCAAAAATAATTCGCAATAATCAAACACATACAAGCTTTTAGACATAAACAAACAAAGATTTAAAAAAAAGCAAAATTACCTTGAAGGAGGGCTGTCGGCGACGGCAACGGCTGGCGACGGCAACGGATCGGCAGCAGGCGGCGGGTTGACGGCAACGGACGTCGGAGAGCAGCGTCGGAGAGATGGGCTGACGGTGGAGAGCATCGGCGGAGAGATGGGCTGACGGTGGAGAGCAGCGGTGGAGAGCAACGGCGGAGAGATGGGCAGAGGAGAGCAGCGGCGGACGGCGGACGGCGGATAGGAGCGGCAGCGGCAGACTGCGGTGGCGGAGGCGGAGGGGGAGGACCCAGCGGAGGGGGGGCGCCGGCGGAGGGGAAGATTGAAAGAGAGAGAAATAAATCGGCGGAGGGGAAGAAAATCGGAGAAAATGGGGAAAAGGGGATTAGGGCCTGACTTCTAATTCAATTTGTTGCGACGATTCCTAACAAATCGTCGCCAAGTCAGATTTAAACGAATCTCATAGCGACGTTTTAAGGTCTTTCGTCGCAAACCAAAAAAAAAAGCCTTGCGACGTTTCTGTAGGAAACGTCGCTATAGGAAAGCGAGATTGTTTCTATAATTATTTTGGCGACGATTAATACACTATCGTCGCAAATAATAATTATAATTCTTTTAACAAAGTATTTTTCTTGCGACGAATACACTATTTTCGTCGCTACGAATAAATATAATTTAATATTTCCTCTTTATTACGCTACGTTTATCCTTATTCGTCGCCAACCCAATAAATTTTTTTTTTCACAATTGCACTAGCGACGTATACGTCATATTCGTCGCGAAGGTAAAAAAAATAAATTGCAAAAAATATTTTTCGTGCGTCGGTTATATAAAAACGTCGCTACGAGAGTGCTTTATTATTTTTTTTTCCATTTGCGACGATTTAGTGACATTAGTCGCAAAGGTTGCGACGATTAGTTTTATCGTCGCGAGATATTCCATCGAAATCTTATCTTCCGATATCTTGCGACGTTTTTTAGTCAAAATGGTCGCAAACTAGCGACGATTCCGGAATCGTCGCCAAAAAAAACGTCGCAAGTGAGCTGTTTTGGCCTAGTGAAGAGTCCGACTTCATCATTTATTTTTGCAGGTAACTTTGAGAGCAGTAGTGATGATGAAGAGCCCACCCTAGAAGAGATTAAAAATACATATGAAAAAATGTACCAGAAGTGGCTCGAAGTATCTGAGGTAAATAAATGTCTTCAAAAGGATAAGCATGTTCTAATAGAGGAAAACAAGGTGTTGAAGGTAAAAATTTCTACTCTTGAGGAAAATTCTATTAGAGTAGATAAATAAACAAGCTATACTGATACTTACTGATACTGATACTGATACTGATACTGATACTGATATTGATAATGATACTGATACTGATGCAAATACTGATATTGATATTGAAATTGATACTGATACTGACACTGACACTGATGTTGATACTGATACTGATACTGATGTTGATAGTCATATTGATATTAAATCTAATATTAATACTGATACTCATATTAATATTGATACTGATATTGATAGCGATGTTGATACTAATACTAATAATACTGATACTAATACTAATATTGATATTGATACTGATACTGATACTGATACTGATAATACTAATATTGATATTGATACTGATACTGATACTGATACTGATACTAATACTGAAACTGATACTGAAATTGATACTGATGTTGATACTCATACTTAAATTGATAATGGTAAGTACTGATACCAATACTAATACTGGTTAATACTGATACGTATACTTATACTGATATTAATATTAATATTCATATTAGTACTAATAAGAATACTATTATTAATAGTAATATGACTACTAATCTTATATATAAAAGAAAGAAACGCTAGGGCAACCCTAAGAAACCCTAATGTCATATTTGTAATTTTTTTTCAATTTTTATCAAATTTTTATCTCCTTAATATTTTTTTAAACATTATTTTTGAATTTTATCATATTTGTATCCCCTAAATATTATTTTAAATATTATTTTTTGTGTTTATCAGATTTTTGTCACCTAAATATTATTTTTTATTTTTATCAAATTTTTATCTCCTAAATATTATTATAAATAATATTTTTTTAATTTAATCAAATTTATATCTCCTAAGTCCTAACTATAATTTTAAATATAATTTTCAACTTTTAGCAGATTTTTATCTCCTAAATATTATTTTCGAATTTTATCAAATTTATATCTCCTAAATAATATTTTAAATATTTTTTTCGAGTTTTATCATGTTTTTATTAGTTTTTTATCTCCTAAATATTATTTTCGTTTTTTATCAGATTATTGTCTCCAAAATATTATTTTTGATTTTTATCAAATTTTTATCTCCTAAATATTATTTTAAATAATAATTTTAATTTTAATCATATTTTATCTCCTAAATATTATTCTAATTATTATTTTCATATTTTATCAACTTTCATCTCATTAACATTATTTGAAATATTATTTTCGATTTTTTATCAAATTTTTATCTCCTAACTATTATTTTAAATTTTATTTTCGATTTTTTCTCCTAAATATTATTTTTGGATTTTTTTATCAAATTTTTTCCTCCTAAATATTATTTTATATATTATTATCGATTTTCATCAAATTCTCCTAGATATCTTATATATAAAAGAAAGAAACGCTAGGGCAACCCTAAGAAACCCTAATGTCATATTTGTAATTTTTTTTCAATTTGTATCAAATTTTTATCTCCTTAATATTATTTTAAACATTATTTTTGAATTTTATCATATTTGTATCCCCTAAATATTATTTTAAATATTATTTTTTGTTTTTATCAGATTTTTGTCACCTAAATATTATTTTTTATTTTTATCAAATTTTTATCTCCTAAATATTA
>NW_012194768.1:0-20990 GCF_000504015.1 Erythranthe guttata
CTGTTTCAATGCAGTAGTGAGAAATAAATCATAACTAATTGAATACTTACCCAAATCATGCAAAAGACCTATCAAAATGATGCGAACAGAGAGATGCAGAGACTCCTAAAATTTCATGATTTTCTAAGCAGAGCACCGTATATGAAAATAATTTTCAAACATCGAGACAAAGACATGAAGAAGTTACTAGCCGAAAAGCGTGCATGCATATATATAGTAAAAAATTCGCTTTCGCTTACAAAAGACTACGGATTACCGATTAAATATCCAAAATGGGGTAATCCTAATTACTATTACACATATCGTCTTTTAATAATTTCCACCGATCGGAGGAAGCGAACTGTAGAAAATACCTAAAGCCGTATCAAAAGTTTTTACAAGCATATTATACAAATATAACCACATAACTAAATTAAGAGCCAACACAATCCACAACTCCTCCATACGATCTCCTTCTGATTCTCGAGCTCGATTCCCAACTTCACTCCTCGGGCTCCAAATCGGGTATACCTACAAACATACAACACCTATATGAGCCTTTGAGGACTCAATCAGAATCTTGAAGTATTATCGAATACACATAACACATAGATCATAAATATATCTATTTATATACATACATATATCTTATACATGGACATGCAACATAAATATACTTCCCTTTTTCGTCTGAGTTCTTCATCATATAATTGTCACACGCATAGAGTGAGATAATTTCCACTTTTATAACCCTATGATCCCAAGACCATAGAATAAGAATATCCCACCTTTATGCGTGTGACAATTATGTGTACATGTAACAATTATCTGTTACATGTATACATGCAAGGTTTTAGGTATTTCTTTCTATGCTCAAAGTACAACCACAGTAATGCATGTATACTACTAATTAATATGCAATTTTTAAATCATGTGTGTGTGTGTGTATTGATGTATGAAAATTTCAAGAAAAATGAAGGGAGGTTTTTATAATTTTCTACATTAATTAAAAATCCTAAAATGCATGTTAAAATTTTATTTTCTAAAATTTTGTGCATGCATAAATATGATAATGCTCATTTAAATTCATATGCAATAATACAATCATATTTTATGAAAAATAATTTATTTCGACATAATATCTCGAAATATTTCCTAAGCACATAATTCACATAATCACATAATTCACATAGTCACATAATTCACACAATAATTTCATAATCATATATTTCACATAATTACCTAATTCACGTAAATACTAACCATGCAAGAATTATTATAAATTCTAATTTCACAAATATGTACATAGAGGTGGTAAAAATAAAATAATATTATTTTACCGAAAATGCAGGGTGTTACAATCTTCCCCCCTTAAAAACATTTTGTCCCCAAAATTTGTACCTTTTTCAATTAGTTCCGGATAACGACTCACAATCTCATCCTCAAGTTCCCACGTTGACTCATTCGGAGAATGGTTTCTCCAAAGGATTTTGGCTAGGCGAATTTTTTTGTTTCGGAGTTTCCTAACTTTTCGGTCTAATATTTGGGAGGGTTCTTCGGTAAAGGATAGGTTTGGGGATAAATCAAGTGGTTCGGTTTCAAGGATGTGGTTAGGGTTGGGCATATATTTTCGGAGCATGGAGACGTGAAAGACATTGTGGATCTTGGATAATTGAGGTGGTAGGGTGAGGCGATAGGCTTGGCCGCCAATTCGGTCTAGTATTTCAAAGGGTCCAATGAATCGAGGGCTTAACTTTCCTCGTTTTCCGAATCGCATGATTCCTTTGAGCGGAGCGACTTTCAAGAATACGTGGTCACCGGCTTGGAATTCCAACTCTCGTCTTCTTTTATTCGCGTAATTTTGTTTGCGATCTTGGGCGGTTCTCATTTTCTCTCGAATATTCTTGATTATGTCGACGGTGTGTTGGACTAGCTCGGGTCCTAATAATCTTCGCTCTCCTACTTCGTCCCAAAGGATTGGAGAACGACATTTTCTTCTGTACAAGGCTTCGTAAGGTGCCATTCCGATCGAAGATTGGAAGCTATTGTTGTACGAGAATTCGATGAGAGGTAGACGGCTTTCCCAATTACCACCAAAATCCATTATACATGCTCGAAGCATGTCTTCGAGGGTCTTGATTGTCCTTTCCGATTGTTTGTCGGTTTGGGGATGGTATGCCGTGCTAAAGGCTAGACGGGTTCCCATCTTTTCGTGCAATCTTTTCCAAAATTTGGAAGTGAATCGGGGATCTCGGTCGGAGATGATTGATATCGGAACTCCATGGAGTCGGACGATTTCTCCGATATAGAGTTCGGCCAACTTTTCGAGACTAAAAGTGGTCTTGACCGGTAAGAAGTGTGCGGACTTAGTTAGGCGATCGACTATTACCCATATTGAATTGGATCCTTTAAGAGTCTTCGGGAAACCTTGAACAAAGTCCATCGTTACTCTTTCCCATTTCCATTCGGGAATAAGGTTGGATTGTAGAAGTCCACCGGGCCTTTGGTGTTCCGTTTTGATTTGTTGGAAAGGCATTCGGATACGTATTTGGCTATTTCCTTTTTCATGCTTGGCCACAAATACAACTTCTTCAAGTCTTGATACATTTTGGTTTCACCCGGATGGCAAGAGTAGGGCGTTTTGTGAGCTTCGTCGAGAATTAATCCCTTTATCTCTTTGTTTGCCGAAATGCAAATTCTCCCTTGAAATTTCAATATGTTGCCGTCGGTTATCGAGAAATTTGAATTTTGACCGGTTGCTAAGCCTTCTCGGATTTTGATAAGTTGATCATCATGGTTTTGAGCGAACTTAATAGTTGATTCGAGCGGCAGTTTAATGATCAAGGCGGACATGGATTTTCGGCTAAGAGCGTCGGCGACAACGTTGGCTTTACCGGGATGGTAAAGGATTTCGCAATCATAGTCCTTGACTAATTCAAGCCATCTTCTTTGCCTCATATTGAGCTCTTTCTGAGTAAAGAAGTACTTGAGACTTTTGTGGTCGGTGAAGATCGAACATTTCTCTCCGTAAAGGTAATGTCTCCAAATTTTAAGGGCGAACACGACTGCCGCGAGTTCCAAGTCGTACGTCGGCTAATTCCTCTCGCAGTCTTTGAATTGTCTAGAGGCATAGGCAATTACATTCCCGTTTTGCATTAGGACGGCTCCGAGCCCGTGCTTGGAGGCGTCACTATAGACCACATAGTTTCCGGTTTTATCGGGTAGAGCGAGGATTGGTGCCGAGGTTAATCGCTTCTTGAGTTCTTGGAAACTAGACTCGCATTCGGGAGTCCATTGATACTTGACTTCCTTTCGGGTCAAACGAGAGAGTGGAGCGGCTATCTTGGAAAATTTCGGAACGAACCGTCGGTAGTAGCCTGCAATGCCGAGGAAACTTCGGATTTCTCCGACATTACGAGGAGGTATTGACCAATTACAAACGGCTTCAATGTTGCTTGGATCAACGGCTATGCCTTCCTTGGAAATTACGTGACCAAGAAAGTGGACTTGTCTTAACCAAAACTCACATTTGGAAAACTTCGCATAGAGTTGGTTCTCTCGGAGAGTTTGGAGCACCATTTCCAAATGATTCCGATGTTCTTCATCATTTCTTGAATACACTAAGATATCGTCAATGAATACGATCACAAATTGATCGAGGTATTTGCAGAAGATTCGATTCATGAGATCCATGAAAGCGGCTGGGGCGTTGGTTAGACCAAACGACATTACTACAAATTTGTAATGGCCGTAACGGGTCCGAAACGCGGTTTTCGGAATATCTTCCTTCTTGATCTTCAATTGATGATATCTGGAACGGAGGTCGATTTTGGAATAGACCGTGGAGCCTTGAAGTTGGTCGAAAAGGTCGTCAATTCTTGGCAATGGATACTTGTTTTTGACGGTGACCTTGTTGAGTTCTCGGTAATCGATACACATTCGGAGGGTTCCGTCTTTCTTTTTCACGAAGAGTACCGGAGCACCCCATGGGGAAAAACTAGGGCGGATGAACTTCTTGTTGATAAAATCTTGAATTCGGTCCTTGAGTTCCTTTAGCTCTAATGGCGCCATACGGTAAGGTGCCTTCGAGATAGAAGCGGATCCGGAGATCAAATTAATTTCAAATTCGATTTCGCGATCGGGCGGAAGACCGGGGAGATCTTCGGGAAAGACATCGGGAACTTCGCAAATGGTTGGCACTTTGGAAATGTCGGCTTTATCTTCGTTGAGAGTTTCCTCTATGTCGACCAAATGGCATAGATGTCCTTTTTGAATAAGTTTGCTCGCTTTGATGGCGGAAATGATAGGAATCGACGGATTGTACGAGCTTCGGAATTCGAGAAAACTTCCATTCGGTAAGGAAAAATTTACGGTTTTGTGAGCGCAATTAATTTGGACGTCGAATTTTGATAACCAATCCATTCCAAGAATTATTTCGAAATGTTTAATGGGTAGAATGATCAGATCGGAGGCTAGGGTTTGGTTATGAATCTGATCGGGAAATCTTTGATGATGAAATTGGATTTAAGTTCATCACCGGAAGGAATAAGTATGCTAAACAAGGCATCGGCTTGACTATGGACTAGGCGGAGTTCGGCAACGAGGGTACATGAGATGAATGAGTGAGTTGATCCGGAGTCGATGAGGGCATACACTGAATTATTATACACATTAACGGTACCTGCGATCATTGACGGGTCGGCTTCGGCTTGGTCTCTAGTCATGGCGAATACTCGTCTCCGCACTTGTCTCGGGGCGATAGGGCAGTCTCGGACCATGTGTCCGGGCTTCTTGCATCAAAAACAGTGGTTGGTTCCGGCAACACAATCGCCTGAGTGCTCCCGATTGCATTTAGGGCAAAAGGGTTTGTTGCTCGGGACCACGGTTGCTCGGTTGATCGTTTGCTTTCCTTTAGCGTTGTTGAGGTTCAGTTTCTTCCATGGTCGAGAGGAGGCATCGTGAGGAGGTCTCCATTATCGGATTTCCATCTCGTCTTGTTCGGCTTCTAAGGCTTTGTCCACTACTCCGCGGAAAGTAGAGGCAGAGGTTAGTCGAACGTCGCGCTTGATTATCGGGTTGAGGCCCCTTAGGTAGTGATTCATTTTCTCAGTGTCGCCTTTGGATATGAAAGGTGCGTAGAGGCTTCCTTGCTCGAAACGGCGAGTGAATTCGGCAACGGTTAGGTTTCCTTCTTTGAGTTCGAGAAACTCCTTAAGCTTTTGTGCTCGGACATTCTTGGAAAAGTACTTTTCGAAGAAAATAACTTTGAAAGCTTCCCAAGTGGTATTTGCTAGATCGATCCCACTTTTTGCGCATTCCCACCAATTTCGGGATTCATTCTTCGACGAGAATAGTGCGCAATGGATTCGGTCGCTGTCATTCATCACCATGTATTCCGAAATAACTTCGAGGGATTTGATCCATTCTTCGGCAACAGTTGGACTTGGGCCGCCGTGGAATTCGGTAGGATGCATTTTCAAGAATCGCTCGTAGGAGGCTGTATTTCTAGGTGGGGGAGGAGGAGGAGGTGGAAGAGGGTTTCGGTTTTGAAGGTTAGCAAGGCGGTTGATTTGTTCATTTTGTTCTCGGGCGAGGGTGGTGAGGTCTTGGATGGTACAAGATTGATTGTGAGGATCGTTAGCGGCATTTTGAGCTCGAGTTCTTGCTCCCGACATTTTAATACTTAAACATATACAAACAATTCACATTAGCCATAAAAATTCACATAAAACATATACCTGCCCGAGTGCTCAGTTGGGGTCGTGCTTTGAGAATCGTGAAGATCTTTAGGTCGTATGGAGAATTTCGGGATCGTTGCTCTGATACCACCACTGTTGTGACACTCGATTACTCTTATTATATGTAATCTCAGCGGAAGACTTTTAAAAATGATTATTATGGATTAAATTTACGTAAAAGTTTTTCTTTTTAAATCAGAGGGAGGGAGGTCACACTATACTAAACCCTAATCAACCACTTAACACCAATACATGTGCTACATGCAGGACTAGAAAATAACTAGGCATGATGGACTTAATGCAAGTTCGGACAGATTCAGTGCAGAAACTTTAAAACTTAAGTCCTCTCATACTACTCATGAAAATGACCCCAAAATAATACCATACCATCTAACATGGGTCTAGATCACTCAATTAAAACAGTGTTAGAAGATGCTTGGCCATTTGGGAGAAATAAATAAAATGGCACAGTCACTCAGTTTAAAATCCAGAACAGGGGAGGGAGTTTTGAAAATTCATAATAAATTCCTCACTGACCCAAAAACTACCAAATTTTACCGAAAGGAAGAAATTAAGTTTAAAACATTTTCAAAGTAGAAACAAGGCATGTGAGAGAGTAAAACTCCAGTTATACTAGAAAACACCCGAATGACCCTGTTTCAATGCAGTAGTGAGAAATAAATCATAACTAGTTGAATACTTACGCAAATCATGCAAAAAAAACCAATCAAAATGATGAGAACAGAGAGATGCAGAGACTCCTAAAATTTCATGATTTTCTAGGCACAGCACCTATATGAAAATAATTTTCAAACATCAAGACAAAGACATGAAGAAGTTACTAGCCGAAAAGCGTGCATGCATATATATAGTAAAAAATTCGCTTTCGCTAACAAAAGACTACGGATCACCGATTAAATATCCAAAATGGGGTAATCCTAATTAATATTACACATATCGTCTTTTAATAGTTTCCACCGATCGGAGGAAGCGAACGGTAGAAAATACCTAAAGCCGTATCAAAAGTTTTTACAAGCATATTATACAAATAGAACCACATAACTAAATTAAGAGCCAACACAATCCACAACCCCTCCATACGATCTCCTTCCGATTCTCGAGCTCGATTCCCAACTTCACTCCTCGGGCTCCAAATCGGGTATACCTACAAACATACAACACCTATATGAGCCTTTGAGGACTCAATGAGAATCTTGAAGTATTATCGAATACACATAACACATAGAGCATAAATATATCTATTTATATGCATACATATATCTTATACATGGACATGCAACATAAATTAAAACAATCATATACTTCCCTTTTTCGTCGGAGTTCTTCATCACATAATTGTCACACGCATAGAGTGAGATAATTTCCACTTTTATAACCCTATGACCCCAAGACCATAGAATGAGAATATCCCACCTTTATAACCCTATGCCGTGACACGTATTGAGGATTATAGAATGAGAATCTCCCACCTTTATAACCCTACGATCCCAAGACCATAGAGTGAGATTTTCCCATCTATATCATCAACACCATAATGCAACATGCATGACATGAAAAAACATCGGGAATCCCTCGGAAGAGTTAATCTAAGTTACCGGTAAATAACCTCATATATTTCGAATCCGTCTATCTACGTGGAATCAAACCACCCCTAGGCCCTACGGTACCGACTCGCCGTACCCGGGATATTTACCGTAACCTCGAAAGACTTTCCATCATATTTTTATCTTTTAAAAAGTCATGACACTAATGCACCCACACATGCATTCTTCTACTTACCCTTCTCTCATCCTCACACCCAATGATCCACATAAGCAAGCAAGAGCACATAGAAAAATACACATAAAGTTTCACAAAATCATTTAGCCATAAAACATAAGAGTAACCGAAATCTTAACATGCAAAGACAATTTACATTAAAAAATTCATTAAATCTAACATTTCTACGAGATTTAAATTCAAGACTTCCATCTTTACATTTATTCAAGTAAATACACTAGATCTTCACATTCAAGAGTATTTTAAATCAAGTTAGCACAAATTCTTAGTTATTTCATCATTTTTCATAGAAAACACTAGATCTTAACATGCAAGACTTTAAATCAACCACCAATCACTAGATCTTAACATGCAAGACCTTAGATCAACAATCAATCACCAAATCTTAACATGCAAGGCCTTAAAACAACAACCAACACAAGATCAACACATGCAAGATATCAAATAAACCAAATAAACAATTTTAAGCATTTTACCTAAAAAATTCGAAAGTTCCATAGTTAAGCCAAAAATCAATTTCTTTTCACAAATCAACAATCAACCACTAGATTATCACATGCAAGGCACTAATTAAGCCAAATAAGCAATTTAAGCCTTTTCCCCTAAATTTTCGAAAGTTTCATGGCTTGGCCAAAATTCATTTTCTTTTCATAAATCAACAATCAAACACTAGATTAACACATGCAAGGCACTAATTAAGCCAAATAGGCAATTTAAGTATTTTTCCCCAAATTTTCGGAAAAGTATATAACTTCAAGAAAAAAGTTATCTTTTCAAAACACTAACATGCAATCATCATCTAAGCCATATAATCACATAATATGCAAGGATAAACACATAAAAACACATAAAAATCGAAAATACTAGTGGTGTTGCATATTTGAGCCAGAATTCTAGAATTCTCACCTCTACTTTTTAGGGGAAGGATTTGTTAGCTCTTTTCTCTCTAATACAAGAAGAGATAAGAGTTAGATTATGTATTAAGAAAAGAAGAGGAAGAACAAGAATAACTTGGATGAAGAAGAGCTTGGCTCTTTTCGAAAAAAAAGAAAAAAAGAAAAGAGGAAGAGGAAATTAGCTTACTTAGCCTTGGCCGAAAATTCTTCTTCTATTTATAGAGTTTTTGGAGAGTTCAAAGTCAATTGAAAAGAAAGGAAAATACATCTTTTTGTGAAGGTGATTTTGCAATTTCTGAAAATGGGAGTGGTGGTGGTTCTTGGGTGGTTCAAGCTTGAGAAAGTGGTGGTGTTATGGCTGCCGAAATGAAGGGGAGAGGAAGAAGAAGAAAGACCTTTGGTCTTACTTAAAGTGGTGTGTGGGAATGGAAAAGCAAGCCTAGTCTAGAGGGTAGGAATGCTAGCTTTTAGGTATTTCTTTCTATGCTCAAAGTATAACCACACTAATGCATGTTTACTACTAATTAATATGCAATTTTTAAATCATGTGTGTGTGTGTGTGTGTGTGTGTGTGTGTGTGTGTGTGTGTATTGATGTCCGAAAATTTCAAGAAAAATGAGGGGAGGATTTTCTAATTTTCTACATTAATTAAAATTCCTAAAATGCATGATAAAAAATTATTTTCTAAAATTTTGTAAATGCATAAATATGATGAAATGCTCATTTAAATTCATATGCAAGAATAAAATCCCAGTTTATGAAAAATAATTTATTTCGACATAATATCTCGAAATATTTCCTAAGCACATAATTCACATAATCACATAATTCACATAATCACATAATTCACACAATAATTTCACATAATCATATATTTCACATAATTACCTAATTCACGTAAATACTAACCATGCAAGAATTATTATAAATTCTAATTTCACAAATATGCACGTGGAGGTGGTAAAAATAAAATAAAATTATTTTACGGAAAATGCAGGGTGTTACATGCAAAGTCCATAGCAATAACTAGAAAAAACGAAGTCACCATGACAAATAGACACTACTTAGTCCGACGTGAAAATTGGAAAATAACAATATAAATAATACAAAGTGCAATGAACTATATAAATTATACTATCGGAGCCTTCTTGCTTGTTCCTCTCTTCTAGATTGTTGTCTCCCCCGTGTTTGTGGCACGTCCATCTCATTAGGAATTCGACTGCGTCTTCGATCTCTTAGTAGTGTTGGATCATGAATTAGTTCAAAAGAAACATCCTCCCAATAGTGTTCACTCAACAGGTTTGGAATATCCCAGAATAAGTGTTCACTAATCGATCAACGGTGTAACAATCGTTCATGTTTACGGAGGCAGACAATATCCATTCACGGCACACGTGGAGGACATGACTGTAGGGGATTCCTGTTAGGTTCCATCGCATTGGCCTCGTGGAGACGAGTAAAAAAATACCTAACAATGCGGGTGAATGTGAGGTCAACAATTGTTGAGATGAGAAGTTTTCGAGTTCCCTTGAGAACACCATTATAAGATTATGAGTTCTGACATGTTTGTAGTAAGTTGACCACAACGCTTGCCCCCATCATGTGCAAATACCCATTTTTCTTTGATCAATATCGTAAAACTTATCATATCGGCACCTTGCAACATCAACTGAATATGCCACCACTTTTGGAAACGACATCAAGAAAAATGGGATTGACTCGTACAATGTCGGTTGTTCCTCCGCCTTGTTGTGCTGCAACCACGTCTCCCGAACATCATCTTGTACGTCTTCATCTTCATTGTCGTCGTCTCCGTCATCGGATGGTTCGGAATTCACAGGATTGTTCGGCCCAAAGGAGTCACCTATAAGGTCATCATCTTCGGAAATGCTCCATCTTGGGAAACTCGACTCACCAACAAATCCCCCTAAAT
The DNA here is from genome assembly GCF_000504015.1 of Erythranthe guttata. The sequence continues at coordinate 10,347 of NW_012194768.1, forward strand.
TACCATAGTTAATTGTATAGGGATCTTTGTGCACCTCTCTCGCTCCACTAGTCTCACAATAGTTAGGGATGCTATGTGTAGCCGCCAGAAAATCCGGAGTCACCAGTGGTTGTGAGAAATATGGTTTTCAAATTAAATGCCTCGACGCTCACTTGTGGTGGGGCACTATCAATGTACTTCGGTTCAATCTCAACAAATACTTCGATTGCCTCATTCCTTTCGTTTGGATCGATATACATTTGTAAATCTTCATCTGTTGTCATCTCGGTAATCATCTCTTTCATTCTTTCTCCATTATAAATGTAAGATTTGAAACACACTCTTAACCCAAACTGATTAACATCGACATCTAGACGTTGATACAACTTTGAAAGTGATACGCGTAAAACCTACGTATGAAAAAACCGCAAGTGTACAGTATCGCGTTTTGTAGAATAGTGAATTCCAGATATCGATCCACAGGGAATTAAGTTCCTAAATCTACCAAGTACCGTAATTATACTATCCTAAACTATATCTAGACAATCAAAAGGATTGGGGGATGAAATGAAGCTAAAAACAAACAAACAATAATAAAACAACGGTCCGCCAGTATAAGCGAAGAATTCCGACGTGTGATGGCTTCTAGGGTAAAATCCACCAGTGTACCATCGATAAAGATCTATAAATCCGAATCTATTGTCAATTCTATGTTCGCTAACCCAGACACTAAAATACCCTAACCCCCCGTCTCCAGTGTAGTTAGAGTCTACCCACAGGTCCGACGTCTCCGTTCAGAACCTGATATAAAGAGAGCATTTAGGTCAAGTCCTTAAGGGCTACTCGAGGTGCATCACGTCTCCGTTTCCACAACCCGAGCTATGTTTTCCTAAAATCAAACGAGAAATCCTCTCTCGAGTTCATTCCTATTTAGAATCAATTCAACTGTTGGCCAAACAATCGAAAGCATTTAATACAGGAAAACATAAACAGAATCAAAGAACGACAAATAGATCACAGATCAGGAAATCAAAATCAATATATACAAGGTTTCATTTCCCTAAAATAAAATGCTTAGTTCATTACAAACATAGCATCAAAATGAAGAACACGAGAAATTATAAACTAAACGTAAAGAAAAGCTTATGAAAAACCCGAGTCGAAACCCTCGTCGAAGCTTCCCGCGAAGAACTGGCGAGAACCGAAGAGAAAACCGAAGAAGAAGTCGAAGCCGAAGAAAGTCGAAGAGTGAATTCGACGAAGAAGTCCCTCCTTGTTAAATGACACAAGGGATCTATTTATAGTATGCTTTGCCTTTAAAGATATTTTTTACGCATCCCAAGGCCCATATCGCGATATGAGCGGCAATATCGGGCGATATGGTAAAATTACAAGCTCTCTGTTTCGTTTTCCGCCATATCGCGATATGGGAGGTGATATCGCGCGATATGGCAAAAGCCCAATCTCTCTGTTTCATTTCTCCCTATATCGCGATACAGGATGGCAATATCGCGATATGGTGACTGTCTGAACTTGAAACTCCGTGTTGACCCTTTTTCAGGCCGAATTCAACAAAAATGCATTTCACAAAAGTTGTAGCCCTTGCAGTTGGCTTTCATAATCCACTTGAATCAGCTCAATCGGAGGTCATATGAGAGAGTTATGCATGAAATACCGAACGCTTCCATCTTCAATTTGAATGCAATTTTGCACTTGTTTGGTTGGTTCTCGGCTTCGCTTTCAAAATCGTCTCGAATCGGCAAAAATAGCTTCTCTTAACCTAAAATATAAATAAAACAAGAAAAGGCATAATATGTACAAATAAAGCCGAAAACTCGGACGAATGAAGACCAAAACTCGAAGATTCGATAAGTAAAAGTTGTGCAAAACGAACACTTATCAAAAAGAAAGTGCGCAAAAGACAAGTCACGTTTAATTCGAAATGCTGTTTTGTGGGCAATACTATATTGCACTACTCAATCATCAGGAATTATGTGACATCCAAAGTACACGTACACTTTGACATTATTTTTAGCCGCCATCAATCTTCAAAAGATTAAGGAGATAATTAACTCATCAATTAAGATTAATTAATAATGAGGCACAATAGTTAAAAAATAATAATTTAATTAAGCACACCAAAAAATTAATTAGTTAATTTAATTTAATTGTTCTATTGTTTTACAACACCATTTTATTTACTGTTTTATAAAACAACACAAAAAAAAAAAAAAAACAATTGCCCATTCTTATAAAATATAAATAGTACTAATACCTAGTATAAAATAAATAAACTACTAACTAACTAACTAACTACCCACATGCGTTCTAAAAAATACTAATCACATGTATTTACAATAATTAATAAAAAAATTTGGACATAATAAAAAATTATAATAATATATTTTTTTTAATTATTTACAATAATAATAAAAAAATACCTAGGTTGGGTGAAGAGCACCGGCGGCAAAGACCACGGAGCACGGCGGCGACTGGAGCACCGGCGGGCAGGCGGCGAGAATAGAGAGATCAGTCAGCGGTGAGTCGGCGGCGGCTCCAACGGAGGAGGTCGTCGGAGGTAATTATATATTTTATTTTGAATTTTAAAACTAAATTTTGTTTTTGTTTTTTAAATTTAACAGAGAGAGGAGGAGTTGAGCTTCAGCTGGGGGAAGAAGAGGTGTGGGGAGGAGAGAGAGTGAAGACGCTCGTGTCAGTGGCGTCTCGTGTCAGCGGCTTCTCCTGGTCAAAGCACGGTCCCCGAGGCTGGTTATCTTGATCTGGACCGTCGGATCAAAGTTTCGATTGGGCAATCTAGACCATTCAAAAATTAATATATTAAAATATAAATATTTATAAAATCCAGAGAAGACGCCGTTGGAGCTGGCGTCTCCTGTCAGTGACGCCGTCGGTGGTGGCGCCTCCTGCCGGTGCCGATGTGGAGAGTGGCGCTCAACCCAATTCATTTACTCCCCCAAAACAACACTATTTTAAAAACTGTTTTCTAAAACAACACCACCAAAAAAATTGCCTCGTATATATATACTACATAAAAAAACAAAAGATAAATAATTCAAACTAAAAGAAAAAAAAAAACGGTCCAAACAAAAAGGTTTGAGTTGGTCAATAAATTAAACACTAAAATGAAACAAAAGATTTATTCCATTTCAAAATATGAAAATCATTCCTTGAAAAATATTAAATGTGTAAACTACAATAACAAACAACGAAACAATAATGCTTTAGTTAGTCAATAAAAAAACACTACAGTACTGAAACAAAAATAAGAACGTAAGGATCATGGTTGTTCCAATTGAAGCCGACTTGCACGAGATAGGTGGGTGTGGCACTATTCTAATAAGAGGCAGTTTACAGTTCGTTCGTGCTATAATATTGCTCTTGCAACCTCGAACATCGTGCGAGGAAATCGAGGTGGAGGAGGTACCTTGGGAATGGAGAATTGAATAGGAAGTTCGAACGCAATATGGGATAACTATCGAAGGCACAATTTCTCTTGAGACAGTTGCTTGGAAGACATCGGAAGTTTGAAATCGGGTTATGCACAGGGAAGAGGGACTGAAGACGGGTGAGCTCATCAATTGGTGCACATGATTTCTCCATATTTTTCAACAATCTATGCTACCGAAGTTTGCTGCTACAACGACCCCCATGCCAACAATCCGCGAAACCTCCTCTTGAAGGCTCCATTAATGCCCCGTTTGGTTGGCAATATAAGATTAGCCAAGATAAGATTAAAAAATCTAATGAGACCCAATTATTTTATTGGAGGTTGAAACGTTCAACAAAAAAACTGATTAGAAGACAATATAAGGCAAGATAAGACAAGATAAACCATGATTATATAATTTTGGCGGGTCGACCCGACAATTTATTGAGGATACCAAACATCAAATTAAGTACAACTATTTAGTTAATCATGACTTATTTAGTTAACCATGGCTTATCTTGGCAATCAAACGGGCCTAAGATTATTGTTGACGCATCACTTCCAAATGGAACGAATTATTATTTTTGTGTCCATGATAGCTCGAAATTGTCAAGGAGTTGGTGGGCTGTGCGACACTTCCCGGGACGGCCAAAGGTGGTTGATTGCAAGATTCGATAAGTAAAAGTTGTGCTCTAGAAGCCATAACCATGGCTCAAGTAAAAGGGTGGAGATCGATTATGATTGAGGGCGATTGCATCCAGGTTAGTGACTCTTTAAAAGCCGGAGAACCTTCATCGGCATCGTACGGTGGTGCATGCAGACAAAGAGGATTTTTATCTGTTGCTAGGAACTTTGTTTCGTGTGATTTTCTTTTCTTGACACTAGCGAATGTTGTCGTCACCTTCCAACTGAAATTACTCATTGAGTTTAATGAAATTTCTTTCTTAAAAAAATATAGTTTGTCGAGAAATGGTTGAAGGCTGTAGATAAATTAACATAAATAAATTAACATTTTATGTTGCGCTTAACACTAAAAAAAGAAGGGTGCAAATTTAGACAGGATGGTCTGTTTTAATAGAAAAATCGGATAATATATGATGATTGATACTATGGATGGTTTAAATAAAAATATAATTAGAATTTTAATAATTGAAAAAAAAAAGGAAAAAGAAAACCAGCAGAACCCATAATCCCACTATGCCTAATTATAATCAGCGTGACTTAAGAGTGTCACGTGTCAAAAAATTAGTGGAATACGATTTATATTATTAAATATCGGCTCATCCGCTCAGAATTTAATCTCTTATTCTCAAAAAAGAAATACTAGTGCAAAGATAAAAATACCCCAGCTAAATTCTAAAAATCAATATCAACCATCAGGTGTACTCGAATAGGGTATTCTTGTCTTTTTACATATATTTATTTTCATCATGCAAAATGTCAAGTTAAAAATTGAATTTTCTTGTAACCATATTTTCACTAAATAACTTGGAACTAATTAAACCATATATTTTCATTAATCACAAATAAATGATCTATTGACATTGTGATGAAAGTTTATGAGATTTTTATTTTATGTGTAAGGAAATAATTTTGTATGCGCGAAATTAAGTTAAGGGATCATTATAAATAAGTTCATTAATGGGTACCTATTCATAAAGAGACCCAAACAAAAAATTCTTTTATCAATAAGTCCGCATATGGTTCAGATTTTTGTAAAAGACTAAAATAGCCCCTCATACTTTAATATGCTCCAATTATACCATTAACTTAATTTAACCTCAATTTGACCCAAAATTTCATAAATTATTCAATTTTGACCCAAAACTTTTTTTTTTTCAAATTTCTTTTTGCCGCCGGACTCCGGCGTTACTTTTCATTTTTTTTCTTTCTTTTTGTAACATTTTTTTTTCGTTTAAACAACAATATTGCTGTGATTGACAGTAATATTAACTATATTACTGTTAAACACATTAAAATTAACTAAACTACAGTTTAACACAATAATATTGCTATATTAATCTCTAGCACAGTAATATCAACACAACAAAACTCATTATTATTGTGTAATAGAGTAATATTACTATGTTGACCGTTCACCAAATGTAAACATAATAAAAAGTCAAAAGAATTAATATTACTGTGAGTGACAGTAATATTACTATAACAACAGTAATATTACTGTCAACCACAGTAATATTACAATAATAGACAGTAATATTATTACGTTACTCCGTGAATAACTCAAACAAATAAAAAAATCCAAACAAAATTATAATATTGATGTGGTTGACAGCAATATTACTATAACAACAGTAATATTACCGTCAACCACAATAATATTATTGTGTTTACAGTAATATTACAATAATAGACAATAATATTATTACGTTACTTTGTGAATAATTCAAACAAAACTGTCAACAAATCAAACAAAATAAAAAAATAATAATATAACGTTAATTTACTGTCAACGGCAGACCAATTACGTTAATTTACTGTCAGAGACAACACAATTACGATCAACATTTAGCGGCGGACGTAAAAAAAAAAACAAAAAAAAGAAAAAGAGAAAACACTTAAAAAAACACTAAAACAAATCAACGCCGGAGACCGCCGGTCAACGCCGAAAACCGGCGAAAAAATCCGGAAAAAGAAAATTCAACGCCGGAATTCAGCGGCAACATTTTTTTCTTTGAAGAAAAAAGTGAAAATTGAATTTTTGTGGTCAACATTGGATTTTTGTGGACAAAATTAATTAAATTGAGGTTACAATTAAGAATTGGGTATAAAAGGTTGGGGATAATATAGGCATACACATGAATGTTTCCTTTGCTTATAATAATTATAATAAATATTAGAGGGATGAGCTTATTGGTGAAAGAGATATAGCCCTAAGAGGATATTTGACTAAACTTATTTTAAACAGCTGATAAGCTCTTACGTCTGATAAGATGTTTTAAAAGCTGATAAGCTGTTACATCTTATTTTTATGATTAATTTTTAGAGTGTTTGGATAATAAACTTATTTTCTATTTTTACTCATTATAAGATCTTAAATAAAAATGTGGGGTAGGGGTACTTATTTAAAAATATTTTATTTGCTCTCCAACAACTTATTTTTAAATAAAATAAGATCTTTTTAAAAAAAATTACCAAACACTTTGGAAGAGCTAAGCTCTAAAATATCTTATAGGCTCCTTTTAACATCTTATAAGCTTAGCCAAACATCTAAACCTAAAATAATAAAGATGCTTGGTTAGGGACTTATGCACAAAAACCCCTTAAAGTTAAAGTTTAGATGAAAATAATATTTGCACTCTAAAAATTATCCAAAAACGACAAAGTTGTTCTTATTAACTTTTATCTAACATCAATTTGGGGTATATTGTAAACAAATTTGTTGTGATTTAAGTGTGTAAAATGCTATTAATTATTTTATAGGGTGTAAAATGTCAAAGTATTAACTTTTAAGGGTCCAAAGTTAGATTAAGCCTATATAAAAGGGTCAAAGGGAAGTCCTGTGGTAATTTGTATTCGTACTATTCCGTTTTTGCTGAACGGAAAATAGATTTAAGTGCAAAAATAAGAGGAAAAATTGAATTTAAAAGGAATTCGAATCTGTACAGAAGCCCCGCCCAGAGGAATCATCACCGATTAAATGGCGGCCTCATCCCCAGCAAAGAACAACAGCGCCGCCGCAATCGACGGCGCCGCCACACCCTTGAGCTCTAACTCATCGAAGAGCCTTCGCGGCCTCAACAAACCTAAGTGCATAAAGTGCGGCAACGTTGCTCGCTCGAGGTAAAACCCTTTCGCTTTTCCCCTTCAATTTACTCTCCTTCTGTTAATGTAGGGTTTTTATTTTGTATGTGCATTCGTCTGTCATTAAAAAGGTTGAATTTTTTCCAAATCTTAATTCTCGATGCTTCCGATTGTTGTATTCCGTGCTTCATCTTGTTGTACCTCAGCTGTATCAGTGCGGAGGGTTTACGGGGTGGGTGGGTGGGTAACTGGAGGTGTTGTAGAACTGCTTTATCCTTTTAATGTACAGCCGAATTACAACACACAGTTCATGTAAATGTTTGCCATTTTCTGAAAATCCAAAAGGAAATCATGGACGTCGATCTGCTGAATCTAGGGATTAAAGCTTAATATGTGAGTTTAGATGGGTAGACAACAGAAAGGATGATTTACTGGATTCTTTGTAGGCTTGTGTGTCTGCAAGCAAATTGGTTTTGGAACAGGTAATTTGACTAGATATGTTCGAATCATTTTTCGGGCTAGCTTTTGGATTTCCGTTTTGGTTAAGCGGAAGGAGTGCTATTTTAGGGAGAAAAGTATAGACGCGATGTGTCTGGTCTGAAGTGAGGATAGTATACCACCATAGACTATAAGGCTATAACTAATATATCCTATATTATCAACTTTCGCGTAATGCTCGTACTCAATTTATTCGTATGAATATACTTGATATGGAGATAAACCGAACTGTTCTATATCTGAAGTTCATCCGAGTCTCAGTTTTTGTGAAAAAAACTCAGCAGTAGTAGTACACCAAACTACGAATTTGAAAAAAAGATTTTAAGGTTTGCATTCAATTTAACAAACAAATTAGCAATGCTGCATCTATGGGGAAGGTCCACCCTTAATACATGTGCCGAGTGGAATTCCTTATGAGATGAATCCTGAGTAATTGCTATTCCTTATGCCAATGAGAACTGGAAATTTGCTGTCTAAATGTGTTCAATCAGACCCTTGTCTTACATATTATGTGTTTGACTACTTCGGTTTTACTCATAGATGGAGTGAGTTGACATATTTTAGACATAAAATATATGTGCTCCTGCAAATCGACCCCTCTCCCAGACTCCCCCTCACACACACCAAAAAAAGAAAAATAGGAAAAAGAAAAAAAAGACTTGTGGATGCCGATGAATAACATTAAGAGACGTTAATTAAAAACTTGCATATCTGCCCTTTTGCTTAATTTAGAGTAATGACATAGTTCCTGAATATCAAATCATGCATGTTTATACAGGCAGAGACATCTTTTGGATGTAAACAGTAAGCAGTGTCCCTTTATTATATTTACCCTTTTTAAAAGCTCAAAATTTAGTTTCATTTTGATGCAGCTTCACTTGTGACTAATATCTGTATCATGAAAGTTTCATCTGCTGTTCTTTCAATGATACATTAGACTTAAAAATATTAAAATTTAGTACATAATCTGATGCAGTTGCTTGTGAAAGCTTATTTTATGCTCTAGTGGATCTCCGTATCTAAAAATGTGAAGTATTAGCCTAAGATTCATCAATAATAAAGAAGTGCTTAGTATATCTCCGTTGTAAAATCAGTAAATACTGTTGTGATGGGTCATGACCATCTCCAACAACGATGCGTTTGATCATCATAATCTGTGATTACACTATGTTGAGAAATCTTCCACCGCTTAATTTGTGTGTCTCAAATATATGTTACCTTTGTGTGCTTGTGCTGAAATATGATGAATTAAGGATTAAATTATTATCAAATGTTCCCATGCTAACTTTCTGAAATCTAGTTTCCAGTTATTTTTTAAATGAATTATAACAAGTTATTTGATGTTTAGTTTAAACCATGTTCAAAGATGACATTCATGTTGTGTTGTCACCAAGTATATATCACACTATTAAACTGTTTGCAAGAGCAAAGAGATACCTAGGCCTGCTTCTCCTTTGTCCTAAATATGTTTGTTTTCTGTTAGATCTATGCTTTTTGCTTGATATTCGGTTTTAGGCATGGGGGTTTCTGAATTTAATAGAGACCAGAATGTTGTTGATATGCGTCTGTGTGGCTGTTAATTGTTGTTATCAAAAGTGCTACTGGTTCTTCAGGTTTTCCTTTCATGTTTTATATGTGCAGTTGAGTGGTCATAAATATCCTTAAAGCATGTACTCCTAATAGTTATGCAGTCTCATCTGATAAACAGCTTGCTAGTTTGTTTCCATGCGGTTGCTTCCTAGCATTGATTAGTTCCTTCTATTTTAGTCACATCACCTGTGCTCTATGGGATTTTGGAAATGTCCCAATTCTCAAAGCAATTGTGCATATTTCTGTTCAGAAGTTAATGGAATCATACACAAGGATTGCTCTAACCGGTAACTTCAAATTTGGAGCGAAAAATGGTGAGGAAATTGCATTTTAGTCTGATAGGATAGGTATCTGCTATTTTTCTACCGCATCGTACTTAGTGGTCCTAATTTTGAAGGCAAGTATTTTTCGCTTCAAATTTCTTCTGTCTTCATTAATTAGGTGGAACAGGGACATGAACTTTGCACGTGACCATTTGTCTACTATTTGGACAGAAAAATAAGGCATCTTGCAAAACAGATGAGCCAAATTGAGACAAATACTCAATTACAATCAATTTTACTTGAAATGAAAATAAACCACCAAGGCAGCAATTATAAACTCAGACTGTTACTCCAATACGAGACAAGCAGTCGAGGGCTAACATTACTTAGTAATGTTGTGTTGTTTGGGACTAGAAAAGTAGTTTTGTCCTGTTTTCTCCTTCCAATATTTCGAGTTAATGACGATGTGCATTCTCGTGCATGTTCCATTAAATTCTAATGGCATCACATGTCGAGAAGACATGTGCACATTTTTGGAAATTGAGGGTATAAGAATCCGTAGAGTGTGGGGATTAACATTGAAACGCCCAGTCCTATGGGAAACACTACAATTTGGCTGACCTTCTAGCTTAAATTATTTTAGAACATAAGGTAAAGTGTTGATCTTATGGTTCCCTAAAGATGATGTGATCTGCTATGCTTAATAGACAATGAAGAATTGATTTAGTCAGTATCATCGCATTTCATCATATAGCTATTGATGTCTTGACACATTTTGTCGTGTAACTATTATAATTACACATGCAGATATGTCACTTCAAAATATCTCCTAAATCTTTTAGTCTTGAGGATTTTAAAATGCAATTTCGTGTAAGTATTGGTTGACTTCTTTCCCAGGAAGGAATTTGGTGAATTGTTAAGCAGGTATCGTGATCCATAAAGATGATGTAATGCACAAAAGTTTGCTTATGGTCTCAAACTATGATATTTTCAACTTTTTCCAACTTTATATGTAGCAATTTGGTCATCACGTTTCCCTGCTCTACCCTTTCATGAAGATAAATAATGATTTGCGCGACATTTGATTAGCTGTATAGGTAT
>NW_012194768.1:21130-38952 GCF_000504015.1 Erythranthe guttata
GAAAGTCACAAGAATAATACAACTAGGTCAAAAGTGGACAATGAGCATTATCTGGTTGTTGTTTTCTCTTTTTAAAAGATTTCGGTAATAATCAGATGCACACAGTCGCCAGTTTTACACTGATGCTGCATATCACTACTTGATTTCAGATATTAAAATTCCTTGACCATTTCATATGTCTTATTATCCTTGATGTGCTTGATATATATAAAGCCAGTGCAGACTATTTATCCAAGTTTTCATCCGTTGATAATTTGAACTATGCAGGTGTCCATTCCAGTCATGCAAAAACTGCTGTGCAAAAGCTCAAAATCCTTGTCATATACACGGTACGTCATTCCACTTTGTTTATAATCCTAATGAATAAGATCCTTTGAGTAGGATTCATTTGGAAGCATCTGATAACGTATATAGCATGGAACTTTTATTTTGTCATAGTTCTGAACAATAATATGGTACTATTTTAGAACGTGTCAAAATTCTTGTGCACCGTTTGTAGTTATATCCTTTGTTGACATTTAGACTCTAGACGTTAAAGCTTAAAACTCTAAATGTCTTGTAGATGTGGTAATCTATATTGCTGTACCAAACTGAAGTGCTTCCGGTACCAAACTAAAAATCACCTTGGTTTTTCCAAACAATGTAAGAATATTTCTCCATTGTTCACATTCATATGAATAATAGGGGAATTTGACTTTTTTGGTGACAACAAAAGGAGAAAATGTAAGGTTAGCCGAGTTTGCACCGAAGAAAAGAAAATGAGATGGGATTTGAATAAATATTACTATTTGATTTCATGTTTGTAGAAAATAACTACTTAAAGGATCCAAATATTCCCAATATGTTTGATATGCACACTTTTTTATGTTTAAGAGGAAGAGGATAACTAGTGTCTAGAGTTTCAGTTTCTTACTAAGCCCTAACTTTGATTTACTGAGTCTCTCTCTCTCTCTCTCAAATATTATAACGTATGATATTGAGTAGTGTCTACAATAATGGAGGCTGGATATAAATCATTTGTTTCGTGAAATTAATCTTGAATGGGCTTATACAAGGGGAATCCCATCTTAGAGTAGCATATTTTAGTGACTCTCTGAACTTCCTCAAAGTTTACTGACGACAGAACCTGTGTAGATTAATATCTCAAACAGGACCCCTGTATTTTAATAATCTGCATAACTCTTCATGCAACAGCACTTTTCAAATGTGGGATAAATATTGTGTTTCTCGATGAATTATACAATTTCAGTCAAAATTACATTCTATAATTGTGGTTTGCTGCAGTAAAAAAAGGCAACGCATCCTTTCCAGACAAGCCACCCTCTTCCAGCTCTCCTCAATTTGACCAACAATCAACTGATGTATCTCATTCAGGGTAAGTTGCAAAACCAGTTAGTCCCCTCAGTTATGTAAATCTTTGTACCGGAAACCACATGTCTGCGTGCTCCAAGTTCATCTGTTGCATTAGCGTTTATGTTTTCCCATCTGTGGCACCAAGAAAAGTTCTTGTACATTGAATCGAATGTTTCTCTGCAACCCTTGTTTTTACATATAGTGATTGCTGACTACACTGTCCAATCCCTGCATTGCATCTATCTTCAGATGGTAGAAAATATTATAGATTTTCCATGATCATATTACTTAAGTGCTTCTACAAGGGAGGAATGATGTCGATTCAGTGTTTTATCATGCATTTTCTGTTCCTACAAACCTAATCTACTTAGTGGCAGTTCTTTAATCGTCGCAGTCAAATTATCTAATTGTTTCTTTCTTTAGGATTTGTTTGACATGTTTATGAACTGCTTCAGTTCAAAGTTAAGCAACACCTGTATATTATTCATTGTTTGTTATTGCACTTTTTGATATATAGCAATTATTTTACAGGAGTATGCATAGACTTCGTCACCTTTCCAACAACTTTGCACAGTTTAATAATTTACAAACACCATTCCGATCAAGGAAGCCGTTGACCAAAAAGGTAAAGATACATGAAATATACTACTACTAGTACCACGAATTTATCCAAGTCAACAGCCTAAAAAATCTTCCTTATTTGTGTACTTTATCAGGATGCACAAGTTATAAACGAATGGAGGTTCTTGAAACTAAAAGAATTTAGAGACGGAAACGCAGAAGCAGAAAGTGGAGCTTTTGACCGATACATGCAAAATGTTAGTCTACTTGAAGAGGTTTTTCGTGTCAATTCAGCACCCGATGACTCCTCGATTCAGGATAAGGAGCAGTCTTCTGTAGGGAGCTCGACCGAGGCAATGGTACAAGGGTTGAAGTTAAATCTCAAATCAGATCCAGTAAGAAGTGATAATTTGAGAAAGAGGATTCGATACATTGTAGATCAAGGGTTGAGGAAGAAGGTAGAGTCAATCGACGGTGGTGATGAACTCAGTGATTTAGAAGGAGGAAGGGGGACGAGGGCTAAGAAGATCAAGTGTTCGAAGGGTGAGAGGGTTATGGCTTTAAGTGATCTTGGTGAAAAATTGAACAAAGCACGGAATGAAGAAGACCTGAAAGAATGTTGTGAGTTGGCGTCGGAGATTTTTAAATGGAATAATAAGACGAGCCAGACGGAATCTGTACAAGATTTTCCTGTACTGTTAGATGAAAACGATCTAAAATCGGATGCTTCAACACGAGTACTACCCAAGTGGGTTAGTCCGGTTAAAATTGATCAAGAAGTTGTATGTCGAGTTGATGCACAATTTTCTTCCATCGAGGAGATTGAAGATTTGTAGGTCGAGTTTTCATTTTATTTGAACACATTCTACTCTAGTCTAGCTAATGCTTCCAGTTTACTGCTATGCATAAATGATGAGGTAAATGTTGATATTGTGGTACTTGTTACAATCAATAACTATCATTAGTTTTTTTATCTTTTTCTGTTTAATTGTTTCAGATTAGTCGATATCTTTCAGCAGCCCTTTATCCATAACGGATGGAGCTTGTTACGATCAGTACTGCAGTTAAATCTCTATAAATTAATACAGTCAAGATTAGCAAAATTCTATTAATTTAGCGAAATATTAACTTATCGAACTAATAGTTTAATGCATTTTTATCAAGTCGAGACTGGAAAAAAATATTATTTAAGCGAAGTTATTAATTTATTGAGGTTCGACCACGTTATCAACCAAGTAAGATTAGTGTCTATCATTAAGATATTTAATACTAATGTGATTGATATCATAAGTAGTACCTTCTATAGGTAACATAACAGTCCGTAGTCTACCAATGAAATTGTGCCACATAAGATTAATACGAACCCAGGAAAAAATTGTACGATACCTACGAAGTAAAATTACATACAGAATCCTTAAAACTAAAACTTAATTACAAATTAATAACTAATAATTTGGGGCTATTTGACAAACTCTCCTCATTGAATTTTGACTTCATAATGAATCCATTTTATTAATGGGATTATTTGGGAAAACTCCCTCATATGCATTGTATCACTAAACTAGATCTTTTTTCCTCTCCCTTTTTTAGATAAATCCAATTGCCTTTTCTCAATTTTTTTAACCTAATTAAACTCTCCTAATCCGTAGTTGTCTCTCTCTTTTCTCTTCTCTCACCGACCTCCTCATCCTCGGGTATGAGGATCTGTGCATCCCTTCGTCGTTCTCAATGTTTAGTGGCGTGATTCGCCGAAGGAGGTATGTAGATCGCCGACTTCATTTTTTCGCCACAAAGGTAAGTTGATTCCAGAATATTTTTTTGTTATGCGTTTATAATGATTGGGAGAAGTAGGGAGAAAACATGAATATAAATAAAAATTAATTATATTAATCTCTTCTTCATCTCTTCATTAGTAATTCATTGTTCCAAATTGAAGAGACACCAATTCTAATTCTTTATCATAGTTGCCAATATTAATCTTTTCTTTTGCAGTAGCACTTTTTAGAATCGGACTTTCTATTATATTTTTTTTGGATTAAATCTTATATGCTTGTTATTGTTCTTATGTTGTATTGTATAGTGGACATCGTTAATTTTACATCGGATTTCGATATATTTATAGTGGATTTCGATAAGTATACAGAGTCATTTTCGATAAATTTATAGTGAATTTCGATAAATATAAATATTGATTTTCATGTTATATAGTTGTTTATGCATAGTGGTTTTCAGTTTATACAGAGTAGTTTTCATCGTTATTCCCTAATTCATTTTTCGTTTCAACAGGTTTATGCAATATTAGTAGGTTGGAAAGAATTGCTTATGAAAACTTCCCAGATTTTGTTCCCACTAACGATGGTGCGATACCAAGATTTGCTTTTTGAAATTGGTTTTCATGTGCTAATTAATTTTTTTCTTGTTCAGATTGATTTAGTCCTCTTCGGCCTTGCTGGTGGTGGTGTACGGGTCTCGCACTTTTTTTGCCGGCCATAGTAGTGTTTTACATTTCAAATAGTGGATTTTCGAATAGTGAATTTACATTTTTTATGTTTGTTATTTTTTGAATTGTGTTAGTAGTGGATTACATATGATTTTAGTGGATTACATATGTTTTTAGTGTTTTTCATTAATTATAGAGCGGTTTTGTTAATTGATAAATTTTTACTGAATTTTTGTAATGGAATTGGCTAATTAAATAGTTATTTTCGTTAATTTAATGTGTGGTTTGCATTAATTATAGAGTGGTTTTTGTTAAGTACATAGAAATTTTCGATAAGTCTATAATGGATTTTCGTAACCCAATACTATAATCACATAGTGGTTTTTGGTAAGTTTATAGTGGATTTCAATTTGTTAATTTTTTTATTTTTTTTAAAATTTAACTTTGAAAAACAGAAGTATAAGAAGTAAAAAAACAAAATCAAAATTTTCTTATGAAGAAATCGAAAATAAGAAAATAAATGAAAATGAGATTTTTAGAATTGATTTGAGACCATTATTGTGGGCATAAATTTGAAGCGTGATTTGAGAATATAATTTTTGGAGAAGATTTGGGTGTAGATGATGAATATAATTTTTTTTAATCTGAATAAATTATATCAATTAATAATTAGTGGGGGGGCATATGTGGTTTTTCAGGCCCATTGAATTTATGTCAAATATCATTTACAAATAAAAGATTTATTAAGAAGTAAAATTTCAATGGGTGTGTTTGTCATATAGCCCATTTATTAATTGATATTTGACATAAGTACATTTGACTCAAATTAACCGAAATGCCCCTATCATACCCTCTCTCCAAAATAACCCCTAATAAATCTAATGAAATGCTATTTACAGTCACAAAATTGCTATTTGCGGTTTATAACAAAACCCCCCAAAACTTTTAAAAATATCCAAAAACCCCCCAAAACTGCAAATAGCAAAAAAAAAAAACAAAAATTCAAAAATTCGAAATCAAGCTTGAAGAAGGGTTGGGCTTCGATTTTTTGATGTAATTTCGACTCTTTGATTTTTTATATTACAATCTTAAAACAAAAAAAATGCTTTTATTTTATTTCAATTTTTTTCCACCAGGTTCAAAAAAATATGATTTTTAACCCCCAGTTTTTTTTTAATTTTTTGTTTTTTTTAAATTTTTGTTCCACAAGGGTTACAAAAATTAAAATTCACTATTTACTCATCGGAAACTACTACAACTTTATCGAAAACTAATGTAAAATTACTGTAAAATTCATTGTACAATTAACACAATCCACTTTAATATTAATATAATCCACAACAAACTTATTGAAATCCACTGAAAATATACGTTATCCACTATTAACACAACTCAAAAAAATAACAAAAAACAAAAAGAAGTAAATTCACTGTTTGAAATTCACTATTTGAAACGTAAACCACAACTATGTCCAAGAAAAAGTGCAAGACCAGTACACCAAATCAATCTGAAGAAGAAAAAAAAAATAGCAAATGAAAACCAATTTTCAAAAGTAAAACCTTGGTGTCAAACCATCGTTGGTGGGGACAAAATCTGGGAAGCTTTCATAAACAAATTCTTTCCAACCTACTAGTATTGCATAAATACGTTGAAACGAAAAATGTATGAGGGAACAACAATGAAAACCACTTTGTATAAACAACTATATAAACATGAAAACCACTCTCTATACTTATCGAAATTCACTATAAATTTATCGAAAACCACTATGTATACTTATCGAAATCCAAAAATAAATTTATCGAAATCCACTATGAAATTAATGTAGACCACTACACAACACAACATAAGAACAATAACAAACATGTACAATTTATGTTTTACTTTTTCAAAGAAAAGTTGTCTGTGTATTCATACACAAGCAGTCTGTGCCTTCTGTCCAAATTGAAGAAAAAGAATTATACTAGAATTGAAGAACATAATTCTAAGTTTCATATGAACATTCTCAATTATCGAAGAAAATAAATTATTCAACTAAAAGTTGAAAGGTTCCGAAAAAACAATAAAAAAATGAACAAGAAAGTCCATTATTTCTCAATTGCCAATTAATGTGCTGTTTTTCCAATGTTGTTATTTATTATGTATTCATTTTATTTCCAATTTAACTTCAGCTGTAAAAAAATTAAATAAATAATTATATACATTATTTAAACAATCAAACAATAAAACAGAAATCAAATTCATCATATCCCTTCTCAAAATAAAATAAACAAATCCAGATCCAACATCCTATGACTAATTAGACCAAATACATAAACCAAAACAAAAGAACAAATTGATAATAATTAACCAAAAAAGTCTAATAACTGTTACATTTTTATTAAGTTGTGTAACATTGAGAGAAGGCTGAAATTGTTGGGATTTAAGCCCATCGTGACGGTTTTGGTTTGACGAGAGATAAGAAAGGGATCTATGAGTTGTGGATATCGTCTTGTACGGCCAAATCAATCTGAAAATTGCAGCGGTGGAGGCGAAGGCGATGGAGAAGAAACGGAGAAGACGAAGAGAGAAAACAAAAGAGATAAAAGTTGGGCGGTGAAGAGAGAAGCGAGAAAGAGAAGAGATCGTGGAATATATGGTGAAGGATATAATTGTATTAAAATAATAACATTGTATTATTTTATGGTGATTAAAAATATTTTCGATTTTTCTTAAAAAGAGAGAAAAAAAATATGAACTCATCTTAATTGTACAATGCAAATGAGGGGGTTTTGTCAAATAATCCCAAATAACTTAGCTTAATAACAAAACAATAATTATCATAAAATAATAACCTAATTATTGATTAACTTAACGATTCCTTCATTCATGCGTTCATCTCCATCTTTCACTTATCTTCTGGCTGACGATTGAGCATCTCTCACCTCCTCTTCTTCGGATAATACCATTTTCTCGGATCTTCCTTTTGAATTCTGCAAATATCTCATTTACTTATGTTTGTGTTTTTTAGTAACAAATACTTTTTTTGACACACGTATGTTCAAGGGTGAACATTTTTGCTTTGATTTTGTGTAAGATCTAATTTCTAAACTCGCGTTTTCCAGAAATTCTTGGGTTGGTGAATTGATCAAAGTTGGTTTGTTTTGATCGCATTGCTTTGAAGTGTTTTTGTTCTATTTTTAAATGGTGTTTTTTTTTTTTTTGCAAAAACTACCCATATATAATCACTAATTGCTAAAAAGACCCTTGTGTTAAAAAAAATAGAAAGAACCCCATGTGAAAAATAGTCAAAGCGAAAAAGACCCCCTAACAACTTATTGCGTAATGCACGCGCGGATTATGAGAGTACAAGTGTGTTCTTTGACTTGAAAACTCAAAAATACCCTCTAAAATTCTTTTTGTTCCTTTTTAGTTATTTTTTAATATTTCTTTTGTAAGGGTAATTTGGTCATTTCACACAAGTCAATACTAAATTTCGAAACAAGGACCGGGTTGCTTTGAAAAATGCAACATAGGGGGCTTCTTGCTAAATTTTTTAGCACAAGGGATTTTTCAGCAATTAGAAATAAGCCAAGCATCTTTATTATTCTAGGTTTATGGCTATATCTCTTTCACCAATAAGCCAATCCATTTAATATTTATTATAAATAAAGGAAACATTCATGTATATGCCAATATTACCCTCAACCCTTTATATCCAATTCTTCATTGTAACCCCAATTTAATTAATTTTATCCACAAAAATCCAATTTTGACCACAAAATTACAATTTTGACTTTTTTTTCTCAAACTTTTTTTTTCAAAATTTTTTTCTGCCGCCGGATTCCGGCGTTGACTTTTCGATTTTTTTTGTCTTTTACGGATTTTTTCGCCGGTTTCCGGCGTTGACTTTTTTTAGTGTTTTTTAAGTTTTTTTTTGTTTTTTTTTACGTCTGCCGCTAAACGTTGACCGTAATTGTGCTGTCTGACAATAAATTAACGTAATTATACTGTCAATGACAATTAATTAACGTAATTGTACTGCCGTTGACAATACATTTATGTAATCGTTCTCCCGATGACAGTAAATTAACGTAATATTATTATTTTATATTTTTTGTTATTTTTTTAATTTTGTTTGATTTGTTGATAAGTCAACGTAATTATATCACTGTCGTTGACAGTAAAATAACTGTAAACATAATAATATTACTGTCAACAACATCAATATTATTATTTTTTTGGGTTTTTTGTTTTGTTTGATTTATTCACGGAGTAACGTAATAATATTACTGTCTATTATTGTAATATTACTGTAAACACAATAATATTACTGTGGTCGACGGTAATATTACTGTTGTTATAGTAACTAGTAATTGTACTCGTGCGATGCACGGGACAACAAATTGCATTGTTTTGATGTTGTAAGAATATATAAACAAACATTTGATGTATCGTATGATCAAAATTCTGTTATAATCATTCATTAATCATTCATCAGTGGAACATTACTAAGTGTAAAAAAAAAAAGCAAATAACTTTACTGTTGAATAATTTAAAAAATGAATTGAATGATCAACTAATACCATAGATTGAAATATTGTACCAGGAACAAAATCATCAACTATGTCTTTCATGTTGACCTTAAAAGTAATTAGATTCAATAACTTAGTTAACATAATCAAAACTAAACTATCCACAACACAACAACGTAAAAGGCCATCTATACATCTTAGCTTGCATCGTAATTAAGCCCTTCTCCACTACCTTTTGCCACTGGAAATAACAATTGAAAAATTAAGAAACAAAAATAAATATAAACAATAAATTAAATATTGCATACAAACAGTAAGTCTCGAAGGCCGACTTCCAATAGCTTGTGGCTCCATCCATTTTTGCTTAGTTCACTCAAATCTGCCACTTCACTAACATGTCCTATAACATCTAAAAGGAAATAATTGTTATACACAAAATTTAAATCTTTGGTATAAATTAATGAAACACATAATTTAACAAAATGAAATTACCGATAAGCCATGATCGAAAAACATGCAAATTAAATACCACACAGTCAATAGGATGAAGAAGAAAAAAAGACTAAAATTCTAAATTCGGGTTACCAGAAGAATAAACCTTAGGTTGGATGAAGAAATAAAATTCAAATATTGTAGACATTCAGAAAAACGATGTCAACAAATCCACTAGGAATGAAAATCAGATTTATTTACCCTCTTTTGTAAAAACTGAAATCAGATTTATCATGAACTATGAAGAGAAAACAAATTGCAAAACAGGTAACCTTTTATGAAGCCACAAACATTTGGTAGAAACGGTGAGAGATAAAACTGGGGTGAAGAAGTTGAGAGGTTGGATATGAATAAGAAGACATAAAACAAACTTGTTGAAGTGGAAGAGAAAAGTTGAAACTGTTGAGAGTCGGAAGTCTTTGGGAATCGTCCGTCTTTGGGAATATGATAATTAGTATTTTATCATAAAAAAAAAATACTTGGGAGATTTAATTGGTTGTGCATTAGAGATATTCATGGCTGAAAATAGGAGAGGAGTGATTGGGCTGATTCGGGGATAAAAAATTGTTAAAAATCGAAAATAATATTTAGGAGATAAAAATTTGATGAAAATCGAAAATATTATTTAGGAGATAAAAATTTGATAAAACGTCGAAAAATAATATTTACCAGATAAAAATTTGATAAAAAACGAAAATAATATTTAGGAGATAAAAATCTAAAATAATATTTAAAATAATGTCAATGAGATAAAAGTTGATAAAATTCGAAAATCATAATTAAAATAATATTTAGGAGATAAAAATATGATAAAAAATCAAAAATATTATTTAGGTGAATTTTTTTTGATAAAAATGGAAAATAATATTTAACATAATATTTAGGAGATAAAAAATTGATAAAAAATGAAAACAATATTTAGGAGACAAAAATCAGATAAAAATCGAAAATAATATTTAGGAGATAAAAATCTGATAAACCTCGAACAATATTTAAAATAATTTTTAAGAGATAAAAATTTGATAAAATTCGAAAATAATATTTAAAATAATGTTTAGGAGATTAAAATTTGATAAAAATCGAAAATAATATATAAAATAATATTTAGGAGATAGAAATCTGATAAAAATCGAAAATAATATTTAGGAGATAAAAATCTGCTAAAAATCAAAAATAATATTTACAATTATATTTAGGAGATATAAATTTGATAAAATTCGAAAATGATATTTAAAATAATATGTAGGAGAGAAAATTTTGATAAGAATCGAAAATAATTTTTAGGAGATAAAAATCTAAAATAATATTAAAATAATATTTAGGAGATAAAAATCAAAAATAATAAAGAGAATATACAAATATGAAATTAGGGTTTCTTAGGGTTGCCCTAGCGTTTCTTTCTTTTATATATAAGATATTGCTGTCAACCACATCAATATTATTATTTTGTTTGAATTTTTTTGTTTGTTTGAGTTATTCACGGAGTAACTTAATAATATTACTGTCTATTATTGTAATATTACTGTGGTTGACGGTAATATTACTGTTCTTATAGTAATATTACTGTCACTCACTGTAATATTAATTCCTTTGGCTTTTTATTATTTTTACATTTGTTGAACGGTCAACATAGTAATATTACTCTATTACACAATAATAATGAGTTTTGTTGTGTTAATATTACTGTGCTAGAGATTAATATAGCAATATTTCTGTGTTAAACTGTAGTGTAGTTAATTTTACTGTGTTTAACAGTAATATAGTCAATATTACTGTCAATCACAACAATATTGCTGTTTAAACGAAAAAAAAATCGAAAAAGTCAACGCCGGAGACCGGCGAAAAAATCAGGAAGAAAAAAAAAATTGAAAAGTCAACGCCGGAATCCGGCGGCAAAAAAAAATATTTTTTTGAAAAAAAAAAAGTTTTTGGGTCAAAATTGAATAATTTGTAAAATTTTGGGTCAAATTGAGATTAAATTAAGTTAATGATGAATTTGGAGCATATTAAAGTATGAGGGGCTATTTTAGTCTTTTACAAAAATTTGGACCATGTGCGGACTTATTGGTAAAGGAGTTTTTTGTCTGAATCTTTTTTTTGAATAAGTACCCATTAATGGGCTTATTTGTAATGACCCCTTAAAATAAATTAGAGTTGCTTTTGTGTCTTGAATGACTTCTGAATATGTGACTTTAACTGCTATCTTAAAGGACTTATGAATATCAACTCTCCAGCATATGCGCATCTATATGGTTGGCTTCGAATTCCTTCATTAGAAAAAAAAAAAAAAACCATGGATCTAACAACATGAAATATTACAATTGTCATCATCTTCTTTATCAAGTGAATCACCCCAACAATTGTCAAGGCCTGCTCGCTTCTCCATCCTAACACAAATTTCAAGCTTGACCTGGTTGATCATCGATTCTTGCCAACACTAGCAATCTCTTCCTGTTTTCGCCTCGTATAGATTCTTATTTCGCCTGCAATTCTCAATTTGGGGATAGGACATAAGGAAACACACACCTTGTCCCATGTATCTAACATAAAAAATCAAAATTCCAACAGAGTAATTGTTGAAATTCTCAATTTTAGAAGAAACAACTATAAAAGAAAATGAATGACAGAAAATATCAATCACTAATAATATTCAAAAAATTAAAAAATAAGAAGTACTCCATCAATCAAAGTACTAATCATCAATTTTTATATATAAAAAAAGTACTAATAATCAATGGCGCAGTGCAACAACCACCGCAAATAACAATTCTTGACACATAAATCTTTGTCCGAAATACTTCCGCCCCCAGCCCCCCATCCCGGCGAGAAGCAGAACGAGAAACTAGAGATTCTGATATTTGGATTTGGGGAAGAACACTAAAGAGGTTTTGAGAAAAAAGGTGGCTAGAACTAATACCATATTTTGCTTACTTCAATACCGCCAAGTATAAAACCACAATTTAGTACATATTTGCAAATATTTTCTTACTCTAATACCAAAAAGAAATTAAAAGACAAAAATACCTCTTACCTACAAAATATCAATTTATACAAAAATATATTAAGATTTCTTAGTTTAATACCAATTAAAAGAAAAAGAAAATTTCTTCAAAGAAACCCTCCAAAGCCACCCGTCTGTCCGCCACCACCGCCGTCCGTCCGCCACCTACCGCCGTTGAGCTGACCACCGCCACCCAAAATGAACCTGCCGCCGCCGTCCCTAGGCGAACAAACCGCCGCCACTGTATCCCCTAGTAAGAGGGTAGGTTTTTTTTTTCTTTTATTTTCTTAGATATTGAGTTAAATTTGATATGGATAGTTAGGATTTGATTGTTTTAGATAGGAATGATTGTTATTTGATGATGGGTACCTCTAATTTCAGTCAATTTGAGCATTGATTTAAGATTTCTTGGCTTTGATCTTCGTCTCCGAAAATCGACCTGAAAGTGTCGATAGTTTCACAATTTTTGACATCTTCGTGTCGAAAATTCTGAATAAATCGACACTTTCATGTCGAATGTTGGATAAAATCGAAAATTTGAATTACCAATTTTCGACAGATTCCTATCGATAATGTTGTTAAAATAGACAGGTTGCTGTCGATTTTTCCGACATTTTTGACAGAAACATGTGGAAAAAGGCTGTTGTCTTTTTTACTTTATTTTTTATTTTTTTAAATTATGTATATTTATTTATTTGTGTGTTATTTTACCTTTTGCAGGGGAAGAACCACATGAACCTTGTATATCCTCGACTGTCTCGAACTGTAAGAAGTGGAAGGAACTGTCTGGTAAGGGCAAGACAACCATGACCAAGACCAAGAAAAGACCACGACCCAGTCCAAGGTCAAAAGCAATCCGTCTGCGCCGTTTAAGGCTCTGGGGCAACGTACACTTACACAGTCTGGAGAGGGTTCTTTCTCAACGAATCCGATGCCGGCTCTACCTGTCCCATCGACTACTGAAGTTGGTGATTCGAGCAACCAACCGGTTTGAGGCCCTGAGATATTGGAGTTGTACCTAAAATTTGATAAGCATATTGCTGATCATATTTTGAACGGAGGTCCAGATTGCTCGGAGCGTGGTGCCGAATTTTGATTTTGGAATTACACGAAGACGTTGAAGGGCTGGGCGCCGACGCCATTTATTATGGAGGCCGTACAGAGAGATCGATTGATGTCAGTTGTACATGTTATAGTAGGTGGCGAAGAGCCAAATAATTGTGTGTTTTCTCACGCTACTAGTAAATAATCTATTTCGTATTAATGATAAAACCCCCGATTTGGCATTCTATATCTTTGTCCCTTGCATAAGCATAGAAGTAGTCCTTATAGTTACTTAATTACTATAAATAGATCTAGTAGAATCATGATATTATTATTGAAGTATAGTAACTGTTAAACATAGTTCCTAGTCAACGGGTCACGCCACTAATGAGGATATCAGCCTTTCCCATTTGAGACTATCACTTAGTGTACGTGTACAGCGTCTCATACAGTCAACGGTGTTGTGACATCGGCATACATAAGTGGGTTCTCATAAGTTGATGAGTTCACTGAACTCCCTCAATCTAGAGATCTCTAAGTGATTCCCAATAATCGAGTAGATGTTTCTATGATATAGTTGTACACCATTAATCCTTAAGACCCAAACATCACTGTGACTTCACTAGAGAACCAGCTGTATCGTGACCTGTCCCTGAGTTCCACCGAGGATCGCCCCAAGGGCCGGTGTTCGCGCAGTCAAAAATCTAGTGAGAGGTCTGTGCATTTTAGTAGGGGATTCGATCGCTTGATTAATCATGGATATCCTGTGTGTTCTTGCGATTTATAATCCATGAAGTCTGTGGCTACAGCTGAAAGTGTCGTGATTAGAGAAATCTGTTTCTCTAAGTCAAACACGAACGGCTTATATAATCAAGAACGTCCACACAGTTATTGAACTCATAAAGAGGTCTCGATGAACCAATGCCTCTAGTTCAATCGGGATATATGTATCGAAGGGATCGTACTGTACGTTATCAATATCACACGGTTCTTGTAGGCACTTCATTTGTATCTAGGGAATCATGACGTGCAGTTGCTGGACGCCAATCTTGATTCGTTGGGTAGTTAAGTTGAAACTAGCTTCAACTTAATTATAACTCTAGGGGCGAGTTTAAACGCCTAGCTTACACCTGAACCATGGAGGGTCACACTGCTCGTGTACTTGAGATCCTTAATGCAACGAGCTAAGATTAATTAGTTAATCTTAGTGTAATTGGAAGTCAATATGATGGAGTCCAACATTCGTAATTTTTAATTACAGATGAGAATAAGTAGAGGAAAAACATCCGATGGAAATTTAGTGAACTTTCTATATTGGGAAGTTTCCCGATTTGGCAATTCCGAAATTAGTGTTTCCAATTTTGGAAATTGGTATAATGCAAAGTGGTACTCGTATTGACGAGAATTTGTGCTCGTTGTCAAAATATAATTGTTATATTTTTGTGAGCATTCATTTGTTAGAAACGAGCCGAGAAAGAGAATGGACTTAAGTTGTTGGGCCTAGCCCAACTTAAGGTCTGTTAGGGTTTTCACAAGGAGCATATAAATAGGATTTATATGTCTTGTGAAAGACACACAAAAAACAACAAAACGTAAGAAATAAACCCTAGCCTCTCTCCCTCCATCAGTTGTCCACCTTGCAGCCGAAACCCTACCTACGCCACCAGCCGCCGCGCCGCCGCTAGTCGCCGACGCATCGTCATCTTCCTGTTCCTCTTGTTCTTCTTCGTTGTACTTAGCCTATCACGTATCACGTGTTTGTTTATATAAATTAGTTTATATAAATAAAATAATTTTTTTTTGTTTTCTCCTGCGTACACGTGCCCGATCCCCAACAGTACAACACTGTGGATGGCCATCTACTTGGAGCCTTTATAGAGAGATGGCAGCCGGCTACCAATAGGTTTCATTTACCTGTTGGAGAGATGACCATCACACTTCATGATGTGAGCACATTGGTCGGTTTGCCGGGGGTTGGACGTATTGTATCTTGCGAACGTTTGACACGTGATTCCAATACTCATGCTAGTAATTTGATGCTCGTATTGCTAGGTGAATACCCGGAATATGTGGATAAGAGGAAAGAAGTTAAGTTGGAATGGTTGAAGGTCAAATTTAGTAAGGTGGCCAGGATAGGCAGTGTGGAGAAGAGGACATACACCATTCGGGCTTATGTGTTATTTTTGTTGGGGTCTACGACAATACCGGCAACATGGTTAGCATGGAGTATCTAAATCTCGTCGCGGATTTGGATCGATTCGGCGAGTACGCTTGGGGCATTGCATGTGTTTTTCGGTTGTACGATGAACTATCGTGAGCCTCACAAAATTCAAGGAACTCGATGGCTGTCTGGCGCTTTTCCAATCATGGATTTACTAGCACTTTTCGTATTTGGCGGGTGACACACTGAAGACGGAGTTCGAGGGGCGATTAGCCAGCCGATGGGAGCCTAAGTCAAATGGGTTGGATTGTACCAATTCTAATGAGAGTTGGTACCTGGCTTTACCAATAGGGTAAATGTCTAGGGTTCGAGTCCCCCTCCCCTAGATGGAATACGATCCAACTACGCCTGATCCTAGATTGTAATGAACTTAAATTTACTCAAAAAAAAAAAAAGGTTAGATCGTGGCCGTAAATAGGGTTTGTGTGAAAATTATAATTGAATTATTATAAATTAATATTAAATAACAAAGTTATGTCAAATAGAAAAAAGGGTATAATCGGGAAAATATATTAATTTTTATTCATAAAAAATATTTTAGATTTAACTTAAAAATGCTAAAAAAATTTGAACTCATTGTAACGGGAAGAGTCTAACGAGGGTTTTTAATTTTTATCAAATAACTCATTCATTTAATTTGGTTCTTTAAATTCAATTTGTTTTTGACGTGATTAATGGAATAAAAACGGAAGGATCACATTGGGACAATTTTAGGAGATGAGGGATGAAATTGATGCATATTAAAGTTGGGGGACTAAAGTAAGACCAAATATATATTTGAGGGACTATACAAGAGATTTGGCCATAAATATAAACTTGTTGGCCAAGAATATAAGTTCCGGATCTGATGTATTCTCTATTCACATAATTATCTTGTTTCCTTGTTTGCCGCTGGGTGGGATTCAATATAATCTCCTCTAGGTTGGAAACTAGCAGCAGCAGCCGCCAATTCTTTGAATCTTCTGAGCTTGTGTCAGTAATTTTTTTTTTTGGAGTTTTGAATTTGTAATTCTCGTGTTTTTTTTTGAGAAATCAGTGTGATTGGGGGATATTTTGGGAGGAAAATCCATTGGAAATCTAGTTTTATTAATTTTGATTTATTGTACTTGACCAGTGGTTTTGTTTGGTGAAATAAAATGTTCTTCTACTGCTTCCCGATTTGAGATTGTGTTTTTAATGGAGCAAAGAGAGGGAGGGGAAAATCAGCCGCCGCCTCAATCGGAAGCTTCTTCAACGGCGGCAGCGGTTTTCCTGGCGAGTAACCTTGTGAGGCCGATGGATTTGACTGGGTCTAGTGGTGGTGGTGGTGGTGATGGCGGCGGCGCCGCCGCCGCCGCATCCAATGTGGAACAGCCTCTGCCGCCAGCTGCACCGCTCCTTCATCCGTCCTTACCTTCTCTTGTGTGAGTCCCTTTGCAATTACGGATAAATAATTGTTTATTCATTCATGTGTTATGTATGTATATGATTGTCTGTTTTCTCAAATTTATGAATTTTGTCATATGATCAGTGGCGAGTTTCGGTACAGGGGCTTCAATTTTCGGGGGTTCGGGGGCAGCGCCCCCGAGATTTTTTTTTGAAAATAGGAAAAGGAGAAACGAAAAAAAGAAAGAAAAATACAAATTTTAGAGTTTTTTTTTTGTATTAATTTGGATTTTGGGTGGGCTAATTAATAAAATTTGGGACTTTTTTGTATTAATTTGAATTTTGGGTAGGCTAATTAATAAAATATGGGGCTTCAATTGCATACTTTTGCTTTTGGTACATTCCATCTCATGAGCACAGACATCATTCGTTGTATTGTTAACGTTATTGAAATGCAATTATTGTAACTCTCAGGAAAGAAGGAAAATATGCTATTCCAAAGAAGCCAAGGAAGTGTAAATGCAAGGAGTCACGTTGTTTGAAGCTGTAAGCACCTCCCACCACTTATCATTTTTTTTTTGTGTGTGTGTGTGTGTGTGTAATGACGGTTGTGTAAAGATTCCTAACAATAATTTCCTGCGGTCACTCAGATATTGTAAATGTCTTGCATCTGGTCAATTTTGTAACGACAATTGCAACTGCGCCAATTGTCACAACAATGAAGAGAACAAAGCTGCCAGAGACGAAGCAGTTAATGCTATTTTTGAACGCAACCCAGAGCTTTGTGGCCGCCTACCACTCTCACAATTCTAATAAACCCTTATGTCTTTT
>NW_012194769.1:92483-111115 GCF_000504015.1 Erythranthe guttata
GGCACTCCAGAAACCCGCTATAGCCGGACCATACTTTCTCACTGGACTCAAATCACTGGTCCGGTGGCATTAGAAAGCTATTTCAGCTGGCTACAATTCCTGTCTAACATGAAAAATCCAAATTCGGACTCGAACATGGTAAAAATTTGATTCCAAAAGCGATCATGAAAATACGTACTACAGTTCGAGGCCATGAATGCGCATCAAGAAACGTGGACAAAAACTCTCGCTAGAAAGATACGCACATAAGTTAGTGTACAAAAGCATGCACAAAAGTACACACGCAAAAGTGCATTCGCAAAAACGATCATGAAAACACAAACTACAATCCTAGGACATTAATACAAATCATCAAACATGCACAAGCACACTCGCTCAAATGGACATGCACAAACGTACAAGTAAAAAAACATGCGCAAAAGTGCATTCGCAACAACGTTCTTAAAAACACGAACTTCAATACTAGGACTTTAATACGCATCAACAAACAACAGCAAAAACACTAGATAAAAATGATACAGAGGAGTGTAGAAATAAAACTCTACGTTTACGTTTACGTGGATTTTTTTTTTTGATTAATTTATTTTCCGTTTGAATTGGTGGATTTTGTATCTTATAGGTAAAAATCGAAAATTAGGTGTCCAGGAAGCAAAAATGATCAAAGAGAAAGAAAAGAGTTGCAATTAGGAAAATAAAATCAAATTAGAAGAGAGAATCCCTCAAAATCTTTGGTAGTGTACGTCCTCGAAGTCGAGCATAACTTTCTCATCCGGACTCCAAATCAACTGGCTCCGGCGGTATTACAAACCTATTTCAGCTGGCTACAATTCCTGTGTAACATGAAAAATCCAAATTTGGACTCTAACATGGTCAAAATTGGATTCCAAAAGCGATCATGAAAATACGTACTACAATTCGAGGACATGAATGCGCATCAAGAAACGTGCACAAAAACTCTCGCTAGAAAGATACGCACATAAGTAAGTGTACAACAGCATGCACAAAAGTAAACACGCAAAAGTGCATTCGCAAAAAGGATCATGAAAACACAAACTACAATCCTAGGACATTAATACAAATTAACAAACATGCACAAGCACACTCGCTCAAATGGACATGCACAAACGCACATGTAAAAAAACATGCGCAAAAGTGCATTCGCAACAACGTTCTTAAAAACACGAACTTCAATACTAGGACTTTAATACGCATCAACAAACAACAGCAAAAACACTAGATAAAAATGATACACAGGAGTGTAGAAATAAAACTCTACGTTTACGTTTACGTGGATTTTTTTTTTTTGATTAATTTATTTTCTGTTTGAATTGGAGGATTTTGTATCTTATAGGTGCAAAGCGAAAATTAGGTGTCCAGGAAGCAAAAATGATCAAAGAGAAAGAAATAAGTTGCAATTAGGAAAATCAAATCCAATTAGAAGAGAGAATCCCTCGAAATCTTTGGTAGTGTACGTCCACGAAGTCGAGCATAACTTTCTCATCCGGACTCCAAATCAAATGGTTCCGGATGCATTAGAAAGCTATTTCAGCTGGCTACAATTTCTGTCTAACGTGCAAAATCCCAATTCGGACTCGAACATGGTCAAAATTGGATTCCCAAAGCGATCATGGACATACGTACTACAGTTCGAGGACATGAATGCGCATCAAGAAACATGCACAAAAACTCTCGCTAGAAAGATACGCACAAAAGTAAGTTTACAAGAGCATGCACAAAAGTACTCACGCAAAAGTGCATTCGCAAAAAGGATCATGAAAACACAAACTACAATCCTAGGACATTAATACAAATCAACAAACATGCACAAGCACACTCGCTCAAATGGACATGCACAAACGTACATGTAAAAAAACTTGCGCAAATGTGCATTCGCAACAACGTTCTTAAAAACACGAACTTCAATACTAGGACTTTAATACGCATCAACAAACAACAGCAAAAACCCTAGATACAAATGATACAGTGGAGTGTAGAAATAAAACTCTACGTTTACGTTTACGTGGATTTTTTTTTTTTGGATTAATTTATTTTCTGTTTGAATTGGTGGATTTGTTATCTTATAGGTATAAATCGAAAATTAGGTGTCCAGGAAGCAAAAATGATCAAAGAGAAAGAAACGAGTTGCAATTAGGAAAATAAAATCAAATTAGAAGAGAGAATCCCTCAACATCTTCGGTAGTGTACGTCCACGAAGTCGAGCATAACTTTCTCATCCGGACTCCAAATCAACTGGTTCCTGCGGCATTAGAAAGCTATTTCAGCTGGCTACAATTCCTGTCTAACGTGAAAAATCCAAATTCGGACTCGAACATGTTCAAAATTGGATTCGAAAAGCGATCATGAAAATACGTACTACAGTTCGAGAACATGAATGCGCATCAAGAAACGTGCACAAAAACTCTCGCTAGAAAGATACGCACAAAAGTAAGTTTACAAGAGAATGCACAAAAGTACTCACGCAAAAGTGCATTCGCAAAAAGGATCATGAAAACACAAACTACAATCCTAGGACATTAATACAAATCAACAAACATGCACAAGCACACTCGCTCAAATGGACATGCACAAACGTACATGTAAAAAAACATGCGCAAAAGTGCATTCGCAACAACGTTCTTAAAAACACGAACTTCAATACTAGGACTTTAATACGCATCAACAAACAACAGCAAAAACACTAGATAAAAATGATACAGAGGAGTGTAGAAATAAAACTCTACGTTTACGTTTACGTGGATGTTTTTTTTTGGATTAATTTATTTTCTGTTTGAATTGGTGGATTTTGTATCTTATAGGTACAAATCGAAAATTAGGTGTCCAGGAAGCAAAAATGATCAAAGAGAAAGAAATGAAGTTGCAATTAGGAAAATAAAATCAAATTAGAAGAGAGAATCCCTCAACATCTTTGGTAGTGTACGTCCACGAAGTCGAGCATTACTTTCTCATCCGGACTCCAAATCAACTGGTTCTGGTGGCATTAGAAAGCTATTTCAGCTGGCTACAATTCCTGTCTAACTTGAAAAATCCAAATTCGGACTCGAACATGGTCAAATTGGATCCAAAAGCGATCATGAAAATACGTACTACAGTTCGAGGACATGAATGCGCATCAAGAAACGTGCACAAAAACTCTCGCGAGAAAGATACGCACATAAGTAAGTGTACAAAACCATGCACAAAAGTACACACGCAAAAGCGCATTCGCCAAAAGGAGCATGAAAACACAAACTACAATCCTAGGACATTAATACAAATCAACAAACATGCACAAGCACACTCGCTCAAATGGACATGCACAAACGTACATGTAAAAAAACATGCGCAAAAGTGCATTCGCAACAACGTTCTTAAAAACACGAACTACAATACTAGGACTTTAATACGCATCAACAAACAACAGCAAAAACACTAGATAAAAATGATACAGTGGAGTGTAGAAATAAAACTCAAGTTTACGGTTACGTGGATTTTTTTGTTGGATTAATTTTGTTTCTGTTTGAATTGGTGGATTTGGTATCTTATTGGTACAAATCGAAAATTAGGTGTCCAGGAAGCAAAAATGATCAAAGAGAAGGAAAAGAGTTGCAATTAGGAAAATAAAATTAAATTAGAAGAGAGAATCCCTCAATATCTTTGGTAGTGTACGCCCACGAAATCGAGCATAACTTTCTCATTCGGACTCCAAATCAACTGGTTCCGGCGGCATTAGAAAGCTATTTCAGCTGGCTACAATTCTTGTCTAACGTGAAAAATCCAAATTCGGACTCGAACATGGTCAAAATTGGATTCCAAAAGCGATCATGAAAATACGTACTACAGTTCGAGGACATGAATGCGCATCAAGAAACGCGCACAAAAACTCTCGCTTGAAAGATACGCACATAAGTAAGTGTACAAAAGCATGTATAAAAGTACACACGCAAAAGTGCATTCTCAAAAAGGATCATGAAAACACAAACTACAATCCTAGGACATTAATACAAATACACAAACATGCACAAGCACACTCGCTCAAATGGACATGCACAAACATACATGTAAAAAAACATGTGGAAAAGTGCATTCGCAACAACGTTCTTAAAAACACGAACTACAATACTAGGACTTTAATACGCATCAACAAACTGCAGCAAAAATAGTAGATAAAAATGATACAGTGGAGTGTAGAAATAAAACTCTACGTTTACGTTTACGTGGATTTTTTTGTTTGGATTAATTTATTTTCTGTTTGAATTGGTGGATTTAGTATCTTATAGATACAAATAAAAAATTAGGTGTCCAGGAAGCAAAAATGATCAAAGAGAAAGAAAAGAGTTGCAATTAGGAAAATAAAATCAAATTAGAAGAGAGAATCCCTCAAAATCTTTGGTAGTGTACGTCCACGAAGTCGAGCATAACTTTCTCATCCGGACTCCAAATCAACTGGTTCAAGTGGCATTAGAAAGCTATTTCAGCTGGCTACAATTCCTGTCTAACGTGAAAAATCCAAATTCGGACTCGAACATGGTCAAAATTTGATTCCAAAAGCGATCATGAAAATACGTACTACAATTCGAGGACATGAATGCGCATCAAGAAACGTGGACAAAAACTCTCGCTAGAAAGATACGCACATAAGTAAGTGAACAAAAGCATGCAAAAAAGTACACACGCAAAAGTGCATTCGCAAAAATGATCATGAAAACACAAACTACAATCCTAGGACATT
This sequence comes from Erythranthe guttata, assembly GCF_000504015.1. The sequence goes on from NW_012194769.1 coordinate 97,213, forward strand.
AATACAAATCAACAAACATGCACAAGCACACTCGCTCAAATGGACATGCACAAACGTACATGTAAAAAACCATGCGCAAAAGTGCATTCGCAACAACGTTCTTAAAAACACGAACTACAATACTAGGACTTTAATACGCATCAACAAACTGCAGCAAAAAGAGTAGATAAAAATGATACAGTGGAGTGTAGAAATAAAACTCTACGTTTACGTTTACGTGGATTTTTTTGTGTGGATTAATTTATTTTCTGTTTGAATTGGTGGATTTAGTATCTTAAAGGTACAAATCAAAAATTAGGTGTACAGGAAGCAAAAATGATCAAAGAGAAAGAAAAGAGTTGCAATTAGGAAAATAAAATCAAATTAGAAGAGAGAATCCCTCAAAATCTTCGGTAGTGTACGTCCACGAAGTCGAGCATAACTTTCTCACCCGGACTCCAAATCAACTGGTTCTGGTGGCATTAGAAAGCTATTTCAGCTGGCTACAATTCCTGTCTAACATGAAAAATCCAAATTCGGGCTCGAACATGGTAAAAATTTGATTCCAAAAGCGATCATGAAAATACGTACTACAGCTCGAGGCCATGAATGCGCATCAAGAAACGTGGACAAAAACTCTCGCTAGAAAGATACGCACATAAGTTAGTGTACAAAAGCATGCACAAAAGTACACATGCAAAAGTGCATTCGGAAAAAGGATCATGAAAACACAAACTACAATCCTAGGACATTAATACAAATCAACAAACATGCACAAGCACACTCGCTCAAATGGACATGCACAAACGTACAAGTAAAAAAACATGCGCAAAAGTGCATTCGCAACAACGTTCTTAAAAACACGAACTTCAATACTAGGACTTTAATACGCATCAACAAACAACAGCAAAAACACTAGATAAAAATGATACAGAGGAGTGTAGAAATAAAACTCTACGTTTACGTTTACGTGGATTTTTTTTTGGGATTAATTTATTTTCTGGTTGAATTGGTGGATTTTGTATCTTATAGGTACAAATCGAAAATTAGGTGTCCAGGAAGCAAAAATGATCAAAGAGAAAGAAAAGAGTTGCAATTAGGAAAATAAAATCAAATTAGAAGAGAGAATCCCTCAAAATCTTTGGTAGTGTACGTCCACGAAGTCGAGCATAACTTTCTCATCCGGACTCCAAATGAACTGGCTCCGGCGGTATTAGAAACCTATTTCAGCTGGCTACAATTCCTGAGTAACATGAAAAATCCAAATTTGGACTCTAACATGGTCAAAATTGGATTCCAAAAGCGATCATGAAAATACGTACTACAATTCGAGGACATGAATTCGCATCAAGAAACGTGCACAAAAACTCTCGCTAGAAAGATACGCACATAAGTAAGTGTACAAAAGCATGCACAAAAGTAAACACGCAAAAGTGCATTCGCAAAAAGGATCATGAAAACACAAACTACAATCCTAGGACATTAATACAAATCAACAAACATGCACAAGCACACTCGCTCAAATGGACATGCACAAACGTACATGTAAAAAAACATGCGCAAAAGTGCATTCGCAACAACGTTCTTAAAAACACGAACTTCAATACTAGGACTTTAATACGCATCAACAAACAACAGCAAAAACACTAGATGGTAATGATACAGTGGAGTGTAGAAATAAAACTCTACGTTTACGTTTACGTGGATTTTTTTTTGGATTAATTTATTTTCTGTTTGAATTGGTGGATTTGTTATCTTATAGGTTCAAATCGAAACTTAGGTGTCCAGGAAGCAAAAATGATCAAAGAGAAAGAAAAGAGTTGCAATTAGGAAAATAAAATCAAATTAGAAGAGAGAATCCCTCAACATCTTTGGTAGTGTACGTCCACGAAGTCGAGCATAACTGTCTCATCCGGACTCCAAATCAACTGGTTCTGTCGGCATTAGAAAGCTATTTCAGCTGGCTACACTTCCTGTCTAACGTGAAAAATCCAAATTCGGACTCGAACATGTTCAAAATTGGATTCGAAAAGCGATCATGAAAATACGTACTACAGTTCGAGAACATGAATGCGCATCAAGAAACGTGCACAAAAACTCTCGCTAGAAAGATACGCACAAAAGTAAGTTTACAAGAGCATGCGCAAAAGTACTCACGCAAAAGTGCATTCGCGAAAAGGATCATGAAAACACAAACTACAATCCTAGGACATTAATACAAATCAACAAACATGCACAAGCACACTCGCTCAAATGGACATGCACAAACGTACATGTAAAAAAACATGCGCAAAAGTGCATTCGCAACAACGTTCTTAAAAACACGAACTTCAATACTAGGACTTTAATACGCATCAACAAACCACAGCAAAAACACTAGATAAAATGATACAGAGGAGTGTAGAAATAAACTCTACGTTTACGTTTACGTGGATTTTTTTTTTTGGATTAATTTATTTTCTGTATGAATTGGTGGATTTGGTATCTTATAGGTACAAATCGAAAATTAGGTGTCCAGGAAGCAAAAATGATCAAAGAGAAAGAAAAGAGTTGCAATTAGGAAAATAAAATCAAATTAGAAGAGAGAATCCCTCAAAATCTTTGGTAGTGTACGTCCACGGAGTCGAGCATAACTTTCGCATCCGGACTCCAAATCAAATGGTTCTGGCGGCATTAGAAAGCTATTTCAGCTGGCTACAATTCCTGTCTAACGTGAAAAATCCAAATTCGGACTCGAACATGGTCAAAATTGGATTCCAAAAGCGATCATGAACATACGTACTACAGTTCGAGGACATGAATGCGCATCAAGAAACGTGTACAAAAACTCTCGCTAGAAAGATACGCACAAAAGTAAGTTTACAAGAGCATGCACAAAAGTACTCACGCAAAAGTGCATTCGCAAAAAGGATCATGAAAACACAAACTACAATCCTAGGACATTAATACAAATCAACAAACATGCACAAGCACACTCGCTCAAATGGACAAGCACAAACGTACATGTAAAAAAACATGCGCAAAAGTGCATTAGCAACAACGTTCTTAAAAACACGAACTACAATACTAGGACTTTAATACAAATCAACAAACAACAGCAAAAACACTAGATAAAAATGATACAGTGGAGTGTAGAAATAAGACTCTACGTTTACGTTTACGTGGATTTTTTTTTTTGGATTAATTTATTTTCTGTTTGAGTTGGTGGATTTGGTATCTTATAGGTAAAATCGAAAATTAGGTGTCCAGGAAGCAAAAATGATCAAAGAGAAAGAAAAGAGTTGCAATTAGGAAAATAAAATCAAATTAGAAGAGAGCATCCCTCAACAACTTTGGTAGTGTACGTCCATGAAGTCGAGCATAACTTTCTCATCCGGACTCCAAATCAACTAGTTATGGCGGCATTACAAAGCTATTTCAGCTGGCTACAATTCCTGTCAAACGTGAAAAATCCAAATTCGGACTCGAACATGTTAAAAATTGGATTCGAAAAGCGACCATGAAAATACGTACTACAGTTCGAGAACATGAATGCCCATCAAGAAACGTTTACAAAAACTCTCGCTAGAAAGATACGCACAAAAGTAAGTTTAGAAGAGCATGCACAAAAGTACTCACGCAAAAGTGCATTCGCAAAAAGGATCATGAAAACACAAACTACAATCCTAGGACATTAATACAAATCAACAAACATGCACAAGCACACTCGCTCAAATGGACATGCACAAACGTACATGTAAAAAAACATGCGCAAAAGTGCATTCGCAACAACGTTCTTAAAAACACGAACTTCAATACTAGGACTTTAATACGCATCAACAAACAACAGCAAAAACACTAGATAAAAATGATACAGTGGAGTGTAGAAATAAAACTCTACGTTTACGTTTACGTGGATTTTTTTTTTTGGATTAATTTATTTTCTGTTTGATTGGTGGATTTGTTATCTTATAGGTACAAATCGAAAATTAGGTGTCCAGGAAGCAAAAATGATCAAAGAGAAAGAAAAGAGTTGCAATTAGGAAAATAAAATCAAATTAGAAGAGAGAATCCCTCAACATCTTTGGTAGTGTACGTCCACGAAGTCGAGCATAACTTTCTCATCCGGACTCCTAATCAACTGGTTCTGGCGGCATTAGAAAGCTATTTCAGCTGGCTACAATTCCTGTCTAACGTGAAAAATCCAAATTCGGACTCGAACATGTTCAAAATTGGATTCGAGAAGCGATCATGAAAATACGTACTACAGTTCGAGAACATGAATGCGCATCAAGAAACGTGCACAAAAACTCTCGCTAGAAAGATACGCACATAAGTAAGTGTACAAAACCATGCACAAAAGTACACACGCAAAAGTGCATTCGCGAAAAGGATCATGAAAACACAAACTACAATCCTAGGACATTAATACAAATCAACAAACATGCACAAGCACACTCGCTCAAATGGACATGCACAAACGTACATGTAAAAAAACATGCGCAAAAGTGCATTCGCAACAACGTTCTTAAAAACACGAACTTCAATACTAGGACTTTACTACGCATCAACAAACCACAGCAAAAACACTAGATAAAAATGATACAGAGGAGTGTAGAAATAAAACTCTACGTTTACGTTTACGTGGATTTTTTTTTTTTGGATTAATTTATTTTCTGTATGAATTGGTGGATTTTGTATCTTATAGGTACAAATCGAAAATTAGGTGTCCAGGAAGCAAAAATGATCAAAGAGAAAGAAAAAGAGTTGCAATTAGGAAAATAAAATCAAATTAGAAGAGAGAATCCCTCAAAATCTTTGGTAGTATACGTCCACGAAGTCGAGCATAACTTTCTCATCCCGACTCCAAATCAAATGGTTCCGGCGGCATTAGAAAGCTATTTCAGCTGGCTACAATTCCTGTCTAACGTGAAAAATCCATATTCGGACTCGAACATGGTCAAAATTGGATTCCAAAAGCGATCATGAACATACGTACTACAGTTCGAGGACATGAATGCGCATCAAGAAACGTGTACAAAAACTCTCGCTAGAAAGATACGCACAAAAGTATGTTTACAAGAGCATGCACAAAAGTACTCACGCAAAAGTGCATTCGCAAAAAGGATCATGAAAACACAAACTACAATCCTAGGACATTAATACAAATAAGAAAACATGCACAAGCACACTCCCTCAAATGGACAAGCACAAACGTACATGTAAAAAAACATGAGCAAAAGTGCATTAGCAACAACGTTCTTAAAAACACGAACTACAATACTAGGACTTTAATACGCATCAACAAAGGACAGCAAAAACACAAGATAAAAATGATACAGTGGAGTGTAGAAATAAGACTCTACGTTTACGTTTACGTGGATTTTTTTTTTTTGGATTAATTTATTTTCTGTTTGAGTTGGTGGATTTGGTATCTTATAGGTAAAAATCGAAAATTAGGTGTCCAGGAAGCAAAAATGATCAAAGAGAAAGAAAAGAGTTGCTATTAGGAAAATAAAATCAAATTAGAAGAGAGAATCCCTCAACATCTTTGGTAGTGTTCGTCCACGAAGTCGAGCATAACTTTCTCATCCGGACTCCAAATCAACTAGTTATGGCGGCATTACAAAGCTATTTCAGCAGGCTACAATTCCTGTCAAACGTGAAAAGTCCAAATTCGGACTCGAACATGTTATAAATTGGATTCGAAAAGCGACCATGAAAATACGTACTACAGTTCGAGAACATGAATGCCCATAAAGAAACGTTTACAAAAACTCTCGCTAGGAAGATACGCACAAAAGTAAGTTTAGAAGAGCATGCACAAAAGTACTCACGCAAAAGTGCATTCGCAAAAAGGATCATGAAAACACAAACTACAATCCTAGGACATTAATACAAATCAACAAACATGCACAAGCACACTCGCTCAAATGGACATGCACAAACGTACATGTAAAAAAACATGCGCAAAAGTGCATTCGCAACAACGTTCTTAAAAACACGAACTTCAATACTAGGACTTTAATACGCATCAACAAACAACAGCAAAAACACTAGATAAAAATGATACAGTGGAGTGTAGAAATAAAACTCTACGTTTACGTTTACGTGGATTTTTTTTTTTGATTAATTTATTTTCTGTTTGAATTGGTGGATTTGTTATCTTATAGGTACAAATCGAAAATTAGGTGTCCAGGAAGCAAAAATGATAAAAGAGAAAGAAAAGAGTTGCAATTAGGAAAATAAAATCAAATTAGAAGAGAGAATCCCTCAACATCTTTGGTAGTGTACGTCCACGAAGTCGAGCATAACTTTCTCATTCGGACTCCAAATCAACTGGTTCTGGCGGCATTAGAAAGCTATTTCAGCTGGCTACAATTCCTGTCTAACGTGAAAAATCCAAATTCGGACTCGAACATGTTCAAAATTGGATTCGAAAAGCGATCATGAAAATACGTACTACAGTTCGAGAACATGAATGCGCATCAAGAAACGTGCACAAAAACTCTCGCTAGAAAGATACGCACATAAGTAAGTGTACAAAACCATGCACAAAAGTACACACGCAAAAGTGCATTCGCGAAAAGGATCATGAAAACACAAACTACAATCCTAGGACATTAATACAAATCAACAAACATGCACAAGCACACTCGCTCAAATGGACATGCACAAACGTACGTGTAAAAAAACATGCGCAAAAGTGCATTCGCAACAACGTTCTTAAAAACACGAACTTTAATACTAGGACTTTAATACGCATCAACAAACCACAGCAAAAACACTAGATAAAAATGATACAGAGGAGTGTAGAAATAAAACTCTACGTTTACGTTTACGTGGATTTTTTTTTTTGGATTAATTTATTTTCTGTATGAATTGGTGGATTTTGTATCTTATAGGTACAAATTGAAAATTAGGTGTCCAGGAAGCAAAAATGATCAAAGAGAAAGAAAAAGAGTTGCAATTAGGAAAATAAAATCAAATTAGAAGAGAGAATCCCTCAAAATCTTTGGTAGTGTACGTCCACGAAGTCGAGCATAACTTTCTCATCCGGACTCCAAATCAAATGGTTCCGGCGGCATTAGAAAGCTATTTCAGCTGGCTACAATTCCTGTCTAACGTGAAAAATCCAAATTCGAACTCGAACATGGTCAAAATTGGATTCCAAAAGCGATCATGAACATACGTACTACAGTTCGAGGACATGAATGCGCATCAAGAAACGTGTACAAAAACTCTCGCTAGAAAGATACGCACAAAAGTATGTTTACAAGAGCATGCACAAAAGTACTCACGCAAAAGTGCATTCGCAAAAAGGATCATGAAAACACAAACTACAATCCTAGGACATTAATACAAATCAGAAAACATGCACAAGCACACTCCCTCAAATGGACAAGCACAAACGTACATGTAAAAAAACATGAGCAAAAGTGCATTAGCAACAACGTTCTTAAAAACACGAACTACAATACTAGGACTTTAATACGCATCAACAAAGGACAGCAAAAACACTAGATAAAAATGATACAGTGGAGTGTAGAAATAAGACTCTACGTTTACATTTACGTGGATTTTTTTTTTGGATTAATTTATTTTCTTTTTGAGTTGGTGGATTTGGTATCTTATAGGTAAAAATCGAAAATTAGGTGTCCAGGAAGCAAAAATGATCAAAGAGAAAGAAAAGAGTTGCTATTAGGAAAATAAAATCAAATTAGAAGAGAGAATCCCTCAACATCTTTGGTAGTGTAAGTCCACGAAGTCGAGCATAACTTTCTCATCCGGACTCCAAATGAACTAGTTCTGGCGGCATTACAAAGCTATTTCAGCTGGCTACAATTCCTGTCAAACGTGAAAAATCCAAATTCGGACTCGAACATGTTATAAATTGGATTCGAAAAGCGACCATGAAAATACGTACTACAGTTCGAGAACATGAATGCCCATAAAGAAACGTTTACAAAAACTCTCGCTAGAAAGATACGCACAAAAGTAAGTTTAGAAGAGCATGCACAAAAGTACTCACGCAAAAGTGCATTCGCAAAAAGGATCATGAAAACACAAACTACAATCCTAGGACATTAATACAAATCAACAAACATGCACAAGCACACTCGCTCAAATGGACATGCACAAACGTACATGTAAAAAAACATGCGCAAAAGTGCATTCGCAACAACGTTCTTAAAAACACGAACTTCAATACTAGGACTTTAATACGCATCAACAAACAACAGCAAAAACACTAGATAAAAATGATACAGTGGAGTGTAGAAATAAAACTCTACGTTTACGTTTACGTGGATTTTTTTTTTGGATTAATTTATTTTCTGTTTGAATTGGTGGATTTGTTATCTTATAGGTTCAAATCGAAACTTAGGTGTCCAGGAAGCAAAAATGATCAAAGAGAAAGAAAAGAGTTGCAATTAGGAAAATAAAATCAAATTAGAAGAGAGAATCCCTCAACATCTTTGGTAGTGTACGTCCACGAAGTCGAGCATAACTTTCTCATCCGGACTCCAAATCAACTGGTTCTGGCGGCATTAAAAAGCTATTTCAGCTGGCTACAATTCCTGTCTAACGTGAAAAATCCAAATTCGGACTCGAACATGTTCAAAATTGGATTCGAAAAGCGATCATGAAAATACGTACTACAGTTCGAGAACATGAATGCGCATCAAGAAACGTGCACAAAAACTCTCGCTAGAAAGATACGCACAAAAATAAGTTTACAAGAGCATGCACAAAAGTACTCACGCAAAAGTGCATTCGCAAAAAGGATCATGAAAACACAAACTACAATCCTAGGACATTAATACAAATCAACAAACATGCACAAGCACACTCGCTCAAATGGACATGCACAAACGTACATGTAAAAAACCATGCGCAAAAGTGCATTCGCAACAACGTTCTTAAAAACACGAACTTCAATACTAGGACTTTCATACGCATCAACAAACAACAGCAAAAACACTAGATAAAAATGATACAGAGGAGTGTAGAAATAAAACTCTACGTTTACGTTTACGTGGATTTTTTTTTTTGGATTAATTTATTTTCTGTTTGAATTGGTGGATTTTGTATCTTATAGGTACAAATCGAAAATTAGGTGTAACGCCCCTCATTTTCATAAGCATATCATACGAAATTATATTGAGTAAATCGATGATTTCCATTTCATGAATTATCTAGTGAATGTTTATCGCATCTTAACTGTTTATGTGATCTATAATATTTGATCAAATGTGATCAACTCGATTTGGTTAGATAATTGAGTAATTCTATTTATATGATTAAATGAATTATGTGCTTTAAATGAATAATTGATCTATGCTAATATTGATATTAAATTTAGATTATATTGATTTGTCTTTGATGTACATGCTTTATTATAATTTATATGGCCTCATGAAAATTATGATATGATAATTAATCTATGCAATGCACCTTTAATTGTTTTACGATTTATGATTTAATGAATGTAGATACATATATGTGAATGTTGTGCTACGTGAGTTATGGTTTAGTAATTAATCTATGCAATGTATCTCTAATTGTTTTATGATTTAGTGAGTATATATATTAGAGTTGTGTATATATATATCATGTGTGTAGTGGGTGCATGTGCCGTGTATGTGCTGCACGATATGTGTATTAAGTTGCCATGTATTAAGGGATTACTGAAATCCTTGACTTGCAAATATTTGATTAATTGCTATTAGGACCCCATGGTTTTAGATATTGGATAATAGCCCTTGGGTAAATTTCCTCCTACTTTCCAAGCATTAAGTCATGTAATGTAATTAGTAATTCCTCCCCTTTTCTTCCTACCTTCCTACGGCAATTGATACAACCCCAATTTCTTCCCAAAAGTCTTCTCCTTCGGGAAGAAGAAATCAACAGCTCTCTCTCTCTCTCTCTCTCTCTCATCTATTTATATCTTCAAACACCGCTAAAAACCTATCATCGATTCTCTCCTCGAGTACAAGTGCACCACTACAAATAAATCAATTATTTCTCAACTAAGAACTGGATAGAAGCAGCCACACGGGATAGCTCCAAGTTCAGCCCCAAAAGCCTTCGGCCAGAGCTCCGAGAATCCTTCGGTTCCCTCTTCTTCCTTGTATTCGATTTTCTTCAAAGAGGTAAGGACTTTTGGTACTAAATGAATTAATGATAATAATAAGATGATGTTTATGTGATTTAATTGATTAATATGCTTAGGAATCGGATTTAGGGATCTAGGTCATGAAACATAGATTTCAATGAACCCTAATTCGATTTCCAGATTCGTAGCCTCAAGTTCCAGTGCATGTTTCATCGATGATTTATTTTCTGAAAATTATGAAATTAATTGTGCGTGTAGATATTTCTTTTAGCTTCGTTTTGATATACGGTATGCGTAATTTGGAATTATATTGATCAAGTTATGAACCGTTTTCTGAAACTGCAGGATTTCTGAGTCATCTATGATTTATTTGTTAAATTATATTTTATTATGTTCCGATTCATGCGATTCCAACTGGATATATTTATAGACTCATAAATCTGATTCTCCGTGAAATTTCATGGTGTTTCGTTGAACGAATGATTTAATTAGTATTTTTCCAGTTGAATGCTCTGTTCCGAAATTCTGCTGGGGTTACTGTACTAAATGAATTATTTCTTTCCCATGGATAGGTATTTTACTGAACTGTTTTAATATGGTATAAATCACATATATGTGAACGTTTTGTGGAAATTTCTTGATGTTTGTATGTACGGTTTAAGAGATATGAATTTCCAAAGTTGAAGTACCGAATCTGCCAGATTTCCTTGTAGTTCTTCGGAATAGAATATGTGGATTCGGATTTCATATATTATGTGCATATGTGCTATTATGATTATCGTATGCTATTATGATTATCGTTCACATAAATATATAGCTTAGGAAACGCCTGAATGATGCATTTAAGATAATCACTTTGGTATGTTATAACTATGAAAGTGGTTATATGAAATAATATGATAATCCCCTTCTCTTGTATGTGATACCTCTTGTATGTGGTACGTGTACGTTGCATAATATATGTGAATTACAAGAATGTTTATTTATGTGTTTTGAATTAAATATGTGAGTCATTTGAATAAGAAGTTCTAAGGAAGAAAATGGTTTGAATATGTTTGTTAGCTATGTGGTTAGGCGTTTATGTGTTTATTATGCTAAGCGCAAGTTCGATTTAACATGGTTATATTATTGGAGTTGAATGATTTGTCATTTATGGTATTGCATGGTCAAGTATAGGAACGTCAGAATCTTAATACGGTTATCGGTCGAGTAGACACGGGAATACGAGGGGCCAGTATTCCAACTACGGTACTATAGACTAGAGTGGGTAGCTCCCCTCAAATCAGGCTCATAATATCGACGTCTATTACCGATAACCTTGTTATGAATCTACTAGGGATACCGTCACATTATAGTAATTGTATTGACATAAGTATGAGTATGTTTATTTATACGTTTTGAATTGTTTATACGATTTGTCATTTATGATATTGCATGGTCAGTATAGGAAGTCAGAATCTTATAGGAAGTCAGAATCTTAAATGGCTATCGGTCGAGTAGACACGGAAATACGGAGGGGCCGGTATTCCAACTACGGTACTATAGACTATAGAGTGGATAGCTTCCATTAATAAACGGGCTCAGAATCTCGACGTCTATTACCGATAACCATGTTATGAATCTGATAGGTATCCCGTCATATTGCATTTATGTGTTATATTTGTTAATACAGACTATAGGGACTTGATGTCTATATGTACTACAACTAAGTGGTCGTTGCATCCCCATGTTAATACACCATTTTGTTTACGTGAGTACACCTTGTGAGTATACGTTAAGCAAGGGAAACTCGTCGCCCATGTCAAGGTTGAGGTTCTCGAAGCGGTTATGGAAACTGGTGGAGCGGAGTTCGAGGAATCACGAGCTTTTATATCAACCGACTATTTTCAAAGATTTTATTAGTCACTTTCTTTTTAAGTGTTTTAACTTGAGAAGTTTATAGTTGTAATTATAATGTACTCTATTTAGGAATCTAGTCTATTAAACCGGGGTGTATGTAAAATAAAGTTATTTTGTGTTCCGCTGTATTACAAGTATTGATTTAAAACCCCGTCTGTTGAAGTAGCACTCTTTATGAAAATTATATCTTTCAAGTGTGGGTTATGTTTTGAAGAAAGAAAAATGCTTTGACCATTTCCAAACTTATTTTCCAACGGATCAAATAGGATCCGAAGGTTTCAATAAAGTCCATTTTTCTAAAAAATGTTCTTAATTATATAAACGACATGGTGGGTGTTACATTAGGTGTCCAGGAAGCAAAAATGATCAAAGAGAAAGAAAAGAGTTGCAATTAGGAAAATAAAATCAAATTAGAAGAGAGAATCCCTCAAAATCTTTGGTAGTGTACGTCCACGAAGTCGAGCATAACTTTCTCATCCGGACTCCAAATCAAATGGTTATGGCGGCATTAGAAAACTATTTCAGCTGGCTACAATTCCTGTCTAACGTGAAAAATCCAAATTCGGACTCGAACATGGTCAAAATTGGATTCCAAAAGCGATCATGAACATACGTACTACAGTTCGAGGACATGAATGCGCATCAAGAAACGTGTACAAAAACTCTCGCTAGAAAGATACGGACAAAAATAAGTTTACAAGAGCATGCACAAAAGTACTCACGCAAAAGTGCATTCGCAAAAAGGGTCATGAAAACACAAACTACAATCCTAGGACATTAATACAAATCAACAAACATGCACAAGCACACTCGCTCAAATGGACATGCACAAACGTACATGTAAAAAAACATGCGCAAAAGTGCATTCGCAACAACGTTCTTAAAAACACGAACTACAATACTAGGACTTTAATACGCATCAACAAACAACAGCAAAAACACTAGATAAAAATGATACAGTGGAGTGCAGAAATAAAACTCTACGCTTACGTTTACGTGGATTTTTTTTTTTGGATTAATTTATTTTCTTTTTGAATTGGTGGATTTGGTATCTTATAGGTACAAATCGAAAATTAGGTGTCCAGGAAGCAAAAATGATCAAAGAGAAAGAAAAGAGTTGCAATTAGGAAAATAAAATCAAATTAGAAGAGAGAATCCCTCAACATCTTTGGTAGTGTACGTCCACGAAGTCGAGCATAAGTTTCTCATCCGGACTCCAAATCAACTGGTTCCAGCGGCATTAGAAAGCTATTTCAGCTGGCTACAATTCCTGTCAAACGTGAAAAATCCAAATTCAGACTCGAACATGGTCAAAATTGGATTCGAAAAGCGATTAAGAAAATACACACTACAGTTCGAGGACATGAATGCGCATCAAGAAACGTGAACAAAAACTCTCGCTAGAGAGATACGCACATAAGTAAGTGTACAAAAGCATGCAGAAAAGGACACACACAAAAGTGAATTCGAAAAAGGATTGTGAAAACACAAACTACAATCCTAGGACATTAATACAAATCAACAAACATGCACAAGCACACTCGCTCAAATGGACATGCAAAAACGTACATGTAAAAAAACATGTGCAAAAGTGCATTCGCAACAACGTTCTTAAAAACACGAACTTCAATACTAGGACTTTAATACGCATCAACAAACAACAGCAAAAACACTAGATAAAAATGATACACAGGAGTGTAGAAATAAAACTCTACGTTTACGTTTACGTGGATTTTTTTTTTTGATTAATTTATTTTCTGTTTGAATTGGTGGATTTTATATCTTATAGGTGCAAATCGAAAATTAGGTGTCCAGGAAGCAAAAATGATCAAAGAGAAAGAAATAAGTTGCAATTAGGAAAATAAAATCAAATTAGAAGAGAGAATCCCTCAAAATCTTTGGTAGTGTACGTCCACGAAGTCGAGCATA
>NW_012194770.1:0-16164 GCF_000504015.1 Erythranthe guttata
CAGGATTCCCTAAATTCTCAATCTCTTTCCCGACAAATCGACCTTCTCAATTGCCTTTTCATATTTTATCTCCTTCACAATCAATATCATGCTTTTATTTTTCTCAGTCGTCTTTACAGATCCGGCCTCATTCAAAGTCACCAAATCTTGTTCGTCTCCTTTCTTTTGCACACCATGGAAATCTCCCAATATCCACTGTAGTTCTTCATTCTCTTCCTTAGTTAATTCCTCGTCTTCGACCCAAATCACCTCAAGTGAATCCGATAATTCATCTTTCGGCGAACTCACAAAAAATTGGGGTTCTTTGAAAAAATCACCGTCGTCCTCTTCCTCTTCCTTTTGCGGTAGGCTTGGCATTGGCGGCGGCGGTGGATCTTCGAAAAAGTTATCGTCGTCCTCGTCCTCTTCCTCCGGCGATAGGCTTGGCGACGGGGGTAGTGGTGTTGTTGGTTGGCGGTGGCGGTCTCTTCGGCTCTTATGTTGGCGCCGTCCTTGACTTTGTTCGAGCATCTTTTGGAGACCAATCCGTATCTCCTCCACGGATTTTTCCAATCGCTCTAAACGTTTTCTCTCGGACGACATAATTTCGCAAAGTGTTGATGTAATCTCAACTTTGCTCCAGCGTAGCTTTGATATAATCTCTGCCTTGCTAACGAAGCGTTGGTGTTAATCGCAACTTCGCTCTGATACCAATTGATGCGATCTCTTGAGTATCATAAATATTTCCTACGAAACGTAAGATCTATTATTTATTATTTCTCTCTGCATAATAAAACCCTAGCACAAGACGACTATTTAAATATAAGAAAACCCTATAATCCTAATTTAACTAGAAAAGATAATTACCTAAACTAATAAAATACTTAATAATTCTCCTAACCTAAACACACGGCTATGTATATAATAAACATAACAAACTATTCTAATTAATTAATAATAAAAATACTAACTATCTAATAATTAAACGATATATATTAATATGGGGTAATTTTCTATAGAACCCCCATTACTAGATTCTATAGGTATTAACCCCATTACTAGATTCTATAGGTATTAACCCAACTCATAAGTCCAATTTTGCTAGAACACCCTACAATTAATTATGGCCAATATACCCTTAAATAAAATAGGAAATTTTTAATTTTAAATCAATAAATAGCAAATTTATTCCCCGTCAACCCATCTAGCAAAAATAGGGCCGCGATTATCTCGATCGTTGAATCTCTCCTAGAAACAAAAAAATTCTCTCCCTTTTTATGCGAAACAAATACTGTAATCCTAGAAAAAATCGTGAAATTGATTTTTCTAATATATCGTTGTTCTCGACGTCTCGTAGATGTAAATCTCAAAAAAAAAACGAGAGACAATGATTAAAGATGGAAAAAGTACAGGCGATTTGCTCTTCTATATCTGTTCTTTTATGTTTTTAATGACGATTTATTCACGAATTGTCATGAAAATTTTGATCAATGGATCGAAAGATGTTGATATTGATTCTTCGACCCCAATTACCATATCTGTTTTTATGTGAAAATCATTGGCTTCTTGCTTTTGATTTTGCTGTTTTTGTTACATAACTTTTTTGATGTCGATTGCAACATGTTATCGGTTTTTTCGCATCATAACAGCAAAGTGCAAAATAAACAACAGCACGTTATTGGTTTCTTGCTTTTGATTTTGCTGTTTTTTGTAGATTTTGCACTTTTCTATTTATTTTGGATTTTGCTTATATTATGCGTATTTTGCTTTTATATTATATTTCATTTCGACTTTGTTGTTATCATAGTGTAAGTTGCATTTTACTGAAATATTTGCCGTTTGGTGTCGTAATAAATGGTTTCATCTATCATAACAAAATACTTGTTGAAAATAACTTATTTTCACTGTATCATTTGCATTTTGCAGTTTGTTGTTGACAATTGCATTTGGATATAGTTATTTGCATACTATTATTTGGTTGTTGTTGCCACTATTTTGTTAATGTTGTTGAAGTTTATATTTTTATGTTGTTGTCTGCAACTTGAAGTTTGTTATGTTGTCCCTTTAGACGGTTTTCATTTTCACTTTTGCAGTTCTGCATATTTTAATTTGCAGCTCGTTATTGCAAATTATTAATAGTTTTTTTTTCTTCTTTGGGAATAACTATGAAAGGTTTCACATATTTTTTGGTTCTCTTCCTAAACTCGTATTAAAGTTAATGTGTGTGTGGCTTTTTTTTTCTTTTGTATTTTGTCGTTTAATAAATTATTGCATATTGCGAGTAATTGTATTTTTTGCATATCGTTGTTGCAACTTCGAATATTGTATTTCTCTATAGGGATTCAATGATGCGTTTTGATATTGTAATATGCATTGATGCAAATTTGTGCATATTTTAATTAGAAGCTTTTTTGGTTGAACTCGTAGTTTACTGTCGCTACAACTATAGGCCAGAAGAAAACAAACAAGAGATTCATTAGAGGTTGATGCTACTGACACGATCATGTTTCTAGAAGATCCCCGATGACGTTTGGAAGTTATGAATTCAGTCGGACGTCGAGACTATGTCCGTTATGACATCAACCCAGTCATAATTAATTATGATAGATTGTAGTTTGTTCATCTTTTATTTCATATTTTATATTTTAAAATATTGTTCGAGGAAGAATAAACTTGAACCTCTGATGTTTGAGCAAATTATTATTAGTTCCACATTGTGTTGTTGTGAAAAGACATTTGTAAAATAATATTTTTCCCATATGGTAGGTGATTCCGTATTATATTTATTTTGCTATTTATTTTTGCTGTTATAAATTGCAGTTTGTATGTTGCTAATTGCATTTTGCAATTTGTTGTTGTAACTTGACACAAGTATTTTGCAATTTTGCTATTTATTTTTGCTGTTATAAAATAGAAAATAAAAATAAAAAAATAAAATAAAAAGGAGAGAGAGAGAGAGACGTGATTGAGAGGAGAGAGAGAGAGAAGAGAGAAGAGTTAAATGAGAGAAAAGAAAGGGAGGGGGAGACGTGAGGGAGAAGAGAGAGAGAGAGAGAGGGGAGGTAAATGGGAGAGTGAAATGTGGGATTTTATTCATATTTTTCATAACTAACTACCTTAATATAAATAATAATTAAGGGTATTAGTGTCAATAGAAAAATAATTTAATTATTTTATATTACATTTATTGGTCAAGGGACCTATAACTATAATCAACTAACAAAATGGACCCCCAGTCATATAAGTTCCAAATAAGGGGGTTCCAGCTAATTATCCCTATTAATATATCGTATCAGACGGTTGAAGAGTGCATTGTAAAGATTGATGTGTATTGCGGTAGAGTCATCCCATATCGGAATAGTCTCTATTTCCCGGCGACCATTAAAGCTTAGCATTAGCAGTCCAGGTTAATATTTACTTGAGCTTTTTCTTAGATACTGTATTTATGCATTTAGGTAATTTGATATTATATGTTAGATGGATGCAGACACTGTTTTTTTTTTTCCCTTTTTTTTTGTTACTCGGAGTTAATTGACATTTTCAATAATCCCAATATAATTTTTTCTTTTTCGTAGTGCCAAATTATCACATCCTCCCTGGATAATCTGCCAAGCGTAGGAGTGAAAGTCGGAACATAATTTCAATTTTCCCCCGATTTTGATCTGAATTTTTTTAATTTTGGAGCACTTATTATTATTTTTTTTGTATCATTCCGATTTCCGAAAATTCCTATTTCCAATTTTTCGGGATATTTTTTGGATTGGAATTCGAAGGAATTTTCAATCCAATTTTAATTTTCGGATAAAATTACTAATTTTTTTATTTATTCTTCTACTACATTTATATACAATTACTAAAGATAGCCTAAAACGGCAAAAAGGAGATTAGCGTAAATGATCAGCTTACTAAACACCAAAAGGAACAAGGCGACTCCGACTCCATATGACGGAGTGAAAACTTTTGAGAATTCGTGGAAAATAAGATTGTAATATAATTTTTCTTCTTTTTCTTCTGTTTTTACCCTAAGAAATTCTTTTTTTTTGTTTGCTGGTGATTTGTGTTCGATGTTAATTGACTTATTTCATATTGAGGTGTGTGAGATTTTGTAAGTTGTTATCGAAATTATTTTGCTCGGGATAATTAGTGTGTGATCTTTAATATATTTATTATTGTGAAGAAAACTTGAATTTCATGAAGAAACTGATCAGTGAATGAGTACAAAGTTCAATATACTACCATTTGCTTCCCAAAAACATGTGACGAGCTTCGAAATAGCTAAGCTTCAATATATATCTTTTTGATATTACTAGGAAGGTGGGCGTGCGTGTACTCACAGAATCTCAGTTATGCTAATTTTTACCTCTTCATCGACCATTTCTCAGTGTTCTAAAAATCGGCCGAGGCGGAGGCGGTCCAAAACCTTTAGGATTTTGGTGTAGAGGTTTGAAAAATCAGGCGGTTTGAGGTGGTTTGAGGCGGTCCGAGGCGGTCAAACCTTTAAGGCGGGTCAAACTTCCGTAGCAAAAATCGGCAAAAAATGGGTAAAAAATCGGTTTTTTTTTTATAAATCAAACTAAAAGTTGGGATTTTAATAAAAAAATATGAGTTTATGCTTTATTTTTTTTATGTTAATTATTATTGTTAAAGAACTAATGATATATGCCAAGAATGTATGTAAATTCAAAAAAATTGTCTTTTTATTTATATTTTATAAGGATATTTATGTATTATAATCTTATTATTATTAAACTTTTATTATGTTATTAGAATATATACATGATGGAGATATAACTATGTTTAAAAAAAATTTTATCTATGTTTTGAGTATATTTATATATAATATCTACAAATATATTATATTAAATTTAAAAAACCGATTTATTTCCGATTTTACATCCTTACCATTTCTTCTTCAATTTCGTCAACATCTACATCCATATCATCCACCAAGTTGAGTGGTTGAACAACAAACTTAGTATCTCGTGACAATGGGTGGAACTTCTTCTGTTCTCCTATAATAATTATCTTGCCTCTCAAAATATTCCGCGATCCGAACTAACTTTTGAGTCACCTAGAGTGTAAAATTTATACAATTTCATCATATCACGAATTGGAGCATTTAATTTTTTCAATTGCCGCAAAATTTTCTTATTATATACTATATAAGTACTACTATTATACCCCTGTGTTATCTCTAATTCGCAAATACCCCTGTGAAAAAGAAAAAAAAAACTTACCAACACCCCTTTTTGTTAACAAAGTCAGGGCATCGAGACCCCTGGAGGCAAATCGTGTCACTCACTCGCGAGTTGTGCAATTTTTTATGGTTATTTTTGGGGTGAAATGTCATAAACACCCCTTTATATATAAAAAGAAACTTGTTGGTTAAATTATGAATAACCTAAATCTATAGGACCAAATTATAATTTCAAGAATTGCAATAGTATCCATTTGAACTTTCGATAGAATCCATCGTTTTTCTTTAGTTTCATTCATGTGGGAGATTGTTGGAAATTTTATTTATTAAAATAGAATTATTTTTTGAATGAAAATTAAAAAAGGTTTTTAGGCACCTATTTGACCAAATATGTGTGACAATATATGAAGAGGTGTGGCCACACCTTTTCATTTGTTTAATTTCCTACGGGTCGTGTTCATTACTCACAACCATTGAAAAACCTATAAATAAAAAGCTCCACATGTTTGATTATAATAACATAAAAATTAATTCAATTCCATAATTTTGTTCTATGGAATTCTTCTTTCTTTAGCCCGGAAATATTCTTCGTAGAATATTTTCTTCTGTATTCGATTCGAGAGTTTGAGACACAAAGTAACGTTCGTTGTACTCGGGATTTTGAGTGCTCGTATGCCGAGGTAGCCGTTGTATCTTGGGAGACCATTGTCAAATAACCGTAAGCACCGTAGCGGGGCAAATATCGTCTTAAGGAAAGAATTTTCTCGCATCGGCTAATCTTTTCGTATTTTCACTAATTAATTTGTTCGACAATTTTACTAAATTCACTACCGGTTTTATATACCGGGAACAACACCCCTCTCCCCCACACTCGTATGATTGTGCCTCCTACGAGCACAACCTGGCCACCTTGAAAGCCAAATTATATTCTTCCACCTGCCCACAAAACTAAACCCTCACCCCTGCCACCCCACGAATACATCGACGAGTCTTTCAACTTTGTGTGTTTCACGTCTTTACTAACTTCTTCGGATTGGAGTTTGGAATACGCTACAATCTATGGTCGGAAAAGAGCATATTCCAGGCGGAGAATGAAATTTCGATATAATCAGTGGTGCAACAAAACAGAAAAAACCTGAAACCCGAAAAAGCCCTTCCACTAATTTTGCAAAACAACGCCTTTTGTTTTTTTAAAATAACTCTCCTCGCAAAGCAAACCTGGTGTTCAATTAAATTCCTAATGAAACTAGCTTAGCCGCGCAATAACTCTAATCACCAATATCCTTTTTGTTTTGTTTTTTGCATAATTGCAAAAACCCCTTTTCCTTTTGGTGTTGACTAAGCTGATCATTTAAGATAATCTCCCTTTTGGAGTTTTTTGGCAAAAAGTACCATGTGAAATCTTTCACTGTAGAAAAGGTCTATGTAAAATTATAGTCACAGACAGTTAAATAGTAATATTGCAGGCCAATACATAAATATTAATGAAAAATAATTTCTTTTTTAAAGTGAGATCGACGGTCAACCAGTCGGAAAAATAAAATATGAAAAAAGAAAGTTTTCCAAAGAAAAAAAAACAAATTCAACTCCGGAAACCGGCAGTGGCAATCAAAGTTGGGATCAAAATTGGGATACGGGTCAAAATTGGTTAATTGATGAAATTGGGCTAAATTGGGATATAAATCATGATATTGGAGTTGAATTAGGGTTTCAATGATTTTTAGTATATATATAAAAGAGTTTTCCTTATTTGCAAATAAGTTTGAATGAGGTGGATTTATTTGCAAGACGAAAAAGTTGGATGTCCATTTTTTAATTAAGTGCTCTTGTCATGAACCAATTTTCTATTTACCCTTTTATGAATACCATTTTCATCTTATTAAAAAAAGTAAGATTGCTTTTGGTAACCCATAGGAAATTTTTCCCGCTCATTTGATAGTTATAATTGTCATTTATTTATTTAATTAATTATTTTTATAATTTATTTCATTTAATATAATCAAGTTTAATAAATCAATTAATTATCCAGATTTTTTGACCCTAAATCCATGTATCTTATTGGAATCTTATTAATAAATGTATGGTTGCTCCTCGTAAACCCCACAAAATGTTTTCCGTTCATTTTATAATTATAATTGTCAATTATTTATTTAATTAATTTTATTTTTTATGACTTCTTCGACCCTACACCTGGTGATAAATACCGGGTGGATCTTCTATTGCCACGTGGAATTTTTTGTATTTTATAATATATTCCCCCCAGTAGGGTTAACCTGTAGGGGTTTTAGAAAAATACAAAAAAAAGGACACGTGGCAGCAGAAGACCCACCCGATGTTTATCACCGGGTGTAGAGTCGAAGGAGCCATTGTTTTATTATATTTCATATAATCAAGTTTAATAAATCCGTTAAGTATCCAGACTTTTTGGCCCCAAATCTACGTATCTTTTTCTATTAAAATTGCCATTTTACTTAATATTAATTTTATGGGAAAATTATTTAATTGTTTAGAAAAACATTTGGTTCTTATCTTATTAATAAAAGTAAGGTTGCTCCTAATAAACTCTTGAGATTTAATGGCATAATTGATTTACAATAAATTTACAGAGGCCTATTATGGATGATAAAGAAGAAGATTTGTCAAACTTCTACATTACTGAGATAAGATAAATATAGAACCATAATACATAAAAACATAAAATTAAATTAATAAATATGGCAAAGAAAGTTTATGGATGGTGGATTATCATCAATGCATATAGCAAAAAATCAAAATGATAATTGAAACTTCAATTTTGTCGTTTAAATTGAACTTTACTTTGTATTAATTTTACTTTAATCCCGTGCATCGCATGAGCCAAAAATCTAGCGTGTAAAATAAAAGGTAAGTTCCAAATAATACATAACAAAATTATTTTCTAAAATAATTTATTTATAATTTCAACTCTGGGTCAAATTGCAAATACTACGAAATAACGGGCCAGAAATACAAAATCTGAAATCACATACATGGCCACGTTTCCCTAATCCACGTTCATTGAAGGACACTTTACAAATAAATTCATCAATGGGTACTTATTCATAAAGGGGTCCAAACGAAAAACTATTTTACAAAAAAGTTCACACATAGTCCAAAGGTTTGTAAAAGACTAAAATAGCCCCTCACATTTTAATATGCTCCAATTTCATCATTTGATTTAATTTAACTTCAATTTGACCCCAAATTTTATAAATTATTCAATTATGACCCAAAACACAATTTTGAGTACAATTTCATCCTCCGTCCCCGTTGACCGTCGGTCTCCGGCGGCATTCACTTTTCCTTTTATTTTCTTTAACATCATTTTGCCCCCGTTTAAACAATAATATTTGACAGTAATATTAACCATATTACTGTTAAACACAGTAATATTAACTATACTACAGTTTAACACAATAATATTGCTATATTAATATCTAGCACATTATTATTAACATAACAAAAGTCATTATTATTGTGTAATAGGGTAATAATAATATGTTGACCGTTCAACAAATGTAAACATAATAAAAAGCTAAAATAATTAATATTGATGTGGTTGACAGTAATATTATTGTAACAACAGTATTATTACCGTCAACCACACTAATATTATTGCGTTTACAGTAATATTTCAATAGTAGACATTAATATTATTACGTTACTCCGTCAACAACTCAAACAAAACAAAAAAACCCAAAAAAATAATAATATTGATGTGGTTGACAGTAATATTATTGAGTTTACAGTTATTTTAACACAACAAAAGTCATTATTATTGTGTAATAGAGTATGTAGTATTAATATGTTGACCGTTCAGCAAAGGTAACATAAAAAAAGCTAAAAGAATTAATATTGATGCGGTTGACAGTAATATTATTGTTTATTATTGTAACAATAGTAATATTACCGTCAACCACATTAATATTATTGTGTTTACAGTAATATTACAATAGTAGACATTAATATTATTACGTTACTCCATCAACAACTCATACAAAACAAAAAACCCAAAAAATAATAATATTGATGTGGTTGATTTTAATATTATTGTGTTTACAGTTATGTTACTGTCAACGACAGTAATATAATTATGTTGACATGTTATCCCCGAAAGAAGTATTGATGGGTCTCCGAAATAGCCCAAAATTTTTAGGCACCCCTAATTATGATTTAACTCCAAATTTATCCAATATTTCACATTGACCCCAATTTTCATAAAAAGTATAATATTAACCACATTTTAATCCTCGATCTAATATTTTAGAGAGGGAGAGAGAATAGGAGAAGAGAGTGAGCAGAGAGATTTTCAGATACGGAAAAAAGATAGAGAAGAGAAAACGATGCAGGAGAATATTAGAATTGATTAAATTAGGGTTAAGGAAGTTCTAAATTATTAAGGGTATAACTGATCGCGTACTTGTATTAATTACCCAAACTAATAATTCAACGGGTTTTCTCAATTTAAATAAAGAAAAGAAAGAAAAAGAAAAAACAAGAGGGGGCCCAAGTGAACAAATCGTCGGCCAAATCTAATTGAGTTTGGTAATTTGAAAACACAAATAAATTCATTTTTTATTGACAAGAAAAAGTTCAAATGAACAAAGAAATTGAATGTAAAAACGGGTACTCAACTTCAACTCCTCCATTCAAACAACAAAATCCTTTAACCAAATATTGCTTTAAGATGTATAATTGGAAGAGATTCACAAATAAACATTGATTCACCATCACCTAATCTATGTCTCTTGAAAAAACAAATCTAGATTAAAATCCCACTACTATCAAAAGAAGGAAGAAGAACCCCATCTTGCATGCTCAGTACACATCAAGAATAGATTCCTGTTATGCCTTCTGCAATAACTCACCATTTTCGGTCCCCTTCTTGTTATTCCCAATATCTCTCATCGAGACCCAGTTATTTCCTGTTAAGAACGAAAGACCATCAGCCATTTTACCCGTCGCTACAAATTGATTTATGTGTAAGAATGAACAAATAATCTAGAATGAAAGAATGAGAAGAAGAAATGGTTTACAGAGAGTAAAACGGTGAGAGACCAAGAGAGAGAAGAACGCCAATGTCGAAAGAGAGAGAAAATCCCCCAAATTTTAATTACCTTAAATTAAGGGATTCTATTAATCATGGTTTAGTTTATAATTATTTATAACCATTACGTAATTAAAATTGAAAAATGCAATTAAAATTTAATAGGTGCCACATGTCAGCAGGAGATGAGCCCGGTGAAGTTAACCCGGTGCAGCATCGCGGAAACCCGTCCGGTTCCTTCGATGTTACACCCCTTATTTGTAATAGCTCTAATATTTAATAAAGTTGAATTAATAAGAATTAAAAAAGATAAATTCAATGCAATATTGGAAATTTAAAGTGATATATAATATAAAACAAAAATATTTTTCTAAATTGATAGTTATTATGAACGAATGGAGTACTTTAGTTTATTTTTACCCATGATGAATTTAACATGCTAAATAGTACTTAATTAAATAATTAGTACTCCATGAATGTGGAGAAGGGACACGTACCAGTTAACTTTTCTCATCTCTCGGTCAATTTAAAGGGCATTTTTTCATTTTTTCAGGGTATATACGTAATTTTGTACCCCAAATCCCCAATATGCTGATTCTTTGTACGGATTTTTCATCGGTTTTCTCATCTCACCGTCAACTCAAAGGGCATTTCCATCTTTCAGGGTATATACATAATTTTGAACCCAAATCCCCAATATGCTGATTGTTTATATACCCACCATTACACAATTGAGCTCCAAAATTAGGGCTTAATTTTTCTCTTCAAAGAAAACTTGGGTGGTTTTTGTGGATTAAAAACCTAAAAATTGGTGAAAACATTCGACCTCAGAAACCTTTAAAAATCCAGAAAAACGAGCATACGCGGAGACACTTATCTAAGTTATGCTCAATTTTTTGATAAATTCAGTGTTTTCATGCGAAATTCTTGCAAAATAAATGTTTGAAATTAAAAATTGGGGTTGGTCCCTAGATCTAAATTTATTAAATAAAATATTCTACATTTACTAAAAAATGCCATGTATTTATCAAATCCATTATAAGAAAATAATTCATCAACTCCATACTTTCAATTAGATATAGATAGGGCCCACAATAAATATAATTTATATGGGTAAATTACAATGAGGTAGGAAAAATAAATAATTTTATTTGCGTAACTACATCCAATTTTAGGGATAATTACAGTTTTTGTCCTTGCTACTTGTTTGATTTTCATCCCTATTCGATGAGTTGTTTAAAACTTACGGAAAATATCCGTAAAATTGTTAAAAGTTAACTAGTTTCCGAAATTCTGACGTTCTTGGGGCCTAGTTGGGCACTACTCCATCATACACGTGGAGAAGTTTGTGGAGTTCTATTGATCTGGTCAAGAAAGGCATGCGGTGGAGAATCGAAATGGCCGGTCGGTGAGTATCTCGACGAGGGATGAATATTTATTTAATGAAAATATTTTATATAAACTAGGCATAGACATATAATATGTGAAATAGAAACAAGATGAAAACATCAAATATAATTAAAATAGAGAACTCGACTGCGTTGAGGTTCGATACCTATGTAAGATCGACTCCTAGTAACACACACATAAAAAAAATAAAAGGAAAACAAAAAAGAAACTTATGCAAGAAACAAATGCTCAGGTAATATAAACCTGGACTGCTGAGCTGTAATTGTCGTCTTTATACCGGTTGGGAAATAGAGACTATTCCGATATGGAATTAATCTATTGCAATTTACATCAATCTCTGCAAACTCTTCACGCGTCTTCTCATTAGGGCTATAGTAGACAAATTTCTTACGCGCTACTTGAATTACAACCTTATTTCCCACGAAACATATTGGTGTAATCCACAAAAACGGAACCCGGAAATTTCCAACCGTCATAAACTCTTTCCAGTGAGTACTATTCTCCCCGACATCAATGCCTTTTTCCTTTATCCAGATTTGGATACTGTTCTCACGGTAGTTGTATTCGTACAGACATAGGCTTCCTCCCAAAGAACTCGTGTTAATTAAATGAAACTTGTCATCACTTAATTGTTCGGGCTTTTGCAAAATCTTGAGCTCATCGGTTCTTGGATCGAAATACACTAATTGTGGACCTGAAATATTCGTGCTCTCGACGGCCAAAATCCAATAGGTAGCTCCGTCAACGAATATGGCCGCACCTGGAGTACCAAGAATGGTATGGAATTTTGTTCCTAAATACTTTTCGGTCCAAGAATTGTTATTACACGAATAAATTGCATAATTCATTGAATAAACAAAGACAACCTTGAAATCGCCCGTTATTTTGTCATAACAAACCCCGCAATCCACTTCATGATCTTCATTAAACTCACATCGGTTTATGAGAAACATCTGAGAGCGAGTTGATGGATTCCACAGTGCGTACGTATCGTATTCGGACTCGCTGTGGAGGCGGCTGGTCAAGAGTAGCACGCCGTTACATTCGCATAATATTCTGTCGTAGCCATTGGGAATATTCTCGGCCGAGATTTCTCCGGAGTCGATTTTTCCAACATCGAATTTAACCAAAGGAAACCCTCTACCAGTACCATATGTATGCCTACTTAGGAAGAGATTATTATTCGGAGAGTTATTCGAGGATTGGAGATGATTTTGAATGAATAAAGGATCAGAGATTATAGTATTCCATGACTTTGATACCGCTTTGAATCGAAGAAGAGATTTAACTGATGATAATTTTGTAAGTATAATTTCGATTATCTCCGGCGGAATATTTGCTGATGATGTTTTCTCTAATTCTATTGCCATGTCTGTTTTTTTTTTTCTTTTTCTGTGTTTTTTCTTCAACCGTACTATTGGTTCTTTTTAGGGTTTAGGGAGCTTTTTGAGCGGAGAGTGATATCATATGTCTAGGGTTTTTATTCTTAACAATTCTTTCGTCTTTTTTTATGGCCCAGCCCGACATGCAATGTTTTTCGTACGTCCACCTGAAAAAAATACAGATTCTTGTCCGCTGCAAAATTAAACATTAGGTAAAATAGCAGTTTGCCCCCTAAACTAATACCAATCTTCTTTCAAGGGTCAGGAAAAAGCAGCAACATAAATATAGAACTACTATATGACTGAATCATATGAGAACTAGGGCAAAAAATATGACTTGCTTGGTTAATGAAGAGAAATAATGGTTAATACTAATAGCAGCGCTCCTCCAATAATAAAATAGCAAGTCGTCTCAATTATGGAGTTCATCCAGGGGCTGATCTAGGATGAAAAGTTAGGGGGAGCAGGTTAAATTTCCACGGTTTGGGGCAGCACCTCGAAAAAAAATTTAGGTTCACAAAACACTGCAAAAAAAAGTTTATATTGTTAAATTTTAATTCAAATAATACATATTATAATCTTGTCATATTTCAAGCATTCAAAAATACTAATTAATCCAAATCATTATTGCATTTAATTATTTAGGAGTTAAAAACATCGTCCCATTTTGTTTTTTAAAGGTATTAATAAAAGAATAAAAAATAAATACATATTAATATTTTTTATTAAAAATTGTACTAATTTTCACCATTTTATGTTATATTATTATATTAAATATAATAAATATATATATATATATATATATATATATATATATATATATATATATATATATATATATATATATATGGGGAAATTAGTGATAACCCCCTTGTTTTGAAAATATATATGAGGAGGTCCAATAAAATTTCCAGCTCTAGTCAAAAACCCAAATTTTGATCTTAATTAGTGAGACCCCCTGGACAATTTGAAATACCCGTTTTACCCTTTTAGTTTTAAATGTAATATATGCCCTAATCTCTCTCTTTACCCACACGTTTCAATCACCGCCGTTTCTCCCTCTCTCTTCATCTCCCCCTCTTTCTTACTCTCTCTCGCCAGATCTGGCTCCGACAATGAAGAGAAAGAAAAAGCGCAAGCCAAATTCTCCACCATCTGCTACGCAGCCGCACCGCCGTCGAAAAGCTAACCCCTTTCATGATTTTTTTGTGTTTTGTTTGTATTATTTTGTGTAATCTGTGTGAAATTTTTGTTAATTGTTTTAG
Source organism: Erythranthe guttata (assembly GCF_000504015.1). The sequence goes on from NW_012194770.1 coordinate 14,299, forward strand.
CTGCTTTTGTTTTCTCTGTCTTTGAATTTCAAATCTCAAGCTATGGATAATTCTCTGTTGCCTGCGTTTTTACACATCACAAAAGTTGATACCTGAAGCTTTGAATTATTTTAATTTGTGAGTCATTAATTGAAATTGATAGTAGTAATCTAGCTTCATCTCTTTCTTAGACTCTCTCTCTCACACACACACACACACACTTTGAAGCACTCTGTGTGGGGGTGATTTTAATTACCAATTACTTGGGGAAGGAATAGTACAGAGGGGAGTGAAAGTGCGTGCGTTGAGTGTGTGTGAGTGTGTGTGAGGGATTGTTGAGGGCTTGTGTTTTGTTTTATTTCATTGATGTGTGTACATGGACTAAATGTTTGAATAATTGTTAGTTTGAGTGTTGATATGCAAATTGTTTCTGGAGTTTGCAGTATCTGTACAAAATGTTTTGTCATTCCCTAAATCAATATATATGCATTCTTTTTGTTTTTTTTTTTGGTGTTTTTTTTTTGTTTTTTTGTTTTTTTTTGTTTTTTTTGTTTTTTAATTTTAAACCGTGTTCATATAATTTGAGTATAATAATGGATATGCTGCATCGTAGAATTTTGGTTTTTCGTTTAACAATAAACATGCTGCAATTTGCTCGTTTTCTCGACATTGTTTGCTCCGAAATCCTCGTATTATACAGTCTTGAATGTTCTTGAATAAATTATGGAGCTTCGAGTGAAGTGCAAATAGCATATATATATAGTCACATATGGTCACATACTTATATATATAGTTATATGTGTAGTCATATATAGTCGCATATGGTCATATACATGTAGTCATATATAGTCACGTGTAGTCATATATATGTAGTCATATATAGTCACGTGTAGTCATATACATGTAGTCATATATAGTCACGTGTAGTCATATATAGTCACGTGTGGTAATATATAGTTATGTATAAGCTATGTACTAACATGTAGTCATGTATGAGTTATGCGAGAAGTATATGCTGGTGATGTATATGTATGTCTGTGTAGATTCAAATTTGAAGAAAAAATCATTGTTTGTTTAACTATTTTTCTTTTTCGCAGGTCTTGGTGTTTGTTTGAATTACAGTAAGTTTTTGCGGAGTGGACTTTGTGTTCGTCGTTCAAAATAAGCTGTACTCGTGTTGAAAAGTGAAATTTCAGTCAAATTTAGTCGTATAGATAACGATATATAACTATAGATGACTATAGTCATGTATAGTTCCATATGGTAATTTATACTTATATACAAGTTATACGGTTTTTCTGATGTATAGTGATCTTGATGATTGTGTTTTTTTTGTTGGGTACTAATTGATTTATAATACAAGATTCAAATTGTGAATTTATTTGTTGCTGCAATTTTTTTTATATATATATGTAACCAATGGTTTACCATAATTTTGGATTAAAAGACTACACATAACTGTGATATACTATAGTCATGTGTAGTCAATTTGGAAATTATCAAAAAAATAAAAAAAAGTGTAGTCAATTTGGATACAGTAAATTTATCAAGAAAATTTAAAAATTAAAAAAAAATAAAAAAATTAAAATATTAAAAAAATTAAAAAAATTAAAAAAATAATAAAATTAAAAAATAAAAAATAAAAAATAAATAAAAATATACGAAAGAGGATATATATAAAAATTAATAATAAATAAACATTTATATTTTTATATTAAAAAAATATATAATAATGATAAATGCAGGTCTATCAATGCTAAATGCAGTCTGTCATAGTGCTGAATGCAGCTGGCAAAATTACTGAGTGCAGTTGGGCAAAATTGCATTTAAGGGCACATTAGTACTTTTACCTCTCTAGGGGTGTATCTCAAAGAAAGATTTTTAGGG
>NW_012194770.1:16544-31836 GCF_000504015.1 Erythranthe guttata
TACGCCGACGTCGTTCCGAAGACCGCCGAGAATTTCCGCGCACTCTGCACCGGAGAGAAATGAGTCGGCAGATCTGGCAAGCCAGTCCACTACAAGGGCTCATGCTTCCACCGCGTGATCCCCAACTTCATGTGCCAGGGAGGCGACTTCACCGCCGGAAACGGCACCGGAGGCGAGTCGATCTATGGAGCCAAGTTCGCCGACGAGAACTTCGTAAAAAACAGTTAGAATATAGATGTGGGATGGTGATGCTGTGGTGTGGCGACGACGTGGTGACGATGAAGAACAGATCTAGGGTTTTTTTTGTGGATTTTGGCGGAAGACGGCGCAGAAAAAAAAAATTCGCGCAGGCCGGGCCCTTAATCGACTACGTGGTTTAATTGACTATGTTCAATAGTCGATTAAGGCTTAATCGACTATGTTCAATAGTCGATTAAGGCTTAATCGACTATGTTCAGTAGTCGATTAAGGTTAACCGACTCTAATTGTTAATTTTTTTTTTTTGATTTTTTGTTTTATTGACTCCAATGTATAAATCAATTACAATGTTTGTATTTTTTTTAAATATAATTGATTTTGTATTTTTTTGTAATTGTGATTTTTTATGACTATGCATTAATAAACCTGATAGAGAAAAAAATTAAAAAAACCAAAAAACATTTAAAAACAAAATTAGAAAAAAAAAAAAGTTAAAAAATAAAGATTTTCCTTAATCGACTATGAAGCATAGTCGATTTAGGACTAATCGACTATGCTTCATAGTCGATTAAAAAAACGGAAAAAAAAAAACGCGGAGCGTGTGACCTAGTGATGAGGTGGCGGGCGGGGGTAAAGCTGGAAAGCATAATAGCTGAAATTGGAATTGGACTTTTCTCAAATGGTCTAAAATATTTTGGGCTTATCTCCATTAAAAAAAGTAATGGGGGTTATGTCAAAGAGCCCCATATATATATATATACACACACGTGTGTATGTATATAATTTAGGGGAAAGTACAGTTTGCACCCCTGAACTATAGGGTCTGTCACAAATACTCCCCTAAACTACAAAACGTAACAAACTAACCCCTGTATTCTATGGTCAACGTTAAGAAAACTAACACCGGCAGTTTTCATGAGCAATTACTTATTTGCCCATCAACTTTGGTCTCTCTCCTCTCTCTTCTTCTTCTCGCCTTTTTTTCTCCTTTTCTTTTCACAGAGATTCTCTCCTCTTTGCCCCTCTCCTCTCATCTTATACTCTCATATGCATCAGATCCAAGTTATCAAGATAGAAATTGCAAGCTTATGTTTTTCTTTTTCTTTTAAAAAACCTAGACTAACCCCTCTTTGTCTTTCTGCAAAATCCATCTAGTATTAAAGTTCTCCAGCAAAACCCAATTAAACCATAGAACTCATCCCCTGTTTTATTTTTGTTCAAAAAAGTAAAAAAAAAAATAGAAGAGGAGAAGAGAAGAGAAGAATCAAGATCTGAGCCACAAGCTTGTTTCTAAAATCCTCGAAATCCCTGAATTTCCGTGCAAAATTTGTTGTGGTGGGCTTTGTCTTCGCGCCACGTTGATCCCCGTCGACTTCACCGCCGGCATGGTTGGCATCACCAATCCGGTGCTCTGCAAGTCTTCTAAGAGCTTTTTTGGTGATTGGTTTGTGTTTGATTGACCTTCCTCCGGCACGGCGTTGTATTCTTAGGTTTTTGTCAACAAGCTACTGTAACCATGGTGCAGCAAGATTCCCATTTATATATTATAATAAAATGTTAATTCTACACACACACACACACATATATATATGGGCGAATAGCAAAAAGGTCCATCACATGGGACTTAAATGCATTTTGGTCCACACAAAAAACAGTCTCTCAATTAAGCCCATCCTTATGTCTTTAGTCTAAAATACCTTCAACAATATAATTCTTATCAATTCCACCCATTATGTTCTAACTTCTTTCATATTACACATTGACCCCATATTTAAACAAATATATCACATTAACCACCAAAACTTTTTTTTCAGAAAATAATTTTTTTTTCTGAAATATTCAGATTCCGGCCAGATTTCCGGCGTTGACCGCCGGTCTCCGGCATTGACTTTTTTTTTTTTTTTTTTTTTGAATTTTTTTTTCTTAGAAGAAAAAAATATTTTAATTAATATTAATGTTTTAGCTACTAAATTACTATCTCAGACAGTAATATTACTGTTTGGGACGGTAATATTATGAATATTATTTTTCCGAACAGTAATATTATGAATATTATTTTTCCGAACAGTAATATTATGAATATTATTTTTCCGAACAGTATTATTATTAATATTATTGTCTAATATAGTTAAATTACTGTTGAAGACAGTAATTTAGCATCTAAGGCAGTACTATTAATTAAAATATTTTTTTTTAAGAAAACAAATGAAAAAAAAGTCAATTAACAGTTAAATTACTGTCTCCGACAGTTAAATAACTGCTGGAGACAGTAATTTAGCAAACGAATACAGTAATATTAATTAAAAATATTTTTTTTAAGAATAAAGAAGTCAATTAACATTTAAATCAATGTCTCCAACAGTTAAATAACTGTTGGAGACAGTAATTTAGCAAGATAAAGTAATATTAATTAATATATTTTTGAAGAAAAAAAAAATCAATTAACAGCTAAATTACTGTCTCCGGCAGTTAAATAACTGCCGGAGACAGTAATTTAGCAGCCAAGACAGTCATATTAATTAAAAAAAATTAAGAAAAAACAAAATTATAAAAAAAAAAAAAAAAATGAACGCCGGAGACCGGCGGTCAGCGCCGGAATCTGGCCGGAAAAAAAACATTTCAGAAACAAAAATGTTTTCTGAAAAAAAAAATTGGGGGTTAATGTGATATATTTGTTTAAATCCGGGGTCAATGTGTAATATTAAAGAAGTTAGAGCATAATTGGTGGAATTGATAAGAATTAGGGTTAAAATTGGGGTCAAAATTGAAATTAGGATTAAAATTGGTTAATTGATGAAATTGGGCTAAATTGGGGTGTAAATCATGAAATTGGAGTTGAATTGGGTTTCAATGAATTTGGGGTAATTTTGGTATATATGAAAGGATTTTCCTTATTTGCAAATAAGTTTGAATGTGTTGGATTTATTTAAAAGACAAAAAAATTGGATGTCCCTCTTTTAATTAAGTGCCCTTGTCATGGGCCTATTTGTCATTACCCATATATATATATATATATATATATATATATATATATATATATGGGGCTCTTTGAGAAAACCCCCTCACTATTTTTTTTAATAGAGGGAGGCCCAAAATATTTTAGTCCATTTGAGAAAAGTCCACACCCATTTTCAGCCATTATATTTTCCAGCTTTACCCCCGCCCGCCATCTCATCACTAAATCACGCGCTCCGCTATTGTTTTTTTTTTTTTCCGTTTTTTTAATCGACTATGAAGCATAGTCGACTAGTCTTAAATCGACTATGCTTCATAGTCGATTAAGGACATTCTTTAATTTTTTAATTTTTTTTTTGTTTTTTTAATTTTTTTCTACATCAGGTATATTAAATGGACTATGATGAATTGCATAGTCAATTAAGAATCTGCTACTAAACATTACAAATCACAATTGCAAAAAAAATGCACAATCAACTATATTTTACAAAATACAAAAAATATACAAACATTATAATTGATTTATACAATTAGAATCAATAAACAAAATCCAAAAAAAAAATACAAAATTGGAGTCGATCAACCTTAATCGACTTTCAGAGCATAGTCGATTAGCTTAATCGACTATTGAGTATGTACATAGTCGATTAAACTTTCAGTCTGCGCGAATTTCTCTACACCACCAGCCCAGGCAAAAACCACCAAAACAAAACCACACATCAAAAAATTTGCAGCAAAATTATATTAAAAATCCATAACCTGCCCTCCGTTGGCCAATAATCATTGCCTGAAAATTTCGAATCAAACCCAAATTATTTGTACCATCACCACACCATATCAACTCCTCTAAAACACTATACTCCACCCCTGCATCACCGCATTGTACCTTACCCTCCATAAATTGTACATTGCACTCATACCTGGGTATTCTTCACTCCCCATAAATATTCACGATCTTTTGTCTTCTCCAATTTTCATTTGTAGCAAATAGCTTCTGCAAAAAAATTGATGAAACAACCAGCCCCAAGGAGCGGCTACTCCGCCTCAGGCGGCGGCATATCCCGTAAGCCGCCGTACCACCATCTCAAGATCTCCTCCAGCAACAGAGCATGAAGGCCGGCAAGGATTATCACAGAATATCCACCTAAGCCACGTATTAAGAATATCATGAAGGCCGACGAGGAAGTGCGCATCATATCGGTGGAGACGGCGGGGAAGCGGAGTGGAGAGAATATGGTGAGATTTGGATGGAGGAAAATAAAAGACGAGAGAAATGGTAGGTTGGAATTATTAAAGATTCATTTTGCTAGAAATATACCTAAGGGGGTTTTCTCTAATTATTTTTGGGAAATGATGTTTTCTTAACTACATTTCCTAGATGAGGGGGTTATTGCTAACTATCCATATATATATAAAACTAAGGGTAAAATTGTAAAATCAATTATTTGGAGAAAGTCAACTTGCCATGTCAGCACACCACAAACGGATTGGAAACGGAGGGTTAGTTTGTTACGTTTTGTAGTTTAGGAGGTGTTTGTGACAGACCCTATAATTCAGGGGTGCAAACTGTACTTTCCCCTATAATTTATATAAGATTATGGTGACAAAATAAAATATTGAAGGGTTAAGAAACATATTTAAAAAAAAATGGGGAGGACAAGACTAATATTAAAAAAAATTAACTACAAGATACCTAAAAAAAAAAAAAATCTTAGGGAGGCTACACCCCCACATTTAGGAAAAGAAAATTCGTAGGGAAAATGATACAAGAGACATGATCATGCTTAAAGAAAAAACTATACTATATAGGAAAATTTAGTAAGACCCCCTCATTTGGAATAATCATTTGAGATGGAACCCCTTCAAATAATTAAGGGAAAAGTACAGTTTGCACCCTGAATTATGAGGATTGTCCTAAATGCCCCCTTGAACTACAAAACGTAACAAAACACCTCCTCCATTTTCAATCCGTTTGTTTGTAATGACGTGGCGAATTGACTTTTTTATCTTTTAATCTTTTTTTAATATTGTACTATCTTTTGACCTTTTCACCCTCAACAAATACATTATATTAAGCCCATATGAATTTTACGAAAAAAAAAGCCTACGTAGAGCTTTTTCATCTTCGACCAAGCAAACCCCCAACAATTGCAGTAAATTTGGATGCTTCAATTGCTTCAAGATCTCAGCCCAATTACCATTATTTATAGCGTCTTTTCTCCCATTCCATACACTCTTTTCTCTTTTGTTCTTCTTACTGGACCTCTCAATGTAGAACCACCACATACGAAATTCAAGCAACATAAATGCGGCGCCATCGAAAACCCTCACCGCCAACGATTGTAACTAAACGTAGCCCCGCCACCTCTTCCTTCTAGACAATTTCCCCCCTCCCCCACCCAGATTATCAGTTGTCCACCCCAGCTCATTCCTCGTCCCCAAACGGCGCCTCTCAAAGGGGGCCTCAGCAAGCCTTTGAGCCACTTCCGCCGCTTCCATTTGTGTATCATGTGGCGGAATCGCTGATCCCCGCCTACATGCGGCTCCTGCACCTGTATTTGGCCGGTCAATCTATTTTGGGATATCACTAGCTTTGGAGAGAGAATTGTGATGGGTGTGATGTGGGGAGGTGTTTGGATAGGGGAAAGAAACGTTGAGTAGGGCTGGTACAAATTTTCTAAATACATTTAAAGGGTCAAATAAGTAAATTCACATAAAAGTTAACCGTGTTAGTTTTCCAAAGTTGACAGAAATGACAAGGGGCGTTTTGTTACGTTTTGTAGTTCAATGGGGTATTTGAGACAACCCTCATAGTTCAAGGGTGCAAACTGTACATCCCAAAACATAATTTGAGAAAACTCTTTTGCCTTAGATATATCATTCAACACACATTTAAATTACCTAATACGCCCTTCCAACCCCTAATCTATCTCATTATGCTTCTCTCTTTCCTTTTCACGACATGACGTGCGGAGGTGGGGATGGTGATGATGTGGTGTGGCGACAGTGTGGTGACGATCAGGATCAGATCTAGGGTTGTTTTTGGTATATTGCGCGGAGGACGGTAGTGGCGAATAAAATTTGCATGTGTTGGACCCGTAATTGACTATGTTTGTTAATTGATTAATGTTAAATCAACTATGTTCAGTAGTTGATTAAAGTTAATTGTTATATTTTTCAATTCATTTTTGGATTTTTGTTTATTGATTCTCTATTTTGTCACGTGTAGTGGAATTGGGGCATAACTATGGTGTATTATTATTTTGTCATTGTCAATCCATCATCTGATTGTATAAATCAATACAATTTTTGTATATTTGTAGGTTTGTAAAAAATAGTTGATTTTTTTTTTTTTTTTTTTTTTGGCGAATGGCAAATAGGCCCATCACATGGGACTTAAATGCACATTGGTTCACAAAAGAAAAAAAACAGTCTTTCAAATAAAACAATCCCCATGTCTTTAGTCTAAAATACCCTCCATAATATAATTCTTATCAATTCCATCCATTATGCCCTAACTTCCTTAATATTACACATTAACCCCGATTTTAAACAAATATATCACATTAACCCCCAAAAAAAATATATTTTTTTTTTCTGAATTTTTTTTTCCGGCCAGATTCCGGTGTTGACTGCCGGAGACTGCGTAGACTTTTTTTTTTGAAAACTTTTTTTTTTTGAAATTTTTTTCCAGCCTGTCAACCACTGTTGGCCGTCGGTCTCCGACATTGACTTTTTTTTTTGTTTTTTCGATTTTTTTTTCTTAGAAAAATATTTTAATTAATATTTCTGTCTTGGCTACTAAATTATTGTCTCAGACAGTAATATTATTATTTGGGACAGTAATATTATGAATATTTTTTTCCCGAACAGTAATATTATTAATATTACTGTCTGAGACAGTTAATAACTGCTGGAGACAATAATTTAGCAGCCAAGACAGTAATATTAATTAAAAATATTTTTTTTAAGAAATAAAAAATCAATTAACAGTTAAATTACTGTCTCCCACAGTTAAATAACTGTTGGAGACAATAATTTAGCAACGAATATAGTAATATTAATTACAATATTTAAAAAAAAAAGGTCAATTAACAGTTAAATTACTGTCTCCAACAGTTAAATAACTGCTGGAGACAGTAATTTAGCAGCCAAGACAGTAATATTAATTAAATATTTTTGAAGAAAAAAAAAGTCAATTAACAGTTAAATTACTATCTCCGACAGTTAAATAACTGTTGGAGACAGTAATTTAGTAGCCAAGACAATAATATTAATTAAAATATTTTTTTTTAAGAAATAACAAAATTATAAAAAAAAAAAAAAAAAGTCAACGGCGGAGACCTGGCGATTGACCTACCGAAAAAAAATTCAAAAAAGAAAAAAGTCAATGCCGGAGACCGGCGACTGACCGGCTGTCTCCGGTGGTGGCGGGTCAAAATTGGGGTCAAAATTGAAATTATGGTTAAAATTGGTTAATTGATGAAATTGGGCTAAATTGGGGTGTAATCATGAAATTGGAGTTGAATTGGGTTTCAATGAATTTGGGGTAATTTTAGTATATATAAAAGGATTTTCTTTATTTGCAAATAAGTTTTAATGAGCTGGATTTATTTGAAAGACAAAAAAGTTGGATGTCCCTCTTTTAATTAAGTGCCCTTGTCATGGGCCTATTTGGCATTTGACCTTTTTTTTGTACATGTTTTTGTGGAAAAATTAAAGTTTATGTCCCTAAACTTTATCACTAAAATGATTTATATCCTCAAACTTTTTCATCCACTAAATACGTCCTCAAACTTGCTACTTTTAACAATTTATGTTTTGCCGCCAACTCCGCCAGTCAACTTGGATGGAAATATCACTTGTCGCACACGTGATGTCGATCTGGCCGTCCGAGATGGCTGACACACTGAAATGATGTGTCAAAAAAATGATGTGGGTGATATGTGGTTCTTTCCCTCTATTTCAATTTTAAAAACCCCAATTTATCATTAAAATCCCCAATTTCTCAGTTCCCCTATTTCATTGAACGGAATGCGTAAACCCTACCTCCTAAACTCCGCGTACGAAGCATCGAATTGAGGTGAAATTCCGCAACAACAAGATTGCCCAACCATAATTTCGCAAATTTCAAACATTTGTGGAGCTGGAACATCACAATAGAGCAGCTATTTTCGATTTTGGTAAGTTGATATCTTTTAACTTCGTTTTGGGAATTTGGGAGGTGCCAGTTTCGATTTCAATTAAATTAAATGTTGCAGTGTAATATGAATACAATTTGAGGGTTAGGTTTCTGTATTTAGTTCAATGAAATAGGGGAATGAGAAATTTAATATTTTAATGACAAATTGGGAATTTTAAATTGAAATATAGGGAGAGAACAATATGTCACTCCACGTCATTTTTTTCGGCCATATCATCTCTGGGTGTCAGCGAGATCGGCATTTAACAGCCATATCGACATCACGTGCACCACACGTGATATTTCCGTCCAAGTTGACTGACGGAGTTGACGGCGGAACATATATTGTTAACAAGTGGCAAGTTTGAGGACATAATTCGTCGATGAAAAAGTTTGAGGACATAAATTGTTCTAGTGGTAAAGTTTAGGGACATAAACTGTAATTTTCCTTATTTTTGTTATTTTTCCCGGTTGATTATTGTTTGAATTCTTTTGTTGAATCGTGTTGGGTTTCATTGACGGCATTACGGTTGTTTTTGTTACTTTTAGTAGTCAATTTCATTATTCAACCACGATTTGAGCACAGGACAATTTGGAATTTGAAAGGAACGAGAGAGGTTTATCTCAAACAATAAAAATATAAACGGACATCTCCCTATTATTAAATTGGTTGACGGGGTTTTATCTTTCAAGTTTGTACCTAGCTGCATTTACCAGCTTAATCATTATGTGCGTTATTCTTCTAAGCTCTGATTTACGGACAGTTGGAACTTCAATACAGATTTTATATGAAAATCATATGCAAAACTGATATTTATTTAAAATAATAACCTCATATGCAAACACCTGCAACAAACCAATTTGGACGAACAATTGAAATTTCATCCAAACTTTATAAAACTTAGTTTGATTTTATATTGGGTATTTTTTTTTCTAAATTGAATTTATAAAGGGTTTTTGTGCATAAGTCCCCAACCAAACATTTTTATTATTTTAGGTTTAGGGTTATATCTCTTTCACTAATAAGCCAATTCCTGTAATATTTATTATAAATAAAGGAAACATTCATGTATATGCCAATATTACCATCAACCCTTTATACCCAATTCTTAATTGTAACCCCAATTTAATCAATTTTGTCCACAAAAATCCAATTGATCACAAAAATTCAATTTTGACTTTTTTTTCAAATTTTTTTTTTGCTACCGAATTCCGGCGTTGACTTTTCAAAATTGAAGCATACTTTAATATGCTCCAATTTCATCCTTAACTTACTTTAACATCAATTTGACCCCAAATTTCACAAATTATTCAATTTTGACCCAAAACTTTTGTTTTTGCAAAAAAAAAAATTTACCGCCGGATTCCGGCGTTGACTTTTCAATTTTTTTTTCTTCCGGATTTTTTCGCCGGTTTTCGGCGTGGACTTATTTTTTTTTTTTTTTTTTTTTTGTTTTCTTTTCTTCCGGATTTTTTCGCCGGTTTCCGGCGTTGATTTTTTTTAGTGTTTTTTAAGTTGTTTTTTTTTTTTACGTCCACCGCTAAACGTTGACCGTAATTGTGCTGTCACTGACAGTAAATTAACGTAATTATACTGTCAATGGCAGTTAATTAACGTAATTGTACTACCGTTGAAAATACAATTGCATAATGTATTGTTCAGCCGTTGACAGTAAATTAACGTAATATTATTATTTTTTATTTTTTGTTATTTTTTTTATTTTGTTTGATTTGTTGACAAGTCACGTAATTATATTACTGTCGTTGACAGTAAAATAACTGTAAACACAATAGTATTATTGTCAAGAACATCAATATTATTATTTTTTTGGGTTTTTTGTTTTGTTTGAGTTATTCACGGAGTAACGTAATAATATTACTGCATATTATTGTAATATTACTGTAAACACAATAATATTACTGTGGTTGACGGTAATATTAGTGTTGTTATAGTAATGTTGATGTCAACCACATTAATATTATTATTTTGTTTGGATTTTTTTGTTTGTTTGAGTTATGCACGGAGTAACGTAATAATATTACTGTCTATTATTGTAATATTACTGTGGTTGACGGTAATATTACTGTTGTTATAGTAATATTGTTGTTGTCACTCACAGTAATATTAATTCTTTTGGCTTTTTATTATGTTTACATTTGTTGAACGGTCAACATAGTAATATTACTCTATTACACAATAATAATGAGTTTTGTTGTGTTAATATTAATGTGCTAGAGATTAATATAGCAATATTACTGTGTTAAACTGTAGTTTAGTTAATTTTACTGTGTTTAACAATAATATAGTTAATATTACTGTCAATCACAGCAATATTGTTGTTTAAACGAAAAAAAAAGTTACAGAAAGAAAGGAAAAAAAATCGAAAAAGTTAACGCTGGAAACCGGCGAAAAAATCCGGAAGAAAAAAAAAAGTTTTAAAAGTCAACGCCGGAGACAAATTAAAAAAAAAAGTTTTGGGTCGAAGTTGAATAATTTGTGAAATTTGGGGTCAAATTGAGGTTAAATTAAGTTAAGGATGAAATTGGAGCATATTAAAGTATGAGGGGTTATTTTAGTCCTTTACAAAAATCTGGACCATATGTGAACTTATTGGTAAAGGAGTTTTTTGTCTTTATGAATAAGTACCCATTGATGAACTTATTTGTAATGACCCCAATTTATAAACCTTAGATTGATTTTATATTTGGTATTTTCTTTCTTAGCTTTTCTATATTTTTTTTTGGTTTAGATAATTACACTTTTGGTCCCTACTTAACACATAAAACGACTTTTGGTCCCTACTTAATTATTCTTCTATGTAAACCCCCAAATCCACCATAAAATAGTTATCTTGACCATGAATTAAGATTCTTGACAAGAAATTGTAAAATTCGAATTGAAAGGCCAACATAATAATAGACTTTCCATCTTCTTTACTATTTAAGAAGAGGGAATAGAGATTCAAGGGAGGAAAATTGAACCTTGCATATTGTCTGACGTTGATCTTACAAAGTGGCCAAGCAAAAATGATTATTTGAGAGCCATCGTCGAAAACCTCAAGCCTGATTGCTGACCTCAATTTCATCATCCACCAAATTAATAGTTGATTAAGCATATTTGACAGAGTTTATCAGCAATTAAGGGATATATTATCAAAAATTGCAAGTGAGATTTATATACATGGTTTTCCTTCCTTTTCTATCAATGACATTCCACTATATATTCAACTAAAAAAGGATTGTAGATAAAGGAAGATTAGAGGTTCTCCAATTTATGTGCGCTATGGAGTTATTTTTTCCAATTTCTTGATCTATATTTCACGACTGTGGACATGAGACCATAATAAAAAAAAAATCATTTTCATTGTATGATAGGGATAGAGCTAGGAATGGAATGAGGAAATATGGCTTGGGTTACGGAATTAGGGGAGAGAGAATGATGAATGATTAGTTGTCTTCCAGCTCATGTTTTGCCTGCCAAATGGATGTCATGTGAGGCGCACGTGACTGACTCCATCCAACTTAACAGCAAATCTAACGGCCGAATCAAAATTGTTAAAACGTGGTAAGTTTGAGGACGAAAATCGTGACAGAAAATATTTGAGGGCAAAAATCGTTTTGGGTGGTAAGTATAGGGACCAAAAGTGTAATTATCCCAAACGACCTCGAGAAGCCCAACAAAATTCGATATTCAACATATCACCTCGAAAATTGTGAATCAACTCATATATATGTTATATATATCTCTGGCATGCTTAATCTAACGAAATCCACATAATACATATTATTTCGTGTAGTTATTAGTACATATACTTAAATCAATTTCTTTTAAGATTTGCTTTGACGTTTAAACACACAAAATACGAGTAGAAGGGAACAAGCAAAAGAGGAGTGAGATGATAATAAAGCATCTACAAGGCCTGCAATACGAGCTCAACAAAGTGAACACACAAAATTTAAAAATGGCGTTACATGGAGAGGTGCGTGCGATGATGTATCTTAGTTGGTGCTTCAGTGTGCAGAAATGGAGAGCGGAGAAATGGAGAAATGGGTATGTTGCCCTACAACCTAAATATCCCAATTCATTACATTTTTTTTAACAAAACAATTAACCACTAGTATTAGTTGTTCATATAAGTAGGTCCACATTTCAAGTCCACGTCATACTTCCATCTAAACTAACAGCAAAAACTAACGGGAGGACAAAAATTGTAGAAAAATGGCATCATTAGAGACTTCTATTGTAACTCAAAAATATTTAGGGACAATATTGAAAAAGTGGGTAAAGTTTGAGGACGAAAAATGTAATTTTTCCTAGATTGAACCTTAATAGTTATTAGTTTTATCAAAGCGGGTGTTCTTATTTTCGAAAATTTATGAAAGCTTTCGAAAAAATTTTGAAACCCTAAAACTATTTTTTTTTTCCGTATTTCCGAAATCCTGAAATTTCCCTAACTTTTGGAATTGGAATGAATTTATAGATTGCAAAAAATTTGGAATTTGAATCAGTTTGTACTTCTGAAAATGATAATTTTTTGAAAAAATTAATTTCGATCAGTTCCATCTGACTTTCGTCCCTATCTGAAACTCGTAACAATAAACTTGGAAACAGAGACATTAGATTACTGTACTAATTATGGCCATGAAACACTGACGTGCTAGAAATTTTTACCCACTTTAATAAAGATATAAATTAATATTTCCAATGACATTACTATGATTGTAAAATCCTTAGACTTTCGCGGGGTAAGACGTTACATTTGGTTATTTACACCGTAAATTTGATTGATTAATGATGATGCTAATTACTAGCTCACCTAGGGTGGTGTAGAAAACGAACTGGGAGAGCAAAGCAGATCAGTAGCTTGACAACTTGATGATCCTGAGGTACCTGCGATCATAGAACACATAAGCTAAGCCGGGGGTTGATCCGGCGGAACCCCTCCGACGCTCAAGTCAGACGTGCTGATCATAGAAATAGTCCAGAGAATACCATTAGTAGTATTGCTCAGATAATAGGACGTACCTTAATAAAATGAGTAAAACCTCTATTTATATGTCGTTTATTGGGTTGGGTTTGCTTTGTTGGGCCCAAACCTTACTTGAAGGTGTTTGGGCCTCGGTGATATTAGTCTTCGATATTGGGCTCGTAGCCCAGTAGGTAAAGAAATTGTAGGCCCATTGGGTTGGCCCAATTAGGCATATCATTAAGCCCCCCACTCTCGAGTCGATGTGGGGGCCATGTTGTGATGGGTCTCAAATCGTGTCGAGAGTAAAAATTGTAGAAGTCGATCGTTGGCGTATGGCCTAATGGTATGCGAAAACGCGTTGGAGCGTGTGTCGGAGGGGCGTGAATGCGCGTTGGCGCATAGCGCGACAAGGTCGTCGCGATGTAAGTTAATTGAGTCGTCGGTTTTGTCCCGCGACGATGTAGTAGCGAATTATCTCCTCGTGGGAGTTGTCTTGTCGCGGGGTAATAGTGCTGATCGAGTTATCTCCTCGTGGGAGTTGTCTCGCGATAATGTAGTAGCACGGATCAAGTAATCTCCTCGTGGGAGTTGTCTATGGGGTAATCGAGTTGATCGAGTTGATCGAGTTACGTCCTCGTGGAAGTTGTCTCTAGGGTAATCGAGTTGATCAAGTTACGTCCTCGTGGATGTTGTCTCACGATAATGTAGTAGCACGGAGCTAGTATTCTCCTCGTGGGAGTTGTTATTTTTCGACATTGTCAATGTTTTGACGCGTTGCTTATATGTGTTTACATATAGCCTTGTGCGTGATGTACTTGAGGAGGGGATCAGACTCTCAAGATTTTTTTTATGGGGGTCGTGCCCCTTGTTGGACCTCGTGGGTCTTAAGTATGTTTGGACCGTGGCCACGTTTTAATGAATGACCCATCGAAAATAAGTAGATAAATTTGAGTAATCAAGCTGGCCAGGCTATATAGATTCTCATAATGTCTCTAAGTGCTTCTAGGGTTGTAATCGTGCTAACTTGAGCTTGTGATTATATAGTGAATTTCGGGCGAGTTGTCTCCTCATGGGAGTTGTCTCGCGGTGAGTAATATTTATCGAGTGAGGTGGTTGCACGTGAGAGTTGCCTTGCAACGGATTTGTAGTATCGAGCGAGTTGGCTCCTCGTGGGAGTTGTCTCGTTGCGGGTTGTGGTACCGAGCGAGTTGGCTCCTCGTGGGAGTTGTCTCACTGCGGGTTCGTAGTACCGAGCGAGTTGGCTCCTCGTGGGAGTTGCCTCGCTGCGGGTCGTAGGATGGAGCGAGTGGTCTCCTCGTAGGAGTTATCTCGTTGTGGGTTCGTATACCCGAGGGAGTTGACTCATCGTGGGAGTTGACTCCACGTGGGAGTTGTCTCGCAACGGGTTATATGACTGAGCGAGTTATCTCCTCGTGGGAGTTTCCTTGTAAGGGGTTGTAGGACCGAGCGAGTTGTCTTCTCGTGGGAGTTGCCTCGCTGCGGGTTGTATAACTGCGCGAGTTGGCTCCTCGTGGGAGTTGTCTCGCAAGGGAGTTGTAGGAGCATCGGATGGCGCGCGACTGAGGAGCGCGCGGACTGAGGTCGCTCTGAGCGAAGTGTCTCCCCGTGGGAGTTATCTCGAAACGGGTTGTATGGCTGAGCGAGTTGTCTCCTCGTGGGAGTTTTCTCGAAACGGGTTGTATGGCCGAGCGAGTTGTCTCCTCGTGGGAGTTGTCTCGCTGCGGGTTGCAGTACCGAGCGAGTTGGCTCCTCGTGGGAGTTGTCTCGCTGCGAATTGTGGGACGGGCGAGTGGTCTCCTCGTGGGAGTTATCTCGCTATGGTTATGAGACCCGAGGGAGTTGGCTCCTCGTGGGAGTTACCTCGCAACGGGTTATAGGACGGAGCGAGTGGTCTCCACGTGGGAGTTATCTCGCTATGGTTTCGTAGACCCGAGGGAATTGGCTCCTCGTGGGAGTTATCTCGCTG
>NW_012194770.1:33509-44549 GCF_000504015.1 Erythranthe guttata
ATCTCGCTATGGTTATGAGACCCGAGGGAGTTGGCTCCTCGTGGGAGTTACCTCGCAACGGGTTATAGGACGGAGCGAGTGGTCTCCACGTGGGAGTTATCTCGCTATGGTTTCGTAGACCCGAGGGAATTGGCTCCTCGTGGGAGTTATCTCGCTGCGGGTGGTAGTACTGAGCGAGTTGGCTCCTCGAAGGAGTTGTCTCGCAAGCCCCCCACTCTCGAGACGATGTGGGAGCCACGTCGAAAAGGGTACCGGATCGTGTTGAGAGTAGATCGGTGTTGTAGTGTTTCTTTATTCGTTGGCATGGCGTGGAGAAATAAATTTTTTATTTATTTTCCATTTGATAGCGAACGCAATTTGGTAGGTGCGTTAAAGAACTCGCGCAATTTGGTGGAGCGCGTTGAAATTCTCTCGCGATTTGGTGAAGCGAGGTGAAATCTACGCGCAATTTGGTGGAGAGTAGCAAAAGTTGTGCCCAATTAGGTGACAGCGCGCGCTCCAAAGTGGCCTTGGGAGGCGCGCGCGCGTGCATGGGAAGGCGCGCGCGTCTGGCGCGTGTACGCCACGCGCGCGTGCTGTGCACGCGCGCCTCCTTTCCTCTTTTTTTTTTTTTTGTCTTCTTCTTTTTTCTTCTATCTTTTTTCTTCTTCTTTTTTCTTCTTCTCTTTTTTCATTTTCTTCTTTTTTCATCTTCTTCTTTTTTCTTCTATTTCTTCATCTTCTTCTTTTTTTTTTTTTTTTTTATTTTTTGGTGGTCGATATTCACCCCCTTGGGGATGTTCTATTTTTTGAGTAGGAAGATTATCCTCGTCTCTTGCGATGTGATGTGAACCCCCTTGAGGATGTTCTATTTTTTTTTTTTTAGTAGGGAGATTATCCTCGTTCCTTGAGATGGGGTGTGCACCCCCTTGGGGATGTTCTATTTTTTGAGTAGGGAGATTATCCTCGTTCCTTGAGATGGGATGTGCACCCCCTTGGGGATGTTCTACTTTTTGAGTAGGGAGATTATACTCGTCTCTTGAGATGTGATACCCAACTTTAGGATGGGATAGCCCCCCATTTAGGATGAAGGGATCACGAACCACTGGGGTGAGATGCCCAACCTTGGCGATATATGGTGCCACCGATTCAGTGGCAGCACGAGTTGAATCTTCCATGATCATACGCTGAAGGTCTTCTTCGGTTATCTGAACCGTTCGAGAAGTAAGTAGAAATTGATCATGTTGAGGACCCAGTGGGGCCTCACGAGGAGGAGCGTTGGCTCCTGCAGGATGTATGGTGCCACTGCTTCTGTGGTAGCACAAGTTGAAGCTTCCGCGATTATACGCTGAAATTGATGTAGAGAGGTGAGGGGATACCCAGCCTTTGGGGATGGGATGTCCAACCCTTGGGGTGTGTTAGCCCCCTAGCTCAGGAGGAGTTACGTGATGCGGGGATGGTACGCGTGGCGTGGGAGCACAGGGCGATGATGCGTGAGGGATAGGCGCGCGGCGCTAGAACGCGTCGGCGAGGGATAGGCGTGCGGCACTAGAACGCGCCGGCGAGGGCGTGCGGCGCTAGCGCGCGTCGGCGAGGGCGCACGGCACTAGCGCCCGCTAAAGGCGCAAGGCTAGGGGGGGCGCGGCGCGGTGTTGGGGCGCAAGGCCGGCGGGCGCGCACGGCGGCAAGGGCGTGCGCGGCATTGCAGCGCAAGGCCTGGGCGTCGGAGGTCGCGTTTGCGCGTGGTAGCCTCGAACGAGTTGTCTCGTCGCGAGGTGGTATGGCCGAGCATTTTGAGACATGTTTCACCACAATTTAGTTGAAGCGCGAGAGTTGTCACACGGGTAAGTAGTAACTGGGGAGTTGTATCGCCCATATGTTATATCGACTCGAGAGTTGTCTTGAGGCTAAATATTATTGTCGGGGAAGTTGTCCCGCTGCGACGTGGTAACGACTCAAGAGCTGTCTCGAGGCTAAGTGTAGGCGTCGGGGGAGTTGTCCCGCTGCGACGTAGTAGCGACTCGAGAGTTTTCTCGTGGCTATAAGACATCTCATGTACTTGAAGTAGGACATCCGATGTAGTTGAAGTAGGACATCTAATGTACTTGAAGTATGATATCAGATGTAGTTGAAGTAGGACATCTGACGTACTTGAAGTATGACATCAGATGTAGTTGAAGTAGGAAATCTGATGTACCTGAGGTAGGACATCAGATGTAGTTGAAGTAGGACATGTGATGTACCTGAGGTAGGACATCAGATGTAGTTGAAGTAGGACATCTGATGTACTCGAAGTATGTCATCAGATGTAGTTGACATCTGATGTACCTGAGGTATGACATCAGATGTAGCTGAAGTATGACATCTGATGTACCTGAGGTATGACATCAGATGTAGTTGAAGTAGGACATCTAATGTACTCGAAGTATGACATCAGATGTGGTTGAAGTAGGACATCTGATGTACTCGAAGTATGACATCAGATGTAGTTGACATCTGATGTACCTGACGTATGACAGCAGATGTAGCTGAAGTAGGACATCTGATGTACCTTAGGTATGACATCGGATGTAGTTGAAGTAGGACATCTGATGTACTCGAAGTATGACATCAGATGTAGTTGACATCTGATGTACCTGAGGTATGACATCAGATGTAGCTGAAGCATGACATCTGATGTACCTGAGGTATGACATCAGATGTAGTTGAAGTAGGACATCTGATGTGCTCGAAGTATGACATCAGATGTAGTTGATATCTGATGTACCTGAGGTATGACAGCAGATGTAGCTGAAGTAGGACATCTGATGTACCTTAGGTATGACATCAGATGTGGTTGAAGTAGGACATCTGATGTACTTGAAGTATGACATCAGATGTTGTTGACATCTGATGTATCTGAGGTATGACAGCAGATGTAGCTGAAGTAGGACATCTGATGTACCTTAGGTATGACATCAGATGTGGTTGAAGTAGGACACCTGATGTACTCGAAGTATGACATCAGATGTAGTTGACATCTGATGTACCTGAGGTATGACAGCAGATGTAGCTGAAGTAGGACATCTGATGTACCTTAGGTATGACATCAGATGTAGTTGAAGTAGGACATCTGATGTACTCGAAGTATGACATCAGATGTAGTTGACATCTGATGTACCTGAGGTATGACATCAGATGTAGCTGAAGCATGACATCTGATGTACCTGAGGTATGACATCAGATGTAGTTGAAGTAGGACATTTGATGTACCTTAGGTATGACATCAGATGTGGTTGAAGTAGGACATCTGATGTACTCGAAGTATGACATTAGATGTAGTTGACATCTGATGTACCTGAGGTATGACATCAGATGTAGCTGAAGTAGGACATCTGATGTACCTTAGGTATGACATCAGATGTAGTTGAAGTAGGACATCTGATGTACTCGAAGTATGACATCAGATGTAGTTGACATCTGATGTACCTGAGGTATGACATCAGATGTAGCTGAAGCATGACATCTGATGTACCTGAGGTATGACATCAGATGTAGTTGAAGTAGGACATCTGATGTACTCGAAGTATGACATCAGATGTAGTTGACATCTGATGTACCTGAGGTATGACATCAGATGTAGCTGAAGCATGACATCTGATGTACCTGAGGTATGACATCAGATGTAGTTGAAGTAGGACATTTGATGTACCTTAGCTATGACATCAGATGTGGTTGAAGTAGGACATCTGATGTACTCGAAGTATGACATCAGATGTAGTTGACATCTGATGTACCTGAGGTATGACAGCAGATGTAGCTGAAGTAGGACATCTGATGTACCTTAGGTATGACATCAGATGTAGTTGAAGTAGGACATCTGATGTACTCGAAGTATGACATCAGATGTAGTTGACATCTGATGTACCTGAGGTATGACATCAGATGTAGCTGAAGCATGACATCTGATGTACCTGAGGTATGACATCAGATGTAGTTGAAGTAGGGCATCGGATGTACTCGAAGTATGACATCAGATGTAGTTGACATCTGATGTACATGAGGTATGACAGCAGATATAGCTGAAGTAGGACATCTGATTGGCCTAGTCGATCATATGTCGAATATCCTCTTTGGTTATCTGAACCATGTGAGGTGGAGCTGGTTGATGAGGGTCTTGCTGATGGTTTCGAAGTGGATCTCGAGCGCGACCTCAAGTGTCATCTCGAAGATAGCCTCGAGGATCATCACGAGGGGGTCTAGAAGGGGATCTCGGTCACGACGTCAGGTGACGTCCTGAGATATGTCTCGAGGATCATCACAGGATGGTCTAGAAGGAGATCCCGGTCACGACGTCAGGTGATGCCCTGAGAAGTTGTCAAACCTGAACCTGCACGTGGCAAGTTGGTTGTTGTTCTGAGGTTGTGCTATGGGTGGAGCCACAGGAGGAGCGTTGGTTTCCGTTGTGGCGATGCGTTGTGCTACTGCTTCAGTAGCAACGCGGGAAGATGCTTCCGTAATCATAAGTTGAAGGGCCTCCTCGGTTATCTGAACCGTTAGAGGAGCAAGTAAAAGTTGATCTTGTTGAAGGTTCGGCGATCATATGTTGAAGGTCCTCTTCGGTTATTTGAACCGTTCGAGGCGGGCGGAAGTAGCAAGTAGAAGTTGATGACCCATGGCGAATGAAATGTTTTGGGGGCACTGTGAACCCCCAGGGAGTCGATAACCCTTGGCGAACGAAATATTTTAGGGGCAGATGTAAGCCCCCAGGGAGTCGATAACCCTTGGCGAACGAAATATTTTGGGGGCGATGTAAGCCCCCAGGGAGTCGATAACCCTTGGCGAGCGAAATGTTTTGGGGGCACTGTATACCCCCAGGGAGTTGATAACCCTTGGCGAGCGAAATATTTTGGGGGCAGATGTAAGCCCCCAGGGAGTCGATGGCGGTGGTGCCGTAGGTGGCTCCACATGTGGAGCAGGTGCTGGTATCGCGTTGGGAGCATTTGCTCCCATCGTGGCGATATATTGGGTCTCGGCCTCTGTGGCAGCGCGAGTTGAAGCTTCTGCTATCATGCGTTGAAGCGCATCCTCGGTTATTTGAACCATTCGAGGAGCAGGGAGTGGTGGATCGGCGAGTGGTGGGTCCCGAGGGGGGATCACCTGAACCTCGCGAGGCGGATCCATGGGATGTGGAGGAGGTGGCAAGCCAGAGCCTCCACAAAGTGGGAGGTCGTTAGCTGTGTCATTTTCTCTCCGAGCAGACGCCTCAGGAGGATCTTGTTGGCTACGTGATCTGGTTTGCATCGTTCCCACAGACGGCGCCAAAATGATGATGCTAATTACTAGCTCACCTAGGGTGGTGTAGAAAACAAACTGGGAGAGCAAAGCAGATCAGTAGCTTGACAACTTGATGATCCTGAGGTACCTGCGATCATAGAACACATAAGCTAAGCCGGGGGTTGATCCGGCGGAACCCCTCCGACGCTCAAGTCAGACGTGCTGATCATAGAAATAGTCCAGAGAATACCATTAGTAGTATTGCTCAGATAATAGGACGTACCTTAATAAAATGAGTAAAACCTCTATTTATATGTCGTTTATTGGGTTGGGTTTGCTTTGTTGGGCCCAAACCTTACTTGAAGGTGTTTGGGCCTCGGTGATATTAGTCTTCGATATTGGGCTCGTAGCCCAGTAGGTAAAGAAATTGTAGGCCCATTGGGTTGGCCCAATTAGGCATATCAATTAACTACCCACTAAACACACATACATATGGGTGTGTACTCATGTGTAGGTCTAGGTTTACATTCACTCGGTGTGAATAACCAAATGTAACATCTAATTTCCCGACTTTCACACGCCTACTGACTCTTGAAACAACAAGACTTTACTATAGATAAGATCTTAAGCGATAGATATAAACAAATTAAACAAAATAAAAGAAAGACCGAAGTAATTAAACCAGATAAACCTATGTGCATGTAATCTTATATATAAAAGAAAAAAACACTAAGGCAACCTAAGAAACTCTAACGGCATATTTGTAAAAATAAATTAATTTATGTGTAAATATATTTTTTTATCTCCTACTTTTGCAGCTATTCTTTTTTTATTATTTTAACACCAAATCTCGGCTAGCACAATCATAATCCACTACAGCTATATTTTTTTTAATCATTATTATTATTTTCTAGCCTATTTTTTTAGTAAAAAATATGCTTCATTTATTTAATGATGATTGACAATTAAGTTTTTATAGGTTTTTTTTAATGAATTTGTAGTATTCAATCCGTATAAATGTTGATGTTGTTATCGATATTACTAATAAATTTTATTATAATTGTAATTATTATATATTAAACCAATCATCATTTTCATTTGAAATGCTATCCCGTGCATCGCACGGGGAAAAATGCTAGTTAAATTAACAGAAGCATAAAAAATTTAATAAATTCTCCATATATAATTACTTGCTAATTTATCGAATAGTGGAGGGACTCAAAGGCTGGCAAGTTAAAGTTTTCTCTCCATTTGAATGCAAAGCGAGCACGGATAAGTTTCCCTTGCACGCAGTACCACAATTTGGAAAAAATTGTCGGGCTCCATTCTTTTCGATTGTTGTCATAAATCTCCATGCTTACTTCCTCCAACTCTCGTTTCCAAAACCTTCTGAGCGGTTCGTCTTTGTTTCTGCTTTCTCTCTCCATAAAAATGTTCCACAAACACTCGATGACGTCCATATCCCACTCCACCATGTCGAAGTCGCAAATGTTTTGTGGACGACAAATACGAAACACCCCATTTAAAAGAGGTGAAAATGGAGATGAATCATCGCATTTCAGTTTCACGCTCTCCACCACAACAGGCTTATCCGGAATTACGAATTGTGGTTCATGAACAATATGCCAGGGATGGTATATATAACGAATGGCCAGACTACGAATATTCGATTGGCCTAATGACTTGAGCAGTTCGTTTAGCTTGATGAACCACAAAGAAGAAGATGCATCGGTCGAACGCACATATATATGTGAATCCCACTCGTTCAGCGCGTTCGCGAAAGTGATGGATGGGACAAAGTCTCCTCTGTATTCAAATGATTTTATTTTTGGGGCATCGATAAGTAGCTCGATTACTTCGAATCCATCACAATGGTCGAGAACCAGACGTTTGAGACTTGGGAATTTACACGATGACAAGTTTTCTGGCAACAATCTGACACCGCGTAACACATCGAGAAAACGAAACTCCGCACCGTTGTGAAACAGAAGGTTAATGAAGATGGTTTTAATAGATTGGTGACATATTTCAAAGCTACAGCGTTCCCTATTTGCTACGCCTAAGTTAAAACCCGATGAATGAAAGTCCTTGAGACGACGAAGATTACCCACATTAATGTTTCTTGACCCCTCACAAATTTCAATACGCATCGTTTCAATCGAAGGGCAGTTCGAGATTATCTTCTGAAAACCTCTTCATCCTCAATGTTGATTTCTTGGAGGTGAAGTGATCGTAGATTCTTCAAGAGTACTATCCTTTCAACAGCCTTTCGGTCCAACTTGAATCTATACACATGCAAATGTTGGAGTGATCCCGGCTCGAAGACTACGGAGGGTAGATCCATATCAAAATATCTTGGATTACGTTCCGAACAAATAGAAAGACGAAACTCCTTCGTGCCCATATTTGTGAGTCTTGGGATCCATTTTTCGAGCAGCGAAACCGATTCGTGATACCAAATTTTTTTTAACCATATACTAAGGTGAAATTCCTCCAAGGACAACCTTTGATCACAGTATCGCTGTAAAGTATTTTCCACTAAGGATAGAAACTTTTTTTTATTTTTGTTGAAGTAAGGCCCTCTAAGATCAAGATTGGGGCGAGTACACCAAATATTACTCCATGATTTCGACAAGAGAGTTGCTCGAACAACATCTTTTTGGGAGAGGAAATAAAGTATTCTCTACAAGATGTGTTTCGGCAACTCGGATATCATGTCCATGGAGTTGGAACCAACGTCTTCGCGGTTTGCTTTTTTCATGCCTCTAATCTTATAAACCCTAACCATTTTGTGTGCTGAATAAAATTAAATTTGATGTTGTAAATAAATAGGGATAATTAGCAAGAACCCCCATTTAGGAAAATGAGTTAAGGAAACACCCACTCCCAAAAATAATTAGAGAAAACCCCCTTAGCTAATATCCACCCAAGTGATATTTTCATAATTCAAAAACTACCCTTAATTGTCTACTATACTCTTTTAAAACCCTGATTTTATTTTCTCTTTTCCGTCTCTTCTCTCGCGTCTCTTCTCTGCTTTTCTTTATTTTCTCTCTTTTATACTTTTCTCTCATTCTCTCTTATCGGAAGATGAAGAACCAACCACCGACATCACCGCCAGAACAACGATGCCAATTCCGTTGAAGCCATCGTCGTCGTTGCTCTTGCCGTCTCCGTCGTCGTCGTTGCAGATCTTAACAAAAACCATAAAGATGATCATGATTTTGATAGTGATTCTGAGTTCGAATGCCACGATTGCTACATCGGCGGCGAATAGGTAAAATTGTCGATCGGAATCGGATTTTGATGGGTGGTGGTTCTGCTTTGGTTGTGATGTGAGTTGTGATTTTATTTATTTATTTGTAATAAAAAACTGTTATAATATCAAAGTACGGTGGTGATGGTGTGTTGTGGCGGCGGTGTGGTGACGATGGGGAGGCAGATTTATGGTTTTTTGGTGGATTGGGCGGATGACGGCGCGTGTAGAGAATTTCGCGCAGGTTAAAACCTTAATCGACTATGTACATGTTCATAGTCGATTAAGCTAATCGACTATGCTCTGGTAGTCGATTAAGGTTCATCGACTCCAATTTTTTTTATTTTTTTTGGATTTTTTGTTTATTGATTATAATTGTATAAATCATTTATAATGTTTGTATATTTTTTGTTTTTGTAATATATAGTTGATTTTGCATTTTTTCGCAGTTGTGATTTGTTATTTTTAGTAGCAAATTCTTAATCGACTATGCTTCACATCATAGTCGATTAATATGCTTCATTGACTCCAATTTTTAATTTTTTTTCGGATTTTTGGTATATTGATTCTAATTGTATAAATCAAGTATAATGTTGGTATATTGTTTGTTTTTGTAAAATATAGTTGAGTTTGCATTTTTGTAGTTGTGATTTGTTATTTTTAGTAGTTGGTTCCTTAATCTACTATAGTTCATCATAGTCGATTTAATATGCTTCATAGTCGATTAATATATCTGATAGAAAAAACAAAAAGTTACAAAAACGAAAAAAATAATAATAAAATAATAATAAATAATTAAAAAAAGAAAAAAGAAAAAAAAAAAAAAAAAAAGGAAAGACACGCTGATGGGTCATGGGCGGGAATAAGCAGATAGTGTTAAAGGTGGAGGGACATAATTGGGAAAATTGGTGGCTAAAATTAAGAGTAGGTTTTTCTCAACTGGTGCAAAATAATTTTAGTCTTTCCCTATTAAAAAAAGTATTAAGGGGATTATATCAAAGAGCCCAAAATAAATAACGAACGGCTGCAGATTACCCGTTTTTATTGGGTTTGCAATAAGCTTCTTATAACAATTCTATAAGGGTCCATTTGGATGGAGGGATTTGGGGAGGGATTTGATTTGGGGAATGGATTTGAAATGACTCCAATTTTGGAGTCATTTCAAATCCATCACTATTGCTCCAAAACCAACTAAAAAGGAGGGGTGGGGATTTGAAATCCATCTCCAAATCCCTCAATCCAAACAAGTCCGAGGGATTTGTTATTATGGATTTGAAATCCCTCCATCCAAATGCACCCTAAGTGTGTCGGTTGGTTCATAATTGACTATGAGTAATTTCTATTGCTTACAACTCTACAAAAGGTAGAACGCAATCATTTATCTTTTGGCCGAAGTAATTTCCTTGTTTTAAGATTCTTAATTTTTTTACCGGTTAATGGCAAAGAGATCTATGACAAGAGTATTTAATTAAAAAATGGGCATTCAGCTTTTTTGTCTTTCAAATATTTTCAGCTCATTTAAATTTATTTGCAATAAGGAGAACTTTTTTTATATATCAAAATTACCCTCAATTCATTGAAACCCGATTCAACTCCAATTTCATGATTTACAGTCCAATTTAGCCAAATTTCACCAATGAACCAATTTTGACCATAATTTTAATTCTGGCGTTGATTTTTTTTTTTTTTTTTTTTTGATAACTTTCTTTTTTTCTGAATTTTTTTTCCAGTCGCCGTTGACCGCCGGGTCTCCGGCGTTGAGTTTTTTTAATTTTTTTTTCTTACAAAAAATATTTTAATTGAAATTATTGTCTTGGCTGCTAAATTACTCTCTCCTGCAGTTATTCTGGAAAAAAAATTATGAAAAAAAATGATTCAGAAAAAAAAAATTCGAAAAATTATTAAAATGGGGGTATTTTAGACTAGAGACATGGGATGGGTTTATTTAAAAGACTGTTTTTTTTTGTGGACAAATGTGCATTTAAGGTCTTGTCATGTCCCTTTTTGTCATTTGCCATTTATTTTACACACTAATTATGTTATTGTCTGAACATAAAAATAAGGGAAAGTACAGTTTGCACCCCTGAACTATGGGATATGTCCCAAATACCTCCCTGAACTACGAAACATACCAAAAAGACCCCTGTTTTTTATGGTCAACGTCAAATGAACTAACACCGTCAGTTATAATGTTCATTTGCTTATTTGGCCATCAATTTTGCCATTCTCTCCCCTTTCTCTCTATGTTCTTCAACTTCTCGCCATTTTTAACCGGAGTTCTCTCCTCTCAAATCCTTTCTCTCTTCTTACGCTTCTCATTCTTCTCTAATCTTACGTTTAAATCCCAACTTCATATGTCTTGGCCATTTCCGAAAATGGTTCATAGCTATTTCATTGTCAACCAACAAATCTCAAGTACTGCTCATTATAAAATCATCATCTCATATGCTAATAATCCTCAAAAGTCGGCCAAAATTGCACATCTTTGCTCTCGTTTGAAGAGCACCCGCCGCCACCGGACAAGAATTGGAGGAAGATGAAGATTATGA
>NW_012194770.1:45675-81210 GCF_000504015.1 Erythranthe guttata
ATATATATATAATAATATTATAATATTATTATTATTATTATTATTATTATTATTATTATTATTATTATTATTATTATTATTATTATTATTATTATTATTATTATTGTTGTTGTTGTTGTTGTTGTTGTTGTTATTATTATATTAGAAGAAGAAGAAAGAGAAATTGGGAGGAGAGAGAGTGTAGATATTAATGAGGAAAGAGAAATGAGAGGAGAGAATATAAATATTAATGAAGAGTGATGAATAGAAGGAGAGAGAAATGAGTTGGTAGAATAAATATATAGGTTAGTTAGTAGGTTTTTGTAGGTTTGAAAATTGAAAAAAGTATGAATAATGTATTTCCAATAAAAATTTGAGAAGAAAAAATGGGATTTTCTGAATAAAATTATCAAACAAACATGATCTCAGTTTTATAAATAGTATAAAACTGGAAATTAATTTTGGAAATAGAAACAAATATACCCCTAGTTTCCCCTAAAATAAGGATAAGAGTAAAAAGCACTTCGTCATCTGAAATGAGGGTTGTTTTGCGCTTTTTTGCCTCCTAAAAAAACAAAATTGAACGATTTTTAAATTTTAATTGAACTCGTTTTTTTAATAATATTTTAATTTCTAAACAATCAAATTAAAAAGAAAATATATATAAATATAGGGTTAATAGCATAGAAGCTCATGACAAGGGCACTTAATTAAAAAAAAGATATCCAACTTTTTTGTCTTGCAAATAATTTCAGCTCATTCAAACTTATTTTCAAATAAGAAAAACTTTTTTATATATACCAAAATTATCCCCAATTTTTTGAAACTCAATTCAACTTCAATGTCATGATTTACACCCCAATTTATTCCAATTTCGCCTGTTAACCAATTTTAATCCTTATTCCAATTCTGACCCCAATTTTGACCAGCCACCGTCAGAGACCACCGGTCAGCCATCGTTGACCGCCGGAAACCGTCGATCTCCGGCGTTGACTTTTTAGTTTTTTTAACAATTTTTCTTTGATTTTTTTTTTTCCGGCAGGTTAACCGCTGTTGACTGTTTTTTTCTTAAAAAACATTATTTTAATTAATATTACTGTTTTGGCTGCTAAATTAATGTTTCCAACGGTAATTTAACTGTCGGAGACAAAAATTTAACTGTTAATTTTTTTTTCTTTTTCTTTTTTCTTTTTTCTGAATTTTTTATTTCTTAAGAAAAAATATTTTAATTAATATTACTGCCTTGACTGCTAAATTACTAACTCCAATAGTAGTTTAACTATAGGAGACAACAATTTAACTATCTGAGACAATAATTTTACTGTATTAATTAATTTTATCGTCTTGGCCTGCAATTTTGTTGTCTTCGATCGTGATATTACTGTCTCATGCAATAATATTACTGTTTGGGATAGTAATATTAGTATACTGTTCAGGAAAGTAATATTCATAATATTACTGTCCCAAACAGTAATATTACTGACTGAGACAATAAATTTACTGCTTAGAACAGAAGTATTAGTAATATTACTTTTTTGGTATTCAATATTACTATTTTAGACAATAATTTTGTTGCTAACACAGTAAGACAAAAAAAAAAAAAGTCGCCGGAGACAGTAAAATTTAAATAATTTTTTTAAGTAAAAAAAGAAATTCAAAAAAGAAAAAGAAAAAGTCAACACTGGATACCAGCGGTTGACCGGCCGGAAAAAAATTCAGAAAAAAAAGAGTCAATGCCGGAAACTAACCGGAAAAAAATTAATAAAAATAATTATTTTCTGAACAAAAAATTATTTTTCCAAAAACTTATTAAAATCGGGGTTAATGTGATATATTTGTTTAAATCCAGGATTAATGGGTAATATTGAGGAACTTAGAGTATAATGGATTGAATTGATAAAATATATATTATGGAGGGTATTTTAGACAAAAGACATGGGGATGGGTTTATTTGGAAAACTATTTTTTGACCAATGTGTATTTAACTCCCTTGTCATGTTATATACATATAAATACATTTGGAGAGAAAATTTCATTATTTCACGTCCAAAAATATAAGGGTACTTTTTGCAGTTTACTCTTTTTTTAAACCTTCATCTTTCATTACTTAATTTCGTCTAGTCTGGTATATTAGTTTGTTAACAGCCGATAAATTTGAGTACAAAATATTACAACGAACACTTTCACGAAAACGAACCAACAGAAAGAAAGACGGAAGGAAATTAGTTTAAGGACAAAGTAATTAATGAGCAGTAAGACATTGTTTTATAAGTTAACAGATACTTTTTAATCTATGAAGCTTAGTAGGACTCGAAGACTGACTAATTTTCTCTCCATTTCAATGCAAATCGAGTAGAGATACGTTTCTTTTCCTCGTAGTCTGGCAAATCTGACAAACTTGTGGGATCCCATTCTCTTCGATTCCTGTCGTATATCTCCAAGCTTACTTCCTCCAAATCCTGCAGCCACAGTTGTCTTAATTCATCTTGGTTTCCACCTTCTCTCTGCATTAGATTCTTCAACGCAGACTCGGAGTTCGTGTAGTTGATATCACCGATGGTTCGTGGACGACAAATGCAAAACAACCCATTCGAAAGAGGTGAAAAGTAAGGTAAATCATCTCGTAATATCAACTTCTTCACCACAACTGCAGGTTCATTTTCATCTTTAATATGTTGTACCAGATCATGGTTTTCTTTAAATATGTCCTCAGCATTAATGCATAACGACTGCCAAATAGAGAGAGAAATTTCGGATCGGCTTAACGACTCGAGCAGTTTATGTAGCTGAAGTAACCACAAAGAAGGATCATCCGTAAGAATCAGAAATAAAGTTGAACTCCATTGTCTAGAAGTTGTTGCGAAAGAGATGGATGGGATAATCAATCCATGATATCCAAAAGTGTTTATGTTTGGGGCATCAATAAATACATGTGATTCTTCTATGGATTCATCGAGTCCGTCACAGTATAAAATAGCCAAGTTGTCGAGACTCGGGAATTTACAAGAAGAAAAGTGGTCAAACGAAGACAACATGACACGGTTCATAAATAAACAATTGAGACTATGAAACTCCGCACCTTGGGGAAAAGAAACAACCGCATACTCAATATTGATGGTTTCAAGAGACGCGGGATAAATTTCGATGCTACATATTTCGTCTGGCGAAGATGAAAAGGAAAATTTCTTGAGACGAAGAAGATTGTTCACCTCGATGTTTCTTAATCTCATGCATGATTCGAGAGACAGAGTTTCAATCAAAGGACAGCTTGAGATTATCTTCTGAAAAATCCCGTCCTCAATTTTGACCTTTTCGAGACAAAGTTTTTTCAGATGCTTAGAGAGAATATTCATTTCAATAGTGGTTCGGTCCAACATGAATCCTTCGACATGTAAATATTGGAGAGGTTCTGCCTCAAAGACTACAGAGGGCAGTCTAACATGTCTCTGCCTCCGACGACTATCTTTCGAATAAATAGAAAGACCAAACTCCTTCACTCCAATATTTGTTAGTCCTCGGATCCACTTTTTGAGAAACCATACGGATTTAAGTTCCGAATGCGAATAGTATAGAGACATAGAAAGTTGAAATTTCTCTAAGCAAATCCTTTGATCACAGTATCGTTGTAAAGTCTTGTCAACGGTGGATAGAAATTCTTGCTTGAAGTTTGTGTCTGAAAAATCTAGATTGGGTCGAGTGCACCAAATTTCACGCCATGGATTGGACAAGACAGATGTTCGAACAGCATCTTCTTGGGAGAGGAAATATAGTATTCTCTGCAATATGTCGTCTGACAACTCGGATATTCTGTCCATGTTTTAACGGCGTTGCAGATTACACTTTTCTCTCAGGGTTTGCATTATGAGCTTCTTTTTATATATTCCATAAGCTTGTTGGACGGTTCTAATTTGACTAGGACTAATTTATTTTGACTAGGAGTAATTTCTATTGCTTACAACTCTACACAAGGTAGAGAATCCAATGATTTTTTAGCCAAAAAAAAAAAAAAAAAAAGGAATCCAATGATTTCTTTTTCAGAAAACGTGATTTACTTGTTTTGTGATTCTTACCTATTAGGGATAGATCCCACTTTGTTTTATGATTCTTACCAAATGTGTTATTTCTCGGAAGCCAAAAACCCACCCGGATAAAAAACAAATTAGCACATGGATCCCTATGTTTTGTTTAATGAGGCATACCGGCCCGTTTTTCAATGTTAGTTGTTGACTTACGTGGAATGACTAAATTATCCATAACGAATTTTTGATATTATTTCATTTATAAAAAAACAAAATAAAAAAACTATAAAAGAAAAAGTAAAAAAAAAAAAAAAAACCTATCTTCTTCGAGTTACTGTAATCTATACTACTTATAAAAGTACCAATGTGATAAGTGATCTCTTCCCTTTTTTGATTGTACAAAAATACCCCCTTCAGAGACAATATGTGAAGGACAATATGGTAATATTTTATTATAACAAATTATCTATACTAATAAAAGTACCAATGTGATAAGTGATTTCTTCCCTTTTTTGATTGTACAAAAATACCCCCTTCAGAGACAATATGTGAAGGACAGTATGGTAATATTTTATTATAACAAATTAATCCGCCCAATTTTGCTGTTGTTTCTTGAAAGTTTGTATAACATGATTATTTAATTCATAAATTATTTTTTACGATTAATGTATGGGAAGATGAATGTTCATTGACATTTAGTTAGCATCAATTTCATTGATAATGGTATTTGTATGGTTTAGTCATTAATATGTACATTGGTAATATCCTAACCAATTGTAATATAAATCATAAAAAAAAAGGCAAAATAACATATATTTATTCCCAACACTCTACGTTGTTGAAAAAATCAAGACATATAAGTTTATGTGGCGGAAATCACCCAATGTCCGTAGCCGGTGGTGTAGATAATCAGATAGCGGAAACCGATAATTTCACAATTTCTAACATTTTCAACTCCTTCCCTTTGTTGGCTTATGTCAAAATGGACAACTATATGCATAGTCACGGCCTGACGGAGAAGATTTGATTATTGTCAATAATATATATATAATCCATTTATTTATTTGTTATTTTTTCTCTATAGGATTTTTTTATTGTTTAATTTAGGATTACTTCTATTTGTTATTATTCCTTTGGGTAATTATGAGATCAAATTATTGATATGTAGGAATGTATACCAACTTTTAGGCAAATTGATTCAACTACTATAGAGATGGTTCCGCAATAAAACATTTATATGGTCATGAAGTATTTTTTTGTGATCAGGTACTCTTTTATTTTACAATTTTATTTCCTCAATATATTTGACCAGTTTTGGTTGTATACAATTTGTTTCAGTTATTGTTGATTAATTTATTTAATTTTGATAATGTTAGTTAATATTAGTAATTAATTAGGATATTAATTATTAATAACTATAATAATTGCTATTATAAGATTTATTGAACAAATATTATTTAGCGTTTGATTGATACTTCATCAATTTTCTAATAATAATTATATTAAAGATTTATTGAACAATGAAATCATTCAACTTTGTATTCGATCAGTTAGATTCAAATACATTCTAATATTAGTTGACTAATACTAGTCATCAGTGGAAATGAGAATGGGCACAATCCGGATATCGATTTTTTCATTCAGCACCATAGTTAAGAAGGGTAAACAACATATATAAAACCCTCATTTGTTATAAAAAAATCTCCACCAAACTCAGTGCACAACAGTTAAGAAGGGTAAAAAAAACATAAAATCCTTCTGTGTTATGGAAAAACTACACCAAACTTAGTGTTAATTTTACTGCGTAGAATCCCCCTGTAATTTTATTTTATCTTGCATAAAATGGCCTATTTCGTTAACTTTTAGCACCGTTAACTATTTGGAGATTTTATGCAACTTTTTAGTAACACAAGAGATTTTGATGTATGTTTTCTACACTATAAAGAGGACTTATGCAAAAATAATTTGTTTATTTAAAATTCGAATTATTTTTACAAATTAAGGCAATTATTCAATTGCAGTATATAAATTAAAGACTAATGGTCCGGGCAAATTTTTAAACGATTTCTTTCTTTTTTTTTTTCTTTTGTCATTTCCAATTCAAAATATTAAATTTTAGAACAGTTTTTTTTCTTATTTTGATTTTACAAAATTTGATTCTATTTTCTTTTTTCATAAAAAAAAATTGCATCAAAACTGAATGTAAATAAAACTTTGATTTTTTTTTTGGATAAAGTTTTGTATTATAAAAAAAATTCAAAACTATAGGTATTGATAGTATATAAATTTTAATAAATAAAAAATGTTAATATTTATAAGTAAGTAAATTAGTTCTTTGTCTAATGCCCCTTGTATAGTAGAAGTGGTCATTCAACATGGTATCAGAGCCAGAACCAATAAAAAGGTCATGAGTTCGAATCACACCGCCACCATTTCAAATATTTCAAGTGTCTTCAAATGTAATTCGTCTGCACTTCACACCGCCACCATTTCAAATATTTCAAGTGTCTTCAAATGTAATTCGTCTGCACTTGAGGGGTCATATTGGAGATGTTAATATTAAATGATAAATTTCACTAACAATTTAAGTTTTGGTTGAGATTATATTGTCCCCCTCAATAGTTAACGGTGTTAAAAGTTAACGGAATTGGAAATTTCATGCAACTTAAAATAAAACATAGGAGGATTCTACCCAATAAAATTAACACAAAGGGGTTTAATTTGGTTCCATAACACGGGTATATTTTATGTTGTTTATCCCTGTTAAAAAGTTTAGTTCAACCTTTGCCTATATGGACACTCAATTTTTGTCTCTCTGTTTATCCAATTTCAACGGCGGCTGACCGACTGGGAAAACAATTTTAGAAAAGAAAAAAAAATCAACGCCGTAATTTGACCGGAAAAAAAAATTCAGAAAAAAATTTATTTTCTACAAAAAAATATTTTTTTAAAAAAATTGTGAAAATGGTGGTTAATGTGATATATTTGTTCAAATCTTGGGCCAATGTGAAATATTGATGAAGTTAGAGTATAATGGATGGAATTGATGAAACTTATATTATGAAGCGTATTTTAGACAAAAGGCATGGGGATGGTTTTTTTGTGAAACTATTTTTTGTCTGGACTTATATGCATTTAAGTCTAACCCTATGGGCCTATTTGTCATATGTTCATATTCATTATTCCCCTTATCTCCTTGGTCCTCAAGTGAATCTTCTCCTTTTTACTAACTTATAAAATTTAATACAAGTTTTTAAAAAGTTAAAACATAGCATGTTCTAAGAAAAAATGTTCGGAGGAGTTCAGGCAATGGTATGAGCTTTCCAGTAATTTTTTACCGTAGCATGAAATTCAGTCACAATCTCATTATGTAGAAAGCAAAAAATTGCAAGTTTTAACTTGATCATAGAATTTTTCTTGAAACTTTTAGAGAAAAACTAGATAATACTAATTTTTTATTTTTAATACAATTTTAGGTTACTATAGGAATGCAATACATAAAATCAAAATTAACAAAATACTTAACTAGACACGTGCAACGCACGTGCATCTTGCTAGTGACTAAAAAAACCTCCATGTTAACACAATTAGCAATTAACCCCCTATGTCGCATTTTATTTAGTTCACTGCCCTCTAGTGGAAATAAATATGTTGACTAAATGGAAGTGACTACACTACCCTTCCTTCAACCACCCGCGTCCTCCGCTCTTCTCTTCCCCTCCACCGCCAACTTTTCCTTGCCAGTACCACACCAGTCGATTATTCTTTTGCAAATTCTAGAATTTTAGCAAGCCTAGCAAAATTACTAAACTCGAGTTAAAGCTCTAATCGCCACCAAAGCTAAAGCCCTAATCGCCGTCATTATCGGAGAGGAGGATAAAAAGCAGAAAAACAACGGGGAAGTTGGATCCGGAGGCATCAGGTACCTTGCATAATGGTGGGCTACTACCGGGAGACGCCAGAGCAGACGCCAAAAAAATGAAAAAAATAGTTTTTTCATGAATTTTTTTTCTCTAAAATTCTCAGTTTTCGATTGGGGCAGATATTTTATTGGATTTTCACGGGTTGTTGATGGATTTTGCAGAAGAATAATGAGTTAAAATCTTAGCTCCAAACCGAACCGAAATTCGATGGAGAAAATGTTGAAGTGGTGAGGCGAAGCGGAGGCTGAGGATATGGAGGGAGGTGGCCGGGGAGAGTGTTCGCCGGAAGGAGAGCGGCGGTCGGCTATGTCCAGTGTATTTTTGAAAAATTGCAAACCAGTCCCTGACTTAAGGAAGAAGATTACCTTCTTACCCTTCTCCGTCTGGAATTTATTCTTCTGATTGAACTTCATGTTCTTGAATTCCTTCTTTCCAGTTTTTCCTTTTATGAATAATCCTTCACCTTGTACCAGAAGACTGTCCATCGAGGTTTCTTTGCAATTCTTTTGCTCTAATTGCAGATTTCACTTCTTCAAGGAAATAGATTGCTTTCTTCCATACACCATGGCATCCTTAGTTCTCAAAACTTTTAAGAATTTCCGCTAACCACGTCACAAGAAAAATTTATCCTCATCGGTTTTAATCATCTTCTCAGTCGAAGATGTTTATTTTAGTCATAATTCTTCAACTAAGCTGTCTATTTTCAATCTAGGCTTCTATTATTAGTTTAACATCTCCAATTAATATATCGATTTTTAGATTATTTTCAGTCTAAGTTGTCCAACTAAAATGTCCGAAGGATTTTTAGCAAAATTCAAAATATTCGGGCTGACTATTAGCTATACAAAATATTTTTGAAGGAGTTTTAGCCATTTTTTTTTCTTATAATAAATAAAAACTTGGACCTAAAAATAAAACAAAGACCTATGACTCATCCAATCCCTAACATGGTAAAATACCGAGGGTTTTTTTTTTCCCGTTCCCCTAATGGTAATGGTATTTTTTTTAATCTTGTACCTCGGTGTTGTTTCCGAAGCTTCGATGTTGCATTTCTACAAGCCATTGTATCTCCATTCCTGTAGATTGCTGAATTACATTTTGTGCATGAACCTAAAAATAAAACAAAGACCTATGACTTATCCAATCCCTAACATGGTAAAATACCGAGGGTTTTTTTTTTTCCGCATTACCCTAATCCTAATGGTATTTTTTTAAATCTTGTACCTCGGTGTTGTTTCCGAAGCTTCGATGTTGCATTTCTACAAGCCACTCCATTCTTGTAGACTGTTGAATTACATTTTGTGCATGAAT
This sequence comes from Erythranthe guttata, assembly GCF_000504015.1. The sequence goes on from NW_012194770.1 coordinate 54,908, forward strand.
CATATATTTGTATTTTCTGTAATTGATTTCGAATCTTTTACTAGATTCATATATGAGAAACTATATGTATCAACTCTTCTACCTATAAATTAAATGCTACACATGGTTCTTTATATTGGGTGCGTTTGTACCGTTAATATAGATATAATCATATACACACACATGTGTATGTGTGCTTAGGGGGTGGTTACTTAATTAGAACAACGATTGAAATCCATCCAATATAAATAACCAGGTGTAGCATCTAACTGTCTTTCTTCTAGTGAGGGTTGGTATACTATAAGATCCTCAAATGTGGGTAAAAAAAATCAAAAACATAACATTATTTCATTTTTAACTTTAAATTAATCTCACAATGGTTGAGAAGATATATTTGTTTCCAAAGTAGGGCACTATCCAGATGGATTGTGGGGGAAATCATTGAATGCAAAACTAATTAAATTGGTTGGACAACAAACTCATAAATGTACAGCAGCAGTACTCTGCGGGGTCACAACTCGTCTCATTCACATCTCTAAGATATTTGCCAATACTCTTTTTTTTTTTTGGTCTCTTCACACTAAATCACATTTTTTGGCAACTTGCAAAAAAGCAACTACTGAAAATTTTGAACTACCACATTTTGCTTGCACATACAATTTAATTAAACTCTCATTCGAGAACTTGGTTAAATTGTTAATTAAACACAATTTCATGATATAGCAATATGTGTTGTATATCCTCGTTTGATATTAAGTTAAACCTCTATAGATAATTAATACATTCGGAATTGACAAAATTTTATTAATTTAGCGAAATATTAAATTATCGAACTAATAATTTAATAGGCTATCACCGAGTTGGGACCGAGAAAAATTACTATTTAGGCGAGGTTATTAATTTATCGAAGTTTCACCGAGTTAGTGGTCATTTACATCAGGTGGATTTGAACTGTAGATTTGATTAAATAACTACTTACTGAGCACACATACACATAAAAGAGTGTGTGATTATGTATAGATTTACAAATTCACCCGGTGTAAATAATCAGGTGTAGCATCTAATTTCTCCTCAAATATGGGCCAGAAACCCATCAAATATTCCATAACTTATACATTCACATGCTGCTATCAAATTAACACTTACAGTTAATTGATATCTTAACAGAACTATTAGTAGTCTGGTTTTTTCATTGTTAGGTAGCATAAATGTTAACCAGCTATATATATGTGTGTTTGATCCCAGCTTCAGTAATGTATCAGACAAAGGAAAAAAAAGATATCCTTAGAAATCAGCTGAAATTTTCATAGGCATAATATTATTATGATGTCTGAAATGCCACTTGTATCTCTTTCTTGTGTCCTAATTTTTTATTTATTTACAGCAATTGCAAATGACATGTCATTAGAAACATACATTGTTCATGTTGATTTACCACACAGCCAAATCTTATCTGATCAATCCCAAGACTACTTAGAAACCTGGTACACTTCTTTCTTGCCGACAACTTTAGCTTCGGAAACTGATCAAACACCACGATTGGTCTATTCCTACTGCAATGTGTTCTCCGGTTTCGCAGCCAAATTAACACGCGACGAAGCGAAAGTAATGCATAACAAAAACGGGTTCATATCCGCAAGGCGACAAGAAATATTTCCATTACACACAACACACTCACCTAATTTCCTCGGGCTACACCAAGATACAGGATTTTGGAACAATTCCAACTACGGCAGAGGTGTCATTATCGGCGTTTTGGACACCGGAATATTCCCCGACCATCCTTCGTTCGGCGACGAGGGGGTCCCTCCCCCTCCTGCGAAATGGAAAGGGGTGTGTGAATTCAACTTCACCGGCGCATGCAACAACAAGCTCATTGGAGCAAGACATTTCCGGAACGGCGACGGGACCCCCCTTGATTCCAACGGCCACGGGACCCACACCGCCGGCACCGCTGCCGGCAACTTTGTTGGAGGCGCCAATATCTTCGGCATGGCCAACGGCACTGCTGCCGGCATAGCCCCCCTGGCCCACATAGCCGCCTACAAAGTCTGCTCCTCCTCCGGCCGCTCGGAGAGCGACATACTGGCGGCGATGGACATTGCCATTGAGGATGGTGTGGACGTGCTCTCCGTCTCGCTAGGTGGGCCGTCCAGGCCGTTCCACAACGACAACATCGCCGTCGGCGCTTTCGCTGCGACGGAGCGCGGCATCTTGGTGAGCATCTCCGCAGGGAACAACGGGCCCGCCAGCGCCACACTGTCGAATGAGGCCCCGTGGATGCTCACTGTCGGCGCCAGCACGACGGACCGGAAACTAACGGCCACAGCCGTGCTGGGAAATGCACTAGAGCTCTGATACGATATATTATTTAGTTTATTATTTAATTATTGGTTTAGTTAATATTTAATTATTAATTAATTAGAATAGTATATTTAGGATATAGATATAGCCGTGTGTTTAGTGATAGGAGGATTATTAAGTATTTTATTAGTTTAGGTAATTATCTTTCCTAGTTAGATTAGGATTCTAGGGTTTTATTCTCTTTAAATAGTCGTATTGTGCTATGGTTTTATTATGAAGAGAAATAATAAACAAGAGTTTTCTTACGTTTAGTAAAGAAATCTTATGATACTCGAGAGATCGCATCAATTGGTATCAGAGCGAAGTTGCGATTAACACCAACGCTTCGTTAGCAAGGCAGCGATTATATCAAAGCTAAGCTGGAGCAAAGTTGAGATCACATCAAAACTTTGTGAAAATCATGATGTCAGAAACAAGACGGTTGGAGCGATTGGAGAAATCCGTGGAGAAATTGCGGATTAATTTTCAGAAATTGCTCGAACAAAGTCAAGGACGACGTCAACGCCATCATCGCCACCCATCACCGCCAACGCCACCGCCGCCATCACTGCCGCCGTTGCCGAGCCTATCGCCGGAGGGAGAGGAAGAAGACGACGATGATTTTTTCGAAGAACCCCAATTTTTGGTGAGTTCGCCGAAAGAAGAATTATCGGATTCAGTTGAAGTAATTTGGGATGAATACGAGAAATTAACCAATGAGGAGATTGAAGAATCACTCGTCTTAAGTGAGATAATTTGGAACGGGCACGAGAAGTTAAGTAGCGAGGAGGACAAAGAATTAAAAAATATAGTGGAAGGATGCCACGACTTCCCGGAGAAAGGAAACGAAGAAGTGCTTGTGATTGTGAGTGAGCCAGATTCTATAAAGACAGTCGAAGAAAAAGTTACGGTGAATCTAAGGAAGACGAAACTTGAAAAGACAATTGAGACGAAGGTTGATTTATCGGGTAAGATATTGAGAAATTTCGTTCGTGCAGATGGACTCATATTTGGAAAAGAGCTCGATTTTTCATCATGCTTTTCGGAATCAATCGGGAAGCAATTTGATGAAGTCAAACATAGGTGGAAACGCAAAGGAGAGGAACCAAATTGACTCGAACCTTGAGGACAAGGTTCATTTCAAGAGGGGTGGTTTGATACGATATATTATTTAGTTTATTATTTAATTATTGGTTTAGTTAATATTTAATTATTAATTAATTAGAATAGTATATTTAGGATATAGATATAGCCGTGTGTTTAGTGATAGGAGGATTATTAAGTATTTTATTAGTTTAGGTAATTATCTTTCCTAGTTAGATTAGGATTCTAGGGTTTTATTCTCTTTAAATAGTCGTATTGTGCTAGGGTTTTGATAATGAAGAGAAATAATAAAGAAGAGTTTTCTTACGTTTAGTAAAGAAATCTTATGATACTCGAGAGATCGCATCAAGCTCGCCGGGGAATCGGCTTTCCAGCCGAAGCATTTTCCGGCGACACAGCTTCCTCTAGTTTTCCCTGGACCGAATACGAGTGACTTCGACTCACGCCATTGTGGCGAGAGCTCATTGATCAACAAGGGTGTGAAAGGAAAAATCGTAATATGTGAAGTGGGCGGGGGGACTACTTCCCGCCGGAAAGGACATGCGGTGAAAGGCGCCGGTGGGGCCGGCATGATTATTGTCAACACGAGGGGATATGGCTACAACACATTATAGATGCTCATGTTCTCCCCGCCACAAATATCAACTATGAGGATGGAATCAAAATTGTGGCTTACTTAAACTCGTCTACTTCTCCAACAGCGTCGATTGTGTTCAAAGGAACAATAATCGGGGACAATACATCTCCGATTGTGGCTTGGTTTTCATCCAGAGGCCCCAGCACATCAAGCCCCGGAATTCTCAAGCCCGATATCATAGGCCCCGGTGTCAACATTCTAGCGGCATAATTCCGTCGAAAACAACACAAACACGAAAAGCAACTTCAACATGATATCGGGTACGTCAATGTAGTGCCCGCATCTCAGTGTGGTTGCAGCACTGCTCAAAAGCGTGCATCCTGATTGGTCGCCAGCAGCAATAAAGTCCGCAATCATGACCACGGCCGACCAGACGAATCTCGGAAACCAACCGATCCTCGATCAGAGTCATCTCGCGGCTGATGTATACTCGACCGGTGCGGGACATGTGAATCCTGCCAGAGCGAACGATCCAGGGCTCGTGTACGATATCGAACCTCAAGATTACGTGCATTACCGTTGCGGTTTAAATTACACGCATAGATAAATTTTCATCATTCTACAGCGTAAGGTGAATTGCTCGGCCGAATCGAGAATCTCGGAGGGGCAACTTAACTACCCCTCATTTTCCGTTAGGTCTAATGAATCAGCTGATCAGATGTACACGAGGACAGTGACTAATGTTGGGGAGGCTGGTTCGAGTTACAATGTTGAGGTTGTCGCACCGCAAGGCATCGATGTTATTGTCGAGCCCCGGACACTTCATTTCACTGAAGTGAACCAGAAATTGAGGTACAAAATTAAGTTTAGAAGATCAGCAAATACTGGCAACACCTCTGTATTATCTCATGGATACGTTTTATGGAAATCGGCTAAGCATTCGGTTAGGAGTCCAATTGCTGTTACTTAGTCGGATATTTAAGGTAATGTTAGGGCTAAAATAGTAGTGATGTAATAATCGAGTTTCTTGGGTTTTGTACTTGTGTTTGTATGGAGAGTTTGGAGTTAAAGATTTGGAATTCATATTATCAAATTCTACAATATATTTCAAATCTCAATTCTTACTTTGACAAGTCTTTTATCGTTAGCACATTACATCATTATGGGATATTTATTTATACAGGGGTTTAGACAAAAAATTATTTCATAAAAGGGCGAATGGCAAAGAGGCTCATCACATGGAACTTAAATGCATTTTAGTCCATAAAAAAAAACAGTCTTTCAATTAAACCCATCTCCATGTCTTTAGTTTAATATACCCTCAGTAATATAATTCTTATCAATTCCACCAATTATGCTCTAACTTCCTTAATATTACACATTGACCCCGGATTTAAACAAATATATCACATTAACCCCCAAAACTTTTTTTTTTTCAGAAAATAATTTTTTTCCTAAAATGTTTTTTTTCCGGCCATATTCCGGCGTTGACTTTTTTTTTTTTTTTTTTTTTTTGAAAACTTTTTTTTTCCTAAAATTTTTTTCCGGCCGGCCAACCACCGTTGACCGCCGGTCTCCGGCGTTGACTTTTTTTTTTAATTTTTTTTTCTTAGAAAAAAAAATATTTTAATTAATATTACTGTTTTGCCTACTAAATTACTGTCTCAGACAGTAATATTACTGTTTGGGACAGTAATATTATGAATATTATTTTCCCGAACAGTAATATTATTAATATTATTTGTCTAAGACAGTTAAATTATTGTTGGAGACAGTTAAATTACTGTTGGAGACAGTAATTTAGCATCCAAGGCAGTAATATTAATTAAAAAAAAAAAAAAAAGAAAAAAAAAAGTCAATGAACAGTTAAATTACTGTCTCCGACAGTTAAATAACTGCTGGAGACAGTAATTTAGCAACGAATACAGTAATATTAATTAAAAATATTTTTTAAGAATAAAAAAGTTAATTAACGGTTAAATTACTGTCTCCAACAGTTAAATAATTGCTGGAGACAGTAATTTAGCACGAATACAGTAATATTAATTAAAATATTTTTGAAGGAAAAAAAAAAGTCAATTAACAGTTAAATTACTGTCTCCGACAGTTAAATAACTGCCGGAGACAGTAATTTAGCAGCCAAGACAGTAATATTAATTAAAATATTTCTTTTAAGAAAAAACAAAATTATAAAAATAAAAAAAAAATTAAAAAAAGTCAACGCCGGAGACCCGGCGGTCAACGGCAGTTGACTGGCCGGAAAACAATTTCAGGAAAAAAAAAGGTTTTTCAAAAAAAAAATAATAATAAAATAAAAAAGTCAACGCCGGAGACCGGCGGTCAACGGCGGCGGCCGGCGGTCTCCGGTGGTGGCGGGTCAAAATTGGGGTCAAAATTGAAATTAGGGTTAAAATTGGTTAATTGATGAAATTGGGCTAAATTGGAGTGTAAATCATAAAATTGGAGTTGAATTGGGTTTCAATGAATTGGTGGTAATTTTGGTATATATAAAAGGATTTTCCTTATTTGCAAATAAATTTGAATGGGCTGGATTTATTTAAAAGACAAAAAAGTTGGATGTCCCTCTTTTAATTAAGTGCCCTTGTCATGGGCCTATTTGCCATTATCCATTTATAAAAAATCCTGATATTATTTGAAGGTGTGTAAAAGAATAAAATATTCCCCTCACATTTTAATATGCTCTAATTTCATCATTTAATTTAATTTAATCTCAATTTGACCCCAAAATTTACAAATTATTCAATTTTGACTCAAAACTCAATTTTGAGTACAATTTCACCCGTTGCCGCCGTTGACCACCAGTCTCGACCGTTGACTTTTTTTTCTCCTTCTTTCTACATCTGTTTCAGGCGTTGACCGTCAGTCTCCGGCGTTGACTTTTTCGAAAAAAATTTCTTCAACATCTTTTTGCCCAGTTTAAACAGTAACATTGTTGTGGTTGACCGTCATATGAAGTACTATATTACTGTTTAACACAGTAATATAGTTAAGACAACAAAACTATTATTGTGTAATAGAGGAATATTAATATGTTGACCATTCAACAAAGGCAAATATAATAAAAAAAAGTCAAAATAATTAATATTGATGTGGTTGACAGTAATATTACCGTCATCCACAGTAATATTACTGTAACGACAGTAATATTACCGTCAATCAAAGTAATATTACTGTGTTTATAGTAATATTACAATAGTAGACAGTAATATTATTACGTTAATCAGTCAACAAATCAAACAAAACAAAAAGGCCAAAATAAATAATATTGATGTGGTTGAGAGTAATACTATTGTGTTTACAGTAATGTAGACTTGTGAGCAAATAAAAAAAAATAAAAAATATAATAAGTTTGTTGTGGTTGACAGTTTTTGTACTGTCGACGACATTACAATTACGTTCATCGATAGTATAATTAGTAGAAACTACAGTTTGCATAGGGTTTGTCCCAAACACCTCCATGAACTACAAAATGTAACAAAATGGCCCCTATCTTTTATGGTCAATGTTTGACAAACTAACACTGTTAGTTTTTCTGGGCAATTATTTAATGGGGCTATTAGTGAGAACCCCCTCTAACATTATTTTAATAAGGATGGGTCCAGCTCAATTTCCTTTATTAGTGAGAAATTTATTATTTTTTTATTCTCAAATTTATCCTCCGACTATTCACTACCATTATCCACTAGTTTGATGCATTTTTTATTTTTTATATTTTAATTTTATTTATTTTTTATTTATTTCTTCTTTAAAAAATAATATTTTAACAAAACTATATATTTTTTAATTTTTTAATATTATCCTTAAATATTCCTTTTCTATATTATTTTAGTTTTTAGTTAAAACAACTATATGCCAATAAGACAACTATTATTAAAACGACTCTTATTAAAACAATAATACATTAGTTTCACAATTTATTAAATTAATTATATATTATATTATTTCCATTGTAAGATTAACTAATTATTTCAAAACATCTCCAAACAACTATTTGTTAAATCAACTATTTATTCAAACCAACTAAAAAGTAATGAAAATAATAATATTGTTGTGCAAAAACAACTATATTACTATATGAAAACAACTATATTGAATCAATTACAAATTATTGAAATCCACAAAAACAAAAGCAAAAAAACACACCAAAATTCCAACAAAAACGATTATTATTGAAACCAACTACAACCGTAACGAAAACAACTATATCCTTTTGAGTAACACGAACACAATTTCAACAAACGAGCCTCCCAAACAATACCTCCTCCTCGAGGTCAATCTATTCCATTACAGCGGTGGTGGAGGCGGTCTTCCGACGAGGATTGCAGGTATGCTTCCAAAAATAGAAAGAACAAAAAAAAAAAAAAAAACACCAGCAGATCTGCTCATCCCTCGGAAAGGAAGAGGGAAGACCGGAAAGGCCGCCGTCCGTCCTAGATTCGGCGGCGTCGCCTTGTCGTTGTCGAGACCTGGAGCCGGCTTCGTCCTCTTCTTGCCCCCACCCGTCGGATTCCTAATTCGAGAAAGAAGAGAAGGGGGTCTTCCTCGTCGTTGTTGAGATGTAGCGCCGCCTTCATCACCTTCACCGCCGCCGCCATCACAACCGATACTACTGAGTTTCGGTTCCAGAAAAAGAAGAGAAGAGGTGATGGGGATTTGAGAACGGCGGTTTGTTGCAGACAATACGGCTAGGGTTTGTAAATATAAGATTTGGAAAATTAATGATAATATAGGTATAACACTTAATAATTGTATTAATATTAATTTAATTAAATAATTAAGGGGGTTCTCACTAATAATGAAAAGGAGGTTATATCCACCTTGATATATGTAAATGAATTGGGGGTTTTGCACTAATTATCCCTTACTTAATTACCCTTAAATGTATTTCATTTAAAAAGTTGGACTAGTCAATTCTTTCTTCTTCTCTTCTTCAACATGTCAATGGTATCTCTGAGTTAACGTGAATGGGCACGCTTCTTCCCACCTGAAATAAACCCAAAACTCCGACGGTTCCATCACACGTTGGTCGGAATACTTCCCACAATCACCGCCTCTTCCGATCCCAAATCTCCAGTCCCCAGCAAACACATTCCCACCAACGAAGATTCATCCTCCCAAATCCCAAATTGCCGGAATTTTCCCCCGCTCCGGCATCCAAACTGCCCCTCGTCGTTTACTATCACAGGGGAGTATTCATCCTTGTATCTCCCATCGACGGAATTTTTCCCCGCTCCGTCATCCAAACTCCCCCTCATCGTTTACTATCACAGCGCACGGGAGGATTCCTCCTAGGCAGCGCTCACAAAATCATGTTCCACGCCTTCTGTTACCTTCTCAAATGGCCGACGAAATCCCTACATTGGCTGTCTCCGTCGATAACCACCACCGACGAGTGGCTAACCAATAACGCTGATTTCTGCAATTATTTTCTGACGGGGTCCAACACCAACATAAATACCGCGTACCAAAGTTTGCAAGAGAGAGGATAAGAAATATTGATTAACTGATATGGGGTACTCTGGAGGCAAAGTTTTACAATTTTTTTATATGTTTTTTGGTTTAATTTAGTGTATTTAGTGGTAAAATATGAGTTAAATAATTAATTTATTGTGTAATTAAATTATGTATATTTATAAATAATTATTATAAGAACATGTGTGGGTATATACAAGAACGTGTATGTATATAATATACCGAGAGAGAGATACAGTCTGTATCATACAAATATAGCATATTGAAGGTAAAAAGGTCAAAAAATGTTGCAGCTACAAAAGTAATTTAAAAAAGGACAAAGTCAACTCGCCACATCATCATACGCAAACGGATTTGAAACGGAGGGGCCATTTTGGTACGTTTTGTAGTTCAATTGGGTGTTCTTGACAATACACATAGTTCAAGGGTGCAAACTGTACTTTCCCCTAAAGAGAAGATAAAATTTTAAGGGGAAATAGATAAAGAGGTTATTTGAGAAAACCTCCTCATATGCCCTTTACAGTTAGTGTAGGCCCAAAAAAAATTCTCCTTTTTGAGATAATTCGCAAGTTTTATTTATCAGCCTTTTTTATTACGATCTCTCTAGAATACCCTTATATATTGCCTTGTATGAATTTATGTTTTACTTTTTCTATTTGACAAAAACCAATTATTTAATATTAAATTAAATCATAATAATTCAATTGCACGCTATCCCTATCACACGATCTCAATTTTTTTTAGTTTTCATTTCTTCTTCTCTATTCACGGCTCCACCCTCTCTTTTTTCTTCCACTGCCGCATTTGTCTCTTCTCTCCACCACCGTCGTAACCCCTCCTTCCCCTCTCTGTCCACCGCTCGCCCATGATCTCTCCACCGCTCGCCCACGATCCCTCGTTTCAATTTCCCTGTCTCCGCCCCTCGCCCTCGTTGCCGAACTGGTGCGCCATCACTTTATCACTGTTTCGGTCAAACCACTGCCTGGAAATCTATGACTACCGCAATGGGCTCTCCGCCTCCCAAAAACCCCACTACCATTGCCGCCGCCGTGGACGTCTCAGATCCAAACGAGAAATTGCCGCCGATGACGACTCAGACCAAACTTCTGCTATAGATTCTTCCCTGATGGCGTATGGTAATTGTCACATATCAATCTAAAAAATTAGATGCGTGTAAATGTTGAATAATTTGTTGAATTAATTAAGTGGGGGATGGTAATATTCTTCGGGTGAACTTTTGGGTTGCTTTGTCATTTAAAAATAAAAAATTGTAGTGAATGTCCGTCAAATTGAAGAAGGATATTCAACCATGTTCTCACATAATTACTCCTATGAGTTGATTTAATATGTTATTCTTTAGGTGTTTTATAATAGTGGATTTCGATAAGACTAGTGGATCTCAAGTTATTATTTTTGCTTATAAAAAAACGAGTGTTTGCGTAACGGTAAATGCGTGCAAAATAGTTGTTTTTGTTACATTTTACAGTTGTTTTTTTTTCTATTTTTGTAATAAATTTTGTTATTTTTTAAATTATTTTTGAAGTGGATTATGCTAATATTTTAGTGGATTTCGATATTTTTATAGTGGTTTTGATGAAATTGTAGTGAATTTCGAATTCTTGATTTGGAGAACGATTTTTTTTTTATGAATTAAATTTAATGTTGTTGTCTTCTTTTTAAGTTGTTGTTTTCTTTCTCTTTGGATCAAGTTCTAGCACAAAAGGAGTGATGGCAGCAAGTAGGACGAGGTTGGGTGATGCTCGGATAACTGTACTATTGTATGCGATAGCGGTGTTTATTAAAGGTGATTTTTTGTAGTGGTTTTATGTAAGTTTTTAGTGGATTTCGATAAAAAAAAATGAGTGGATTTTCTCCTTGTAAATTTTATTTTTTGTAGTGAGTAGTTATATTCTTTTTTGTGGCTTTTAATGAGCTTGTAGTGGATTTGAGGTTTTTTGTTTTCAAAATATTTTTTTGAATGAATTTAATTGACACTTTGTCTTCTTTTTCTTTGTTTTAGGTTTTCGAGCAGGCGTGGCGATGGCGATGGCAACGAGGGTGACTAGGTTAGGTGATGCTCGGATAATTATACTATTGCTAGTGGTGGCGGCATTTGTTGGCTCCTTTTTTATAAATAAAACAAAGTAATAGTAGTAGTTTTGTTAATTTAATAGTGCATTACGTTAATTTGATATTGTATTTCATATACATCATAATAAACAATGGTTTATGTGTTAGAATAGTAGACTAAAAGTCTCGCTTTTAGCTACATAATTTTATTACTGAATTAATAAAATAGTTTATTATCATTTTATGAGAATCTGCACTAGGGTATTCAATGCATTTAATTGATTGTTTGTCAATTAATTAAAAGCATAAGTCTAATATTCTAATAGTATTCGAGATGGTGTGCTACGGCGCACAGAAAGATCATTTCGAAAGTTCGTTTAGAATATAAAGATAAACATTCACAATCTAGATGGAAATGGACTAACCATTGGTAAAAGATTGTAGCACAATATTTAAGTGATTGGTCTTAATCACAGTAAACAGAGAGTAACTTTGTAGTTATTGTTTTGACTTATTGTGCTAGCACACCCGGCATGTGTTGAACCGGACAAAGTGAAATAATTGTTTCATCACTGTTCAAAATGAAACAGTATTATTTCTAGTTGACAGTAAACTACTTACTCTCTTAATCCCTAGATAATTAACGTACATATTTAATTGATGATCTGTACTTTGATGTCACAATGAGAGAGATTCCTATATTGAGTCAAATGGACAGCAGCTTTTACGAAGATTGAAGGCTTGACGTGGATCTTCGTTCGTGCGCCGAAGATAGAAACGAATCTGCTCGCGAAAACTGTTAGAGTAGGTGACCAACAAGCCAACATGTGGCTGTGGTCTTTCGTATTTATTATTGTAATAAAACGAACCTTTATTCGTATTAATGATAAAACACCTTGGCATTCTATATCTTTGTCCCTTTGTCACAAGCATAGATATAGTCCTTACAGTTATTACAAGTACTAGTAATTGATCGTTAGGATCGTGAGATATTTACTTAAGTATTATAACTGTTAAACGTGTTCCTAGTCGAAGGGTTACGCCACTAATGAGGATATCGGCCTTTCCCATTAAGACTAGCACTTAGTGTATGTGTACTGCATCTCATCAGTAAACGGTATTGTGATATCGGCATGCATAAGTGGGTGCTCGTAAGTTGACGAGTTCACTGAACTCCCTCACCCTAGAAATCTCTAAGTGGTTCCCAATAATCGAGTAGAGATATCTATGGTATAGTTGTACACCATTAGTCCTTATGACCTAGACATCACCGTGACTTCACTAGAGGACCAGCTGTATCGTGACCTGTCCCTGAGTTCCACCGAGGACCATCCCAAGGGCCAGTGTTCGTGCAGTCCGAAATCTAGTGGGAGGTCTGTGCATTGTAGTCGGGGATTCGATCGCTAGAATAGTCTTGGATGTCCTGTGTGTTCTGAAAGTTTGTAATCATTCTAAGTCTCTGGCCAGAGCTGACTAAGTGATGATTAGAGAATTCGATTCTCTAAGTCATGCACGTGACGATTACAACACTTGGAACGATCGCACCGTCATTGAACATATAAAGAGGTCTCGATGAACCAATGCCTCTAGTTCAATCGGGACATATGAATCGAAGGGACCGTACTGTACGTTAACTATATCTGAAGGTTCTTGCAGGCACTTCATTTGTATCTAGGGAATCATGACGCGTAGTTGCTAGACGCCAATCTTGATTCGTTGGGTGATTAAGGTGAAACGAGCTTCATCTTAATCGTAACTCTAAGGGACGAGTTTTGACCACAAAGAGTTGTGGGCCCACGGCTAGCTTACACCTGAACCATCGAGGGTCACACTGCTCGTGCACATGAGATCTTTGAATAAACGGTCAGAGATAAAATAGTTTATCTTTGCATAATTGGAAGTCAATACGATTGAGTCCAACATTCGTAATTTGGAATTACGAATGAGAATAAGAAAAGGAAAAGAATAGGCGAACGTTGTAGTGGACTTTCTAAATCGGGAGGTTTCCAAATTTAGAAAGTGCACTGAACTAGGGTTTCCACTTTTAGAAAGTTGGAAAATGAGAATTGACACTCGTAATGACGAGGACTTTATAATGATTCCGAAAATGTAATCGTTGCAATTTTTCGGTCATTGGATTGAGAGAAACGAGCAAGTGAAAGTACTAGCGAACTTAAGCTGTTGGGCCCGGTCCAACTTAAGCCCGCTAGGGTTTTATGCAAGACACTATAAATACAAGATTTATTGGTCTTGCACACAACAAGTAAAAACCCTAACCCTAGCAGCCGTTCTCCCTCTCTCTCTCGCCCTCTCTCCCGCGGCCGTCACCGGCGCTGTCGCCGGAACTTCACCGGAATCGGCCGTTCGTCGGCCGATTGTTTCGGTAGTTTCTTTCCTTCTCTTTTTCTTCCGTTTTTCTAACTATTACGTGTCTAGTGCCACGTGTTTAGTAGATCAAAGTATACGAGGTGAAATCCGAGAGGAGGAAGATCGAAGATCGAAGAATCGAGGAGCAGCGCACGAGCCGAAGCCGCACGCTACCCCACGCGCCGCCCCGGAAGACCGCGCGTGAGATTCACGCGCCGCCGTGGCTGTCTCACCGCTGCTGCTGCTGCACTGTTGCTGCCCCGATTGTACGGATTGGTTTCCGTAGCAATCTCGACTTGCTTAGCGCTCCTACCTCACGCTTCAAGAGGTAAACACACGAACTCGAAGTTCTTGTTTCGTTTACGTTTAAACACTATATATTCATGTTTACTTTCGTATGATTTTATGTGATTATGTGTAATCGTTTTAAATCATTGCGAGCATGTTATTTGGTTTAAACGCGAACATGTTAATTGATTTAAATTCGGTTAAATTAATTAGCATATATGTTGTTATTTAATTTCGCTGGAAGCGCAAAGGTACGCAATTAATTGATTAATATTATCGGGCATGTGCTTATGTGTTTTAAACTCGTTTAATTCGCATAAAATTTTTGTTTTCCGTTGCGTACGCGTGCCCGAAACCCAACAGTGGTATCAGCGCTCGTTGCACAATTAATTGCGTTCATATTAATATGCTATGATTTTATGCATGTTCGATTTATTATAGTAGTGATTGTATTATGTAATTGGGAGTTTTCGTAAGTTTAAAATATTTTTGAAATATTGTTTAGAATTTTTCCAGCTTTAAAATTGTTTAAAATTGGAAAATCGGATCTGAAATTATTTTTAAAACGTCGGTTTTTAATTATTTGGATCGAACCGGTCGAACCGGCCGGTTCGATGGTTATGCACGATCCAATCGACCGAATCCAAGTGGATTCGGGTCGGTCAGACCGGTTCTCGGTCCGACTGACCCGGCCCACTGATTTGGGTCAATTGGACCGGGCAGAACCGGACCGCTTCGGTCCGAACCGGTCAGACCGGTCGGCCTAACCGGTTCACTGAAAATAAAAAAAAAAAAAAATTTATTTCAGATTTCTAAAATTAAACTTAAAACAAATTGATTTTAATTTTTGGAAAATTATTTTCAATTAATCCCAATTATATAATTGGATCGACAATCATCTATTTTAGTAAATAGGTGTTAGATTAATTAATTAATTTAAATTGTTAAATTGATTTCAATTAATAGAACACATTCATAATTTTGATTATGATTCAACTTAATTAGTAGTACCTCAACATTATTTGAATGATTTTTGCTAGTTGAGGTTCTATAATTATTTTGAGAAACTCGATAATTAATTAATGTAATTAATTATGAAATTAGGTCGTATGTTCCTCTTAGGACAATATGCGCTTCCATATACCTTTAGAGAACATAGATGTAGGAATCACATAGACCAATCCAAAACCTTCTGATGAGATAAAATATTTTAATAAAAATCCCTCATTCTTAATTTAATTAAGAATCATTTCAAGCTATAAAGAAAAACCCAATCTGTTGAGTTATTTCTTTCCTTCTGCCAACGGTTGGATTATGTGTAGCCCTTTACTATAGTGCAGTAAGCCGTGTTAGCGGGGAGTGCTATGGTAGAGTAAGCTGTAATTCAATTGACATAGCGATGAAGGTAGCCATAGAAAAGGGTTATGTTGAATTAACGTGGTCGGCTAGATTAACTAGGGACTGCATTAGTTTGGCATAATCAAGTTCTATGAGCATCTTTGATTGGTAGGTTAGACTTGACACACAACGATTTTGATATTCGCGAGATTAACTTAGGTCATTATCAAGTGTGAGGAAAATTAATTTAGGGTCATATTTTGGATATGATTGATTGTGATCTACCTTTGGGCAAATATGATCGGGCTAGATTAACTACGGGTTATATTTGTCTATTGGACCTAAAGCCCATTAAGAAAAATCAGTTTTCTCGTTTGTCTACTAGAGGGAAGTGGAACTCGATAAAATTAGTGGGAGAACAATTAAATAACATAAGTCCAAACATTTAATTGTAACAATCATTTAACGCGAATCTCTAATAATCCTCTTCTCTATATGTCTCAGATAATCATGTCTAAGAATCCCATAATGTCAATCCTCGACAATAAACTCAATGGCCCTAATTACCTAGATTGGTTGCGTAGTCTTAAGCTTGTACTAACCGTTGAGGGGCGTCTCTATGTTTTGAACGAGAGACTTCCCGCCACTATACCTGACACAGCGACTGATGCTGAGAAGGAAACTTATGAAGTTTGGAAGATAGATGACACTCATGCTAGGTGCTATATGATAGCCGCCATGGAGCCCGCGCTTGCGAGGAAATATGAGTCTCACTTGCATGCTTTCGATATAAAGGCTCATCTCGATAGCATGTATAGTGAGAATATTAGGGCATCGAGGTACGCTGCTACAAAGGAGTTGATCACGGCAAGACTGCGCGAAGGGACTTCGGTCCACGAGCACTGTCTCAAAATGATCACTCTCCTTGAAAAGCTAGTGAATCTTGATGTCACCCTCCCGGCCGAGCTCTCGTTGGATTTGATCCTGTTATCTCTCCCTAGTTCCTATGAATCGTTCATAGTGAACTTCAACATGAACAAACTAGATCCTCCCTTGGATGAGTTAATGAACATGTTGGTCAGCTTCGAGTCCACCATTAAGAAAGAGAAGTCTGTTCTCATTGCTGCTACTTCTGGAAAGAAGAGTTCTTTCCAAAAGAAGAGAAAGGAAAGAGTTCCCTTCCCAAACAGCAAGTTCGAAGTGGGTGAAGGTAGTGGGGGCCCCAAAGCAAAGGTTAGCAAACAAGTTGATGATGCTTGCCATCACTGTGGAAAGAAAGGACATTGGCGCCGTAACTGCAAGGCTTACCTGAAGCAGAAAGGTTCTGAAAAGGGTACGTATTTCATTGACGTAAATTTGTCTGTCAACTCTTCTTCTTGGGTATTGGATACGGGCTGTGGCTCACATTTGTGCAATGATTTGCAGCTAATGACAAGAAGTCGAAGACTTAGAGCGGGTGAGACCTTCCTAAGGATGGGGAATGGAGCAAGAGTTGCTGCTGAAGCCATTGGCACAATTTACTTAAATGTTTTGGATTCTAGTTTTCCTATTGTTTTGAACGATTGTTTATTTGTTCCGTCCCTCATTAGAAACCTTATTTCTATTCCTGTATTAGATATTGAAGGTTTTACTTTTGTTTTTGGAAATTCGATTTGCATTATACAAAAGAAGGAGAATTTGATTTGCAAAGGACGACTATTAAACAACTTATATGAACTAAATCCAAATGAAATACCTATTAATGTTATATCAGCAAAACGTAAGGAGATAGATCAAAACCCCGCACAACTTTGGCACGCTAGATTAGGTCATGTCTCTTTAAGAAGGATGAACGATTTTGTCAGTGAAGGATTGTTCTCTTTGGAGGACGAGAAATCACTGCAAACTTGTGAATCTTGCCTTAAAGGGAAAATGACCAAATCACCCTACAAAGGGAAAATGGAACGAGCCGAGGGTCTTTTGGATTTGATCCATACAGACGTATGTGGTCCACTAAGTGTTAGTGCTAAGGGTGGATATAACTACTTCGCTACCTTTACCAACGATTATTCTAGGTATGGGTATGTGTACTTGATGAAGTACAAGTCTGAAACATTTGAAAGGTTCAAAGATCTTAGACACGAAGTGGAAAAGCAACTCGGACGAAGTATTAAGAAGCTGCGATCCGATCGTGGTGGAGAATACTTGAGCATCGAGTTCATTGACTATCTAAAAGAAAATGGGATACAGTCCCCATGGACTCCACCGGGAACTCCTCAACTTAATGGAGTATCCGAACGTCGGAATCGAACTTTATTAGATATGGTTCGATCAATGATGGGGTTCACGAACTTACCGGCATACTTGTGGGGTCATGCACTTCGTACTGCCGCGTATTTGCTGAATAGAGTTAACACCAAAGCAGTTAAATCCACACCTTATGAACTTTGGCATTCCCGAAAACCCAACTACAAACATATTAGGATATGGGGTTGTCCCGCTTATGTGAAGCGGTTAGTGGGAGATAAGTTGGATAGTAAATCCGACTTGTGCTATTTTGTGGGGTATCCCGAAGACTCAATGGGATACGAGTTCTATTATGTCAAAGAAGCAAAGACGTTTGTTTCAAGAAATGCCACCTTTTTGGAAAGGGAGTTTCTATCCGATAGAAATGGCAGCATGATAGAACTTGAAGTAGTTCAAGAACCACAAAGTGAAGTTCAAACGCAAGAACAAGTAATCGAACCAATACAACAAACCACTAATATACCTCCTGAACCTACGGTACGTAGATCCGAAAGAGTTCGGAAAATGCCGGATAGGTTATTCCTCCTCGAAAATGATGAAGATCATGTTGATCTTGGACGAGATCCAAGAACATAAAATGAGGCCGTATCGGATGCGGACATGGGACATTGGCTAACTGCCATGAAATCCGAAATGGACTCCATGTACTCCAACAAGGTGTGGACCTTGGTAGATCCACCTAAGGGAATTGTTCCTATTCGCTGCAAGTGGATCTATAAGAAGAAAATTGGAGTGGATGGAAAGGTATCGACCTATAAAGCTAGATTGGTAGCGAAAGGATAAGCTCAAAGGCAAGGCGTTGACTATGAGGAAACCTTTTCGCCAGTCGCGATGCTGAAGTCCATTAGGATTTTGCTGGCCATAGCTGCGTGGTACGACTACGAGATATGGCAAATGGATGTGAAGACCGCCTTCCTTAATGGAGATATTGAGGAAGAAATTTACATGGCGCAGCCGGAAGGCTTCATATCTTCTGGAAGTGAGCAAAAGGTTTGCCAGCTCCAGCGATCCATTTATGGATTGGAACAAGCATCCTGAAGTTGGAACATTAGGTTCGACTCAACTATCAAAGAGTTTGATTTTGAGAAGAATCCGGAGGAACCTTGTGTATACAAGAAGGTTAGTGGGAGGGCAGTGATATTTTTAGTGCTTTACGTTGATGACATTCTGCTCATTGGGAATGATGTAGGAATGTTGCAGCAAACGAAAGCATGGTTGTCCACACGTTTCTCAATGAAGGATTTGGGAGAAGCATCTTATGTATTAGGAATAAGCATCTATAGAGATAGAGCGAGAAAGATGCTTGGTTTATCCCAAAGCCTGTACATAGACACCGTTATGAAACGGTTTAGCATGGAAGAATCCAAGAAGGGATTCTTGCCAATGTCCCATGGGGTTCGTCTCTCGAAATCTATGTGTCCGCAAACACCTAGTGAAGTCGAGGAGATGAAAAGGACGCCCTATGCTTCTGCCATAGGAAGCATAATGTATGGCATGCTATGTACGAGACCCGATATTGCGTATGCTGTGAGTGTCACATGCAGATATCAGTCTAACCCCGGCCCGGCTCACTGGAAAGCCGTGAAAGATATCCTCAAGTACTTGCGAAGGACTAAGGATATATTTTTGGTCTATGGGGGTGCCGAATTGAAATTAGAGGGTTTTACCGACTCTAGTTTCAATCAGACGTGGACGACTCAAAGTCGAATTCTGGATTTATATTCACACTTAATGGTGGTGCCGTGTGTTGGAAGAATTGTTAAGTGTATATTTTTACACTTTATCGTATCTTTTTATTTGAGCTTTTGGTGTGTTTTAACGATAATTGGTGCTTAAAAAGTTGATTTATTGTATTTTAGGTACAAATTGAAGAATTGGAAAAGTATGGGGTCAAAACTGCAATTTTGGCGAAAATATGGGTCAAAAGTGAAATATATCAAAATTCTGAAGATTTAAAGCTGAGACCCCCGTCCCAGTTTTAGTTCAAATTGTGAGACCCCCGTCCGAGACTCCGAAGTTGCGCAGTAAAGGAATTTTAATTGCACAAGGAAACTGCCTTCTTCCCCAATTTCTTCACCCTATATAAGACCAAGCCAAGCACACAATTAGGGATCTTTTTTACGCAATTTGGAGAGCAACAAAGCAATAACGAAGACGAAGAATTCGAAGACTCCAAGCAAAGATTTATCGTCTATGATTTATTTTATTTGCGTTTTTAATCATGAGTAGCTAAATTACTTATTTCTAGGATTTTATTTGGAACCCTATGTGGGATTTATGAACCCATTTCTATGATTTTATGCAAGTTTTAATTCCGGATTATTTCTTCTACTTGTTTTATTAAGTTCATGAAACTGGCCACTTTATGCGCTTTTATGTTATTGTTAATCGCATGAATCGGATGATCGGGTTAATAATTAGAACCGTGGTAGAAGAGCCTTTGTGGTATTAACATAGGAATATAGTTAATCTCGTAGGTAGCCATTATTGAGATTTGTGCTTAATGTTGTGTTCTAGAATTAATTGCATAAGAATATAGTAATTGAATCTAGAATATTAGAATTGTAATACACGCGGAAGCGGGTTATGATTATTTTAGCATCTCAGGTTAATAATCCGGGTTAATTGCTTGCATAATTGAAGGAATTGGGGGAATAATAATCACATAGGGGGAAGAATAAAATCCTAGGCTTGTTTACTCTGATAAATCTTTGTGTTTAATTTGCTTTCTTGCTTTGTCGTTTTAATTTGCTTTTTAATTTATTTTAGTTAATTCTCTCTAAAGTCGACTGTGTAGGGTGGGCTTGATAATAATTGGTAGAATTTAGCGTCTATGATTAGATAATTAAATATTCCCTGTGGGTTCGATATCCGGACTTAATTGTCCACTATATTACTTGTACGATACGTGCACTTGCGTGTAGGTTTTCGGCCAACAAGTTTTTGGCGCCGTTGCCGGGGATTACTTTAATTATTTATTTTATTCTAGCTCTAAATTTGAACAATTTTCACGATTCACCTATTTAATTTTCGTTTATTTTCTTTTCTTTTTAGGTACGTTGTATGCGCAGGAGACTCGATCTTGCTAGAGAACCGTTTGATCCCGAAATCGAACGCACTTTTCGAGCCGCTAGGAGACTTCAACGCGCAAATAATATAATGGAGGACGAAGAACGCAGGGCCGCGGGTAATTTACTCGAGGCCAATGGAAACCAAGTGCAAGACCCTCCCCCTCAACTTCCAGCACAACCAGCAGTTCGTCCACGAGCACTTCAAGATTACATAATCCCAACTCTAGACGGATTCCGCCCGAGCATCCAATATCCACCCATTGAGGCGCACAATTTTGAGATCAAGCAAGGCCTTTTGACGATGCTCCAAAATAACGGGCTATTTAGTGGGTTGGCAGGTGAAGATCCCCATCTTCACATTGTCAATTTTCTAGATACCTGTAATTCCCACCGTCAAAACGGCGTTTCCCAAGAGGCGCTTCAATTAATTCTCTTCAAGCACTCCCTACAAGGAAGAGCTCGCCAGTGGTTGATGTCCCAAGCCCCCCACTCTATCCCGTCGTGGCCTCAACTCCTCAACCTTTTCATGAAAGTCTATAGCTCACCCGAGAAGGACGAGAGAATCCGGCGAGAAATTCACAATTTTGGCCAAGAGCAAGGCGAGCAATTATACGTGGCATGGGAGAGATTTAAAACTCTTTTGCGGCAGTGTCCAACACATGGAGTCGAACAATGGCGGCAAATCCACATCTTTTACCAAGGGATTAACGAGAATGCACGAACCGTCTTAGATGCATCAACCGGAGGTAATTTTATGAGTCAATCAATACCCGATGCGTTTATCATGTTGGATCAAATAGCTCAAAATCGGTTTGCCAAGTCAAGCGAAAGGACGGTGAGTGGAGCCAAGAAAGTTCCCGGAGTGTTGGAGTTAGATGCAATTACGGCCCTTCAAGCTCAAGTGACCCAAATTGCTCAACAAAATCAACTCCTTCTACAACACATCAAAGCAAATCCACCACAACAAGTCCAAGCCGTTGAGTCTCCATGTTGCGAAATTTGCGGTGGAAATCACTACACGCTCCAATGCCAACAAGATGTGGAGTCTCTCAACTACGTCAACAATGCGCCTCGCCAATTCCAAAATCAAGGGTGGAGATCACAAGGGCAATATGGAGGAAATCAACAAGGCCAAGGGTATCAAAGACCTCAAGGTAAATTCCAAAATCAAGCCCCTCCTCAACAAAGCTATCAAGGCAACAATCCACCGGCCCAAAAATCAAGCACCGAGGAGACATTGGCCCAATTCATGACTGCTACCCAAGCCTCGCTGCGGAACTTGGAGAATCAATTCGCCCAATTTGCTTTGAATCAAGAGAATCGTCCGCAAGGAGCATTGCCATCAAACACGGAGGACCCAAGAAAAAGGCAAAACGAGCAAGTACAAGCGGTGAGCCTACGTAACGGACGACAATTGGAAGAAGCCCCGAGAAAAGAGACAAATATTGGAAAAACAAAAGCGACCGAGGCGGCGGAAGAGGACAAAAACGTTCAAGGCGAAACTTCAAGGGCGAAGGTTACACCGGCTCCACCCATCCCATACCCACAAAGGTTCCAACCACCGAAGTTAAATGCCGAATACCAAAGCTTTGTTGACAAGATGAAGGAAATCCGTATCAATATCCCTCTTATCGAAGCACTCCAACAAATGCCAAAGTGGGTGAAGTTTTTCAAAGAACTCGTAACAAAGGGACGAAAATTGCAAGGAAACGAGATGATTCAACTCACCGAACAGTGTAGTGCAATCCTTACGAGACCTCTCCCTCAAAAACTCGGCGACCCAGGTAAGTTTACTATCCCTTGTACAATAGGAGATAAATTTTTTCGATCACTCATTGATTTAGGGGCTAGCATCAACCTTATGCCTTTTTCTACATATAAGAGTCTTGGGTTGGGGGAAATTGAACCAACGGCTATAACACTCCAATTAGCCGATAGGTCTCTAGTCTACCCAAAGGGGGTTTTAGAAGATGTCTTAGTGAAGGTTGACGAATTTATTCTTCCTGCTGATTTTGTGATTCTTGATATGGATGAATATAGAGAAATCCCAATTATTTTGGGAAGGCCGTTTTTAGCTACTTCACGTACTGTTATTGATTGTGCTAGTGGGGATCTCACCATGACGGTGCATGACCAAACTATTAAATTTAACGTTTTTAATGCAATTAAGCGGCCGCACAATTCTAATGAGTGTTTTTCTATCGATTTAGTGGAGTCTTGTTCTTTTGAAAATTTTGATTCGTTACACTTGGATTCTTTGGAAGCATCTTTGGTTTTAGGTAACGACTGTGGAGATGAAAGAGTGGAGGAGCAAATTTGTTGGTTAGATTCCGGTGATTTTCTCACCTGGCAAAAGTTTGAAAGTTTGGATTTGGCCACCCTTACCACCCCAAAGGCATTCAAAACATCATTGGAGGAACCACCACAGCTTGAGATGAAAGAATTACCCGGACACCTCAAATATGCCTACCTCGGTAAGAATGACACTTTGCCGGTAATTATCTCACAATCTCTATCTACTTTGCAGGAACAAAGGCTATTGGAAGTACTGCGGGAACACAAGACGGCGCTTGGATGGAAAATTGCGGATATCAAGGGAATTAGCCCTTCATTGTGTATGCACAAAATCATCTTGGATGATCAACAAGATCCGTCAGTAGAGCAGCAAAGGCGTCTCAACCCCATCATGAAAGAGGTAGTCAAGAAGGAAATTCTCAAGTGGCTCGACGCAGGTATTATTTATCCGATTTCTTATAGCGCATGGGTAAGCCCCGTTCAATGTGTTCCTAAGAAAGGAGGTATGACAGTTATCCGTAATGCAAATAATGAATTAATTCCATCTAGAACCACAACGGGTTGGCGAATTTGCATGGACTATAGGAAATTAAATAAAGCCACTAAAAAGGATCACTTTCCTTTACCTTTTATTGATCAAATGCTTGATAGATTGGCAGGTAAAGAATTTTATTGTTTTTTAGATGGATATTCGGGATATAATCAAATAGCCATTGCACCGGATGATCAACACAAAACCACATTCACAAGCCCTTATGGTACTTTTGCATTTAGACGCATGCCTTTTGGTTTATGTAATGCACCCGCTACTTTTCAGCGGTGCATGATGGCTATTTTCACCGATGTGGTAGAGAACGGTTTAGAAGTATTTATGGATGACTTCTCTATTTTCGGTGATACCTTTGACACTTGTCTTTGCATGTTGGCTACGGTTTTGCGCAGGTGTGAAGAAACCAACTTGGTGCTAAATTGGGAGAAGTGCCACTTCATGGTGCACGAAGGAATTGTGCTTGGGCATAAAATCTCGCGAGAAGGCTTGGAAGTGGACAAAGCAAAAATCTCCACAATTGAAAATCTTCCGCCACCTATTTCGGTCAAAGGCATTAGAAGTTTTCTTGGACATGCGGGCTTTTATCGGCGTTTTATCAAAGATTTTTCAAAAGTTGCCAAGCCCCTTTGTAACCTACTCGAGAAGGAGACAAAATTCAATTTTGATGGTGAGTGTCTTCAAGCTTTCAACGAGCTTAAGCAAAGGTTAGTATCCGCTCCTATTATTTGTGTACCGAATTGGGATGAACCGTTTGAGCTTATGTGCGATGCTAGTGATTTTGCGGTTGGCGCCGTTTTAGGTCAAAGGAAAGAGAAATTTTTTCGATCAATTTATTATGCTAGTAAAACTCTTAATGATGCACAATTAAATTACACCACTACGGAAAAAGAGTTATTAGCTGTTGTTTTTGCTTTTGAAAAATTTCGATCTTACTTGTTAGGACCCAAAGTTGTTGTTTTTACTGATCACGCTGCCCTCAAATATTTGTTTACTAAAAAGGATGCAAAACCTAGACTCATTAGGTGGATTTTAATGTTGCAAGAATTTGATATTGAAATTCGTGATCGAAAGGGTAGTGAAAATCAAATCGCCGATCATCTATCTCGACTTGAGAAAGATGTAGACGAAAGCGATAGAATTTGCATTAATGAAAATTTTCCTGATGAACAGTTGCTTGCTTTTGATAATAAGGTACCTTGGTTTGCCGATTATGTAAATTATTTGGTTAGTCAAGTGCTTCCACCGAATCTCAATTATCATCAAAAGAGGAAATTTTTGCATGATGTTAAATTTTATTTTTGGGAAAAGCCTTTTCTTTTTAGACAATGCAGTGATTTGTTGGTGCGAAGATGTGTCCCGGAACATGAGCAGCAAGACATACTCTTTCACTGCCATGGTTCGGATTATGGAGGACATTATGGGGGCGAAAGAACAGCACGCAAGGTTTTTCAATCAGGTTTTTTTTGGCCCACTCTTTTTAAAGATTCGTATAAATTTGCTATTACTTGTGATCGGTGCCAACGCACGGGCAATATTTCGGCTCGCCATGAACTCCCATTGAACACGATGATCGAAGTCGAGCCTTTTGATGTTTGGGGTATTGACTTTATGGGACCTTTTGTCCCTTCATTCAATAACCAATACATCTTAGTGGCCGTCGATTACGTTACTAAGTGGGTAGAGGCAATAGCCACCCCTACTAATGATGCATCTGTAGTGTGTGTTTTCTTGAAGAAACAGATTTTCACTAGGTTTGGAGCACCACGGGCAATTATTAGTGATGGTGGATCGTATTTCGTGAATAAGCAATTTGACAACTTGATGGGCATATATGGTGTAAAGCACAAGGTTGCACTCGCGTATCATCCACAAACGAATGGGCAAGCCGAAGTTACGAACCGCGAAATCAAGAATATCTTGGAAAAAGTGGTAGGCCCAACAAGCAAGGATTGGTCGAAAAAACTCGATGATGCACTATGGGCATATCGCACAGCTTTTAAAACGCCATTGGGAATGACCCCTTACCGTGCGGTGTTCGGTAAAGCATGCCACTTACCGTTGGAGTTGGAGCATTGTTCTTATTGGGCGCTAAAAAAGATGAATTTCGATTACAAAGAGTGCAAGGAAAGAAGGTTATTGCAACTCAACGAGTTGGACGAATTACGAGAGCAAGCGTACGAGAGCAATTGGTTATACAAAGGCAAAGTCAAAAGGTGGCACGACAACAACATCTTGCACCGTCAATTTCAAAAAGGGCAAGAAGTTCTCTTGTTCAATTCACGGCTTAGGTTATTTCCGGGAAAGCTTAAATCAAGATGGTCGGGGCCGTTCATCGTTCACCAAGTCTTTCCACATGGAGCTATAGAAATCAAGGACCGTGAATCGGAACGAGTATTCAAAGTAAATGGAAATCGACTCAAACACTATTGGGGAGATGGTGGCGAACGTCAAGTGGCCTTGGTCACCTTTGCTTAAAGAGAATGAAGCAACGTCCGGCTGAAGACTTTAAACTTAGCGCTTCTCGGGAGGCAACCCGAGCTTT
>NW_012194770.1:81365-155448 GCF_000504015.1 Erythranthe guttata
GGGACTAAGGGTGAGACGGCCGTCCGAAAATTGGTTATAAAACCGGGACGGCCGTCCAGGAACCAGAGAAGACCGGTAATTTCCGGACGGCCGTCCCAAAATTGGGCATAAAACCCGGACGGCCGTCCCGGAAACAGAGAGGGCCGATAATTCTCGGACGGCCGTCCGAGAAATAGGCATAAAAATGGGACGGCCGTCCGAGGCTATTACTGGGCGTTTTAAATTCTAAAAATTAGATTTTTCCCCCATTTCTTCCTAAACCCTTCTCTTTCATCCTCTCAACCTCCCACACACAATTTTCGAATTTTTGAACTTCTCTTCAAAAAATTCTTCAATTTCACACATATAATTCACTCACGCATTCTCGAATTATTAATTTGTGTTGGTATTGACAGGGAGGCTAGAGAATCGAACCAACTTCTTCCAAATCTCATCTTTCAAGGCACGCCCACAAGGTGTTCGACAAATTGCCTCAACCAAATTTGGAAGACGTTTCTCATCCAATTCTTACCGCATCCACTCCAAAACTTCTCCCAAATATGTCGTCCAACAAACGAGGTCGCACGAATGAAGCTTCATCTTCCAAAGCCAAAGGCAAAGGCAAGAAAGGCGCCACCAAAACGACGGTTCCTTTGCCCGAAAAAGAAGCTTTTAGTGTGGAAGGCGCAGCGGCTCTATTCGAGAAACAAAGCAAAAAGACCGTCATCACGGAACGGGCCTTGACAATCACGTTGTCACATTTCGCAAATCTTAACCAAGAAATCATAAGACGAGGATGGCAAAAGTTGTGTGAACCGGAGCCAATTTATAATATCTCAATCGTGCGAGAATTCTACGCCAACACGTTGGCACTCAAAATTCCAAGTCAATCCACAAGTGTAGTGCGCAACATCTATGTTGAGTGGGAAGCAAAAGATATAAGTCAATATTACGGACTCCCGTATTTAATGCACAATTGGCGAGAGATGAGAAACGAAGTCACCAAAGAGCAAATTGGTGACGTGTTGAGTGACGGGCATCCAATGTGGATTGAATATCCGGACAAGGGGACGTATGAGCTAAATTGGAAAAGCATTAATTATGAAGGCAAAGCATGGTTGACGTTCATTTGTGCCAACATAATCCCGACTACTTCATTTAGTCGGATCAACCACGAACGGTGTGCGCTCGCCTATTACATTATCACGGGTAAGCCCGTCGATGTTGGGACCGTCATGTATGATCAATTGTGGAGGACAATGCAAAATAATACAAAAGGGATCTTCTTCCCTAGCCTTGTAACGGGTTTGTGCAAAAGAAAGAGGGTCCCCAAATTACCAAACGATATCGAGCTCAACATCCGGAAGCCGATTGCCGACTATACGGCCTCGCTATTCAAAGAAGCCACCTATGACGAGCCGCAAGCCGCTCTTCAAGCCCGAGACGAGCCCGAAGCCTCAAGCTCCCGTTCCGATCGACGATTCCGCAAGAAGATGGAGCGAGAGATGATAATTACTCGGAACCGATTGACTACCGTCGAGCATAAAGTCAATACGGTGGAGGCACTTCAACGTTGGTCAAGCAAGATGCTACAAGCTATTGTCCAACATTTGGGATGCGGGACGCCCGATTGCATCGAGCCGGCATCTTTACCGGCACCCATTCTTGAGCCCGTGCCCGAGCTTTCCGATGAGGACGAGCGTGAGAGAGCGAGAGAGGAGCACCCCGATCACACCGACTCCGACTAAATCAGGTGTTTTCTATCCTTAAACTTTGTTCTAATTTCGTTGAGGGCAACGGAAATTTTAAGTTTGGGGGTGAAAAACATGTTATTTTTTTGTGCTTATTTGTTTTAGTTTGCATGCATTAGGTTTAATTCGTTTTTATTGTTTTTTCGTTTTTCCGGAATATAAAAAAAAAAAAAAAAAAAAATTGCTTGAGTCGAATGCATCTATGATTTATGATGATGAGAGATGATCAATGTTTGATGATGAAATTGCTTGTTTTATGTGATAAGGATTTGATGTTTGTTTAGCTTTCGATTCAATGGGACTTAGAAGCGAATTATTGCTATGAATCACATTTTGTGCATTGCTTTGGTTGAATGTTTTGTATTTTAAATTTGGAATTAATTTGTGCTAGATCATGCTATGTTCGGTTTTAAGACTCACCTTAGGAAATTTATGATACGAAGTATTGAGTAGTGAGTGATTTGGGATATGATTTGGGCCTTCTTTGAACCGTTTGAGCCTTTCAAGCCGACCTTTTTATCGAAATTTTCCTTAGAACCTTGATTTGAGCCTCGGAGAAAAGGTGTTCTTTCTTTTTGCCAATGTGTAAGGTAGAATAGGTGGAGATTCTTGAAAAAATTATCCCTTGGAGTTCGGTCGAAAATTTTTATAAGGTCCTTCTTCTTCTTCGAAAAAAAAAAAAGAAAAAAAAAAAGAAGACAAATATCTATGCTTCTATATATATATATAAAAAAAAAAAAAAAAAAGAAAAAAGAAGAAGAAGAAGAGACTAGAAGGGAGAAATAAGGACTAGTTGTTGAATTATTTTTGAAAACTCGATCCATTGCCTCAAAAGCAAAAGTGGAGACTTTTGAACTTTTGAGAATCGAGTTTATTAAAGTCCGTAGAGGTGAATTCATTGTTTCAAACGCCTATCTTTCAAATTTTGGCGTAATCACCTAAATTCAAGAAGAATAGCCACACATACCCATATTTCCTACCTCGAACCAAAGAGCCTAACAATTGAAAGCCACAAAGCCCCAATGATCCCAATAGCTTAATGTTCGATATTAGTAGAGTAGAATAATTTGGTGAGTATTTGGAGTCAAGCATATGCATGTAAGTATAAATTTTTTCTATCTTTAATTTGCAAATACTGGATGCTAGAAGCAATTGTATGAATTGTGGTTTTTGGTAATGGTGAGAGACTAAGTGTTGTTGAATTTTGAGCTTGCGAATGCCTAAGAATTGTCATTATAATTACAAGTTCTGAAAACGTGAAGTTGGTCATTGATCTATGTGATGAGATGTTATCGTTGAGTTATTTGCTTATTGGTAAATTTTGCTTGAGGACAAGCAAAAGTTCAAGTTTGGGGGTGTGTTAAGTGTATATTTTTACACTTTATCGTTCTTTTAATTTGAGATTTTGGTGTGTTTTAACGATAATTGGTGCTTAAAAAGTTGATTTATTGTATTTTAGGTACAAATTGAAGAATTGGAAAAGTATTGGGTCAAAACTGCAATTTTGGCGAAAATATGGGTCAAAAGTGAAAATATCAAAATTCTGAAGATTTAAAGCTGAGACCCCCGTCCCAGTTTTAGTTCAAATTGTGAGACCCCCGTCCGAGACTCCGAAGTTGCGCAGTAAAGGAATTTTAATTGCACAAGGAAACTGCCTTCTTCCCCAATTTCTTCACCCTATATAAGACCAAGCCAAGCACACAATTAGGGATCTTTTTTACGCAATTTGGAGAGCAACAAAGCAATAACGAAGACGAAGAATTCGAAGACTCCAAGCAAAGATTTATCGTCTATGATTTATTTTATTTGCGTTTTTGCTTTAATCATGAGTAGCTAAATTACTTATTTCTAGGATTTTATTTGGAACCCTATGTGGGATTTATGAACCCTTTTCTATGATTTTATGCAAGTTTTAATTCCGGATTATTTCTTCTACTTGTTTTATTAAGTTCATGAAACTGGCCACTTTATGCGCTTTTATGTTATTGTTAATCGCATGAATCGGAAGATCGGGTTAATAATTAGAACCGTGGTAGAAGAGCCTTTGTGGTATTAACATAGGAATATAGTTAATCTCGTAGGTAGCCATTATTGAGATTTGTGCTTAATGTTGTGTTCTAGAATTAATTGCATAGGAATATAGTAATTGAATCTAGAATATTAGAATTGTAATACACGCGGAAGCGGGTTATGATTATTTTAGCATCTCAGGTTAATAATCCGGGTTAATTGCTTGCATAATTGAAGGAATTGGGGGAATAATAATCACATAGGGGGAAGAATAAAATCCTAGGCTTGTTTACTCTGATAAATCTTTGTGTTTAATTTGCTTTCTTGCTTTGTCGTTTTAATTTGCTTTTTAATTTATTTTAGTTAATTCTCTCTAAAGTCGACTGTGTAGGGTGGGCTTGATAATAATTGGTAGAATTTAGCGTCTAGGATTAGATAATTAAATATTCCCTGTGGGTTCGATATCCGGACTTAATTGTCCACTATATTACTTGTACGATACGTGCACTTGCGTGTAGGTTTTCGGCCAACAAGTTTTTATATTCTGGATTTATATTCACGCTTAATGGTGGTGCCGTGTGTTGGAAGAGTTCCAAGCAAAACACGACGGCTGATTCCACTACCGAAGCGGAATACATTGCAGCGTCCGAAGCTGCAAAGGAAGGGACTTGGATAAGGAAATTCATCCAAGAGTTGGGTGTCATTCCTGATGCTAGTGATCCAGTACCGTTGTACTGTGATAACACCGGAACCGTGGCACAAGCTAAGGAGCCGCGATCTCATCAGAAGTCGAAGCATATTCTGAGGAAGTATCACGTGATCCGAGAGATCATTGATAGAGGTGAAGTTAAGGTAGAACGAGTCACCTCGGAAGAGAACGTTGCAGACCCCTTCACGAAGCCTTTACCGAGATCGGTCCATGAGAAACATCGAGAGTCGATGGGATTGCGGTTTATGGGTAGTTGGCTTTAGGTCAAGTGGGAGATTGTTAGAGTAGGTGACCAACAAGCCAACATGTGGCTGTGGTCTTTCGTATTTATTATTGTAATAAAACGAACCTTTATTCGTATTAATGATAAAACACCTTGGCATTCTATATCTTCGTCCCTTTGTCACAAGCATAGATATAGTCCTTACAGTTATTACAAGTACTAGTAATTGATCGTTAGGATCGTGAGATATTTACTTAAGTATTATAACTGTTAAACGTGTTCCTAGTCGAAGGGTTACGCCACTAATGAGGATATCGGCCTTTCCCATTAAGACTAGCACTTAGTGTATGTGTACTGCATCTCATCAGTAAACGGTATTGTGATATCGGCATGCATAAGTGGGTGCTCGTAAGTTGACGAGTTCACTAAACTCCCTCACCCTAGAAATCTCTAAGTGGTTCCCAATAATCGAGTAGAGATATCTATGGTATAGTTGTACACCATTAGTCCTTATGACCTAGACATCACCGTGACTTCACTAGAGGACCAGCTGTATCGTGACCTGTCCCTGAGTTCCACCGAGGACCATCCCAAGGGCCAGTGTTCGTGCAGTCCGAAATCTAGTGGGAGGTCTGTGCATTGTAGTCGGGGATTCGATCGCTAGAATAGTCTTGGATGTCCTGTGTGTTCTGAAAGTTTGTAATCATTCTAAGTCTCTGGCCAGAGCTGACTAAGTGATGATTAGAGAATTCGATTCTCTAAGTCATGCACGTGACGATTACAACACTTGGAACGATCGCACCGTCATTGAACATATAAAGAGGTCTCGATGAACCAATGCCTCTAGTTCAATCGGGACATATAAATCGAAGGGACCGTACTGTACGTTAATTATATCTGAAGGTTCTTGCAGGCACTTCATTTGTATCTAGGGAATCATGACGCGTAGTTGCTAGACGCCAATCTTGATTCGTTGGGTGATTAAGGTGAAACGAGCTTCATCTTAATCGTAACTCTAAGGGACGAGTTTTGACCACAAAGAGTTGTGGGCCCACAGCTAGCTTACACCTGAACCATCGAGGGTCACACTGCTCGTGCACATGAGATCTTTGAATAAACGGTCAGAGATAAAATAGTTTATCTTTGCATAATTGGAAGTCAATACGATTGAGTCCAACATTCGTAATTTGGAATTACGAATGAGAATAAGAAAAGGAAAAGAATAGGCGAACGTTGTAGTGGACTTTCTAAATCGGGAGGTTTCCAAATTTAGAAAGTGCACTGAACTAGGGTTTCCACTTTTAGAAAGTTGGAAAATGAGAATTGACACTCGTAATGACGAGGACTTTATAATGATTCCGAAAATGTAATCGTTGCAATTTTTCGGTCATTGGATTGAGAGAAACGAGCAAGTGAAAGTACTAGCGAACTTAAGCTGTTGGGCCCGGTCCAACTTAAGCCCGCTAGGGTTTTATGCAAGACACTATAAATACAAGATTTATTGGTCTTGCACACAACAAGTAAAAACCCTAACCCTAGCAGCCGTTCTCCCTCTCTCTCTCGCCCTCTCTCCCGCGGCCGTCACCGGCGCTGTCGCCGGAACTTCACCGGAATCGGCCGTTCGTCGGCCGATTGTTTCGGTAGTTTCTTTCCTTCTCTTTTTCTTCCATTTTTCTAACTATTACGTGTCTAGTGCCACGTGTTTAGTAGATCAAAGTATACGAGGTGAAATCCGAGAGGAGGAAGATCGAAGATCGAAGAATCGAGGAGCAGCGCACGAGCCGAAGCCGCACGCTACCCCACGCGCCGCCCCGGAAGACCGCGCGTGAGATTCACGCGCCGCCGTGGCTGTCTCACCGCTGCTGCCGCTGCACCGCTGCTGCCCCGATTGTACGGATTGGTTTCCGTAGCAATCTCGACTTGCTTAGCGCTCCTACCTCACGCTTCAAGAGGTAAACACACGAACTCGAAGTTCTTGTTTCGTTTACGTTTAAACACTATATATTCATGTTTACTTTCGTATGATTTTATGTGATTATGTGTAATCGTTTTAAATCATTGCGAGCATGTTATTTGGTTTAAACGCGAACATGTTAATTGATTTAAATTCGGTTAAATTAATTAGCATATATGTTGTTATTTAATTTCGCTGGAAGCGCAAAGGTACGCAATTAATTGATTAATATTATCGGGCATGTGCTTATGTGTTTTAAACTCGTTTAATTCGCATAAAATTTTTGTTTTCCGCTGCGTACGCGTGCCCGAAACCCAACAAAAACTGTAAGTTGCTAGATTAGATTTATTCCGCTTTAAACGAATCTAATCAAAGCATGTTAATAAAATTAAAACCGGCTAATCTAGAACCTCTTGCGAATTTTCAATGAATCCTGGGCTTCACATCCCAACAATTGGTATCAGAGCTTCTTTGATTAATTCGTTTGAGGTTCACATGTTGTCCAAAGTTGCATGAAACGGAAAATTCATATGTTGCATATAGCGTTTTGTTTTTTACTTTGTTTTGCAGAATAGAAAATCCGCTATTATGGTTATGAATATTTTATTTATGTTTTTTGTGAATGGATCCCACTGCCTCGTGAGTGGTTACTGTTGGTATAATTAATAACAATCTGCGTAAACGAAAATACTTACTTGTTTGTCGAAAAGAGGAATTGTGAAAACTACAAAGAACGATCGAGGCTTGCCAAAGCAATTCCCTTAAGA
The DNA here is from genome assembly GCF_000504015.1 of Erythranthe guttata. Next base: position 88,759 of record NW_012194770.1, read on the forward strand.
CAATATTTCCGGGCTGTCAACGGTGCACAGTCTCTTCCCGGTAGTCTCCCAAGGTACAACGATCGGTTGTCGAATATTTGCACGAATATTCGACCCACGGCGAACTTGAACAACGAACGGAACTTTGACGAAGAGAAAGAAAAATATGAAGAATTATCTCTCAATTGCCGAATAAATTCAGTACAGAATTGGCCAGATTCTGCCTTTATTTATAGGTTGTAGAGATCCATTCACAGAGGGATGCAATGGTTGGAAGAAGAAGCAGAGAGGTGTGTCTGTACTTTTTACCGAGTTCAAAAAACGTAGGAAATTTAATTGGTCATGGGCCAATTAATTAATCTGGTTTGGGCCAAGTATTTTATTATTTGAATTCTAGTTCAAATAATTTGACTAACTATTAAATGTCCCCAAAAGTAATATTTGTGGACATCTAAACCCAAACTAGTCCTATCACTCGATCAGACCGAGCGCACATCTTTTGAACTTTAACCATTTAATCAAGACAATTTTCATTCACTTCACTTCATGATTTTGATCAAGTAAATAAATGAAATTAATCTTTACATAATTAAATTAATATTACTCAATATTAATTATTGGAAATCATGAAAATTCCAACAGTTACATGTCGGTTAAAATTGGTCTTCCAATCTTATCGCATAAGATCTATTTGTCAAAATTCCTTAGTGAATAGTACAGCATCGGGATAGGTGTAGATAGAAATTACATAGATAGAATAGAGCAGATTTTGTTCTCGGAATTGTTTGTGCGGCTGTGCCGTTTCTGTTATCCCGACGTAGTCCACCGTCGGATCGAGCTGAAATTGTTTTCGAAAGTTCCTATCTCATTGGCGTAGGATTCGACTGTTTGGATCGTGAATCGGAGTTACCCAGATAGAGATATTAATTTCAGAACAAGGCTGGAAATTCCAGGACAACACCAGAATTATCAACCGCGCGGGTCTCGACATCGGGCAGCGGGCAGCCCGGAATTCGAGAATTCTAGAGTTTATGGGGACTTTTGGACTTCCTAATTTTAAGAAGTCTAAATCCGGGAGTCCCAACTTAACCATAATAACGGAAAATTAAATTGATTTATTTAATATTTTATTCATGTTTATTATATTTGGGCTTAATTTGTTTATGTGATACCCATGACATATAATTGGACAACATGAAACTTGTACATGCATAAATTTGCATTTAATTTATTATGTTCATGTTCATCTATGTGTATTATATTTGGTTATAAATGTTTTTATGTGATACCATGGCCTATAATTAGATAACATAGATGATTGTGTTGAACATGATAAATTTATCATAATTCTTAGTTTTTCTATGTTTGTTATATAGGATGATTAATTTGTGTATTAATAGGATCCCTTGATATATATAACTAGAGAACATAGAAATAGAACACACTCAATAGGTGCCCATAGTATTTCTATGATTAATTATATTGGACATCGTCATAGATTTTAGATAATATAATTGATTATGAGAAAGGCGATTTATCGAATTTCGCTCCCACTCCGGGCATAATTAATTATAGACATTATCTAGAACAATCTCCTAAAAGGATAATTTGGAATTGATTATAGTGATATTATTTTCTCCATGTGGTGGAAAATAGATATCATAGAATAATCAAATTTAAAATTAATTGATAGTCCAAAGACATATAATTAGAGAATCAAGAAATTGAGCATGGTAATTATTTTCATAGATGCCCTCATGAAAAATATTTTTAAAATTATTAAGTGTATCGGGGAGTTTATTACGTATAAATCCTAAGGTCTCCATCATAGGCTTTAAGATAAATTAATTAATTGTGAGGAAGGAGATTTATCGAATTTCGCTCCCACTCCGGGCACTTTTAATTATAGACTTATCTAGAAAAGTCTCCTAACGGATAATTATTAAAGAAATTGTAGTGATATGTTTGTCTCACTCCGAGTCGACGGATATCATAGAACAATTGATTTAAAGATGATTTGATGGTTAAACACTTAACAATAAAATATAATTATAACGACACTTCACTCCGAAGTCCCTGTTATATTTTATTGGACCAAAGTAACCGACTATTTAATTTTATTTTCCAAGACCGCCGAATTGGAATGATAATAAAATTAAAGATGTTTTACATGTCTGTCTATTGAAAACTTGTAGTCTGTCTACACTCCGTAGCCTACCGGTTCCTCATAGTGATGGATTGTCGGTTGATTTCAAAATTTGGTTTGATGGAGCCATATTAAGTGACAATCTAGAGTTCTTTAGGATGCCCTTAGTTTAAGTTTATTTGTTTGATTCTCTAGCCATTAATGATATATTCCTTAGATCCACTTTGTAGACTCACCTTGCTAGGATTAATCGATCTATAATAATATATTAAGTACTGCCTTTCGATTGAGGAATTTAAATATGTATTTTAATTGAGGAAATTCGTGAGTTAATAAATGAAGTGAATTTTTGGAAGAAAATTTAGTTCTTCATTTATTTTCTTAGGACGATTAATTGGTTCGGTGTTATATATTGAATTTTGGTTCAGTATATAGAAACACTAAGATGAGCCCATGGCAAGTACAAAATAATATAATAGTGAATTTCTTAGTAACGTGAGAAGTTTAGAACTATGTTTTAATTTGTAGCCATGTTAAAAACCTCTTGAATACATGCATATTTATTTGGATTATGGGTTAGTCTTCATGTTTGAAAGACTATACGTCTTTTGAAAGTTCGTGAACTCTTAGAAACCAAGATCAGTGGGAAACCGAGATCAACTTAATCCAAAAGAAATCTATTGAATTTTAATATTTTCAATTGAATAAGAAAAGGATATTTTCTATTGAAATTATTATGGGGAATTCAAATAGAGTTTACTCTCCTCTAAGATCGAAGAAGGCACTTTTAGAAGTCATATTCTGTCAATTCTTCAAGAGTCAGCTAGTAATTAGGCTTCTTGTCACTCACGTGACATCAAGAATAGTAGTAACATTTAATTATGTTCAAATCGAAAGTAGGATTTTATGTTTAGAGATTATCATTTTGTGTCTTCCAAATAGAAGGAATTTATTTTTCTTTTATAGGATGGTTTAAAATAAATAGTTTGTTTATTTAATGACTTGGTCATTGTGGAAAATAAACAATTTTATTTAGACACATTGATTGATAATAAACATATTAACAATATTTTATTTCCTACACTACTATTACAATCAATGGATAAATCTATTAATTAACCTCAATAGAGTATAAATATATATTCGTTTCGCATCCATGGCATGATTATTTGATATTTACAAGAGGTTGGATTTTACTTTAAGTAAAATTTGGAGACTGGTTTACAATGGGCCTTTACGGTTCATGAAAAGTGAAGGCACTGCCAGTCTAAGAATTTTATTTGGAAAGTAAAAGGACCATGTGTCCGGTTGATGGACCTAGTGTAAATAAGATCAAATAATTTTTGGGATTTATTTTATTCTATATTTTGTGGACCTACAAATACCCTAGTTAAAGTAGTTTTTAGTAGTTCATCTAATTAATTGATGATATCTCGAGACAAAGATATATTCGTATTATGCAACATATATCTAAGGTCTTAAAGAAATTGAAGACCGTGACAGATAAGCATTTGAATAAATATATCAAGTCATTTAATATGGCGAAACTTTATGGGTATAAGTTATTGAACATTTTGGTCAAACTAGGGATTTATCCTAGATATGTTTGTACCAAATTCAACCACAATAGAATGTAATATAGCGACGAAAATAATTAATACTTATTGAAGACGGTTTAATTTATCGTGATTTATTGAATATTATTTATTTTTCTAATATATACATTTGAGACGGTTATTTATTTAAGAGCTTAAGATCTTCTAAGTTAGTATCCAATGACTCTTGCCGAATTAAAGATTGTTTAAACGTACAATCGGTGTATTATTCGGAACTGGAGTCAGTTAGCATTTATGCTTCCGGAGAACACAATTGATAGAAGATAAGTTAGAAATAAATGTCTCTTGTATGGAATATTAAGAGAAAAATAATAGTGGTCCATTTTGATTCCTAGAGTTAATAAAACATTGATTTGTATCAATGTTGGATTCTTAAAGGAAGATCATGTTTTGGACTACATAGCCAAATGACGAAGTTTGAAGGAAGTTTGACTGTCTTAGTCTTCTAGTATACCCTAAATACGTTAAGAGTTTCGATTGTGTTCTAGTATAGAAATTCCAATGCCACTTTCCAGTGGGAGGAATTTAAGTTACTAGTGTTACATTTAGGGTGATTTATCCTAGTGGGAGGATTCATAACGAAATCGTAAGATTGTATGTTTATAGAATGTTAGTGATAACAAGATTCTTGATAAACATATAGTTTCTTCCTAGAACTATGAATGAACGCCCATTTCTATAGATGCAAGAAATTGGCTTAGTGCTATAAGAATCCAAAATGGAAATGATTAGACAGAGAAAAGTGAAAACCTTTTAAAAGGTTAGGCTTAAAGTAAGAAGGTTCTGTCGGAAAGAAATGGATCGACTACGAGGAAACTTTCTAGCTAGTAGCCTCACTTTAGTCTATTTCAAATTCCTAAAATCTGTCAGTGCCATGTTTTAATTTGGTAGATGGGTGTCAAGATTTCGTATCTCTTGACGAGTGCATTTCACGATGCAAATTAAATGGATTTTAGCTTAGTGCCATATGCATTGCAATGCAAACTTAATAAATTCATTTATGAATTTAAGCAAAGTGCGCATATTATGTGACATTTAGATTGATCATAGCATCAATGTTTTGATTTTGATTAGGAATCTAGATATATCACATTTTGTAACGGAAGCGTGGTGAAAGTCTTAAAAGACGTATTAGATAATAATCTCCTTTTAGAAAATAATTTGGAAATTATTTAGGTAAGGGTATTGTTTCTTGAGTCAAATCAATATGGATAACTTGAGTGAAACTAGTTATGTCGTATGGATCATTTTATAGGATCTATGAAATAGGACATTAAGTTATCACGGACAAGTTATATTGATTTGAATACTTGCCAAATTTAGCATGTACAAATTCCAAAGAAAGGATTGTTTCTTTCAGTCACGGAGTCACTCTATCAAGAAATTAGTGTCTTTGAACACGTAATTTGATAGAGATGTTAAAGGCAGTTCTTGTTGTAAAAGAAGCCTTACATATGCTACAGTAAATAATTAAATTCAAATCTTGCTTTCTGTCTTGCATAGTTAGCAAATGTGAATTTATTTTGAGGCTAGTATGTTAGACTGCGGTAAAGTATATTCTTAAGTATTCAAAGATACAAGATTGTATACTAGTTTACTAGGCGGATAGTCTTGGTACGACTCAATAATTAATGGTCGAGCATAGTAATTTTTCTATATCATGTTATCACTGTGGGAGATTTATTTTCCTAAGTAAGTGAAAACGTATAGTGGGAGGTTTATGCAATTTTGCGATTGCATATTCTTAGATATACAATGTGTGTTTTTACATCGGATGATAGCCCTATAGATATGTTCTATGGATGGGTTAGAGATGTTGAGCTGCGAGTCTTTGAGTCTAAGTGGGAGATTGTTAGAATAGTAGACTAAAAGTCTCGCTTTTAGCTACATAATTTTATTACTGAATTAATATAATAGTTTATTATCATTTTATGAGAATCTGCACTAGGGTAATCAATGCATTTAATTGATTGTTTGTCAATTAATTAAAAGCATAAGTCTAATATTCTAATAGTATTCGAGATGGTGTGCTACGGCGCACAGAAAGATCATTTCGAAAGTTCGTTTAGAATATAAAGATAAACGTTCACAATCTAGATGGAAATGGACTAACCATTGGTAAAAGATTGTAGCACATTATTTAAGTGATTGGTCTTGATCACAGTAAACAGAGAATAACTTTTGTAGTTATTGTTTTGACTTATTGTGCTAGCACACCCGGCATGTGTTGAACCGGACAAAGTGAAATAATTGTTTCATCACTGTTCAAAATGAAACTGTATTATTTATAGTTGACAGTAAATTACTTACTCTCTTAATCCCTAGATAATTAACGTACATATTTAATTGATGATCTCTACTTTGATGTCACAATGGGAGAAATTCCTATATTGAGTCAAATGGCCCACGGTGCGTTGGGTAGAGACATTAAGAATTAATAGGTGGAAATTAATTATCGTAAGGAATCCACACCTCTGAAATATGAGATTGATGATAACCCTTGAGTAGCTTATATGATTTGTTTATGCCATGTTCTGGCCAGGTGGATTTCGTATCCGGCATACTTAAATAAGTTAAGCGGGTAAGACTCATGAAAAGAAACCATTTAATTTATTTAGCAGTGAATAATTATTTGATGGTTATAAGATATCTTAATGTGGGGAGAATCTAAGTAATGATCGACCGGAGCTCGAATGTAATATTTGAGAATATAAACGGGAGTTCAATAATTATTTGGTAGTGGAAAATAAATAATTATTTAATGATTAATTAAATGAATTCTTTTAAGAATTGTAGCCCAATGGATTTTCTAATTAATCGAGAAAATTAAGTTCAACCAATATTATATATTGGAATTAATATAGCCGAAAATTAAGTCCCCTTTGGATTGTAATTTTCGACTATATAGAGTTATAGAAGGAGTTGGATTTGTTTCCATGTAATCCTCTCTATGTGTGACTCTAATTCCTTGTGCTATATATAATAGAGATTAGGTTGATGAGAGAATTCTACACACGCCTATTCACGTTGGGGAAGAGAATATTTTTCTCTTCTTCTTTTCTCTGTTAGTTTCTCGATTATAGATTTAGATTTCTTCAAGTACAAGTCCACCCTTGTAGAAGAATTATTAATCCGGGATATACAATAGAAGATTATAGGTTTTTAGAGCAAACTATAATTCCCGAATTTTCTGAGTAGTCCTGCGAAGAAAATCACCATAAATTAACCGTTAGTCGGATAGGCTCGAAATTTATACAGTCGTTTCCTAAGCCATAGATCTACAATCTGTCTGAAGGGTTTCTCGAACGGTTAAACGGTCGCGGAGATACCGGTGAAGGAAGAGGACTGGAAATTTCTGGACAGCAGCTTTTACGAAGATTGAAGGCTTGACGTGGATCCTCGTTCGTGCGCCGAAGATAGAAACGAATCTGCTCGCGAAAACTGTAAGTTGCTAGATTAGATTTATTCCGCTTTAAACGAATCTAATCAAAGCATGTTAATAAAATTAATACCGGCTAATCTAGAACCTCTTGCGAATGTTCATTGAATCCTGGGCTTCACATCCCAACATTATGTATATGTTAAATGATTTTAAATACCATTAGTTGATTATGTATAGTTGATTACATGTACATTATATAGATTATATATATTTTAATGAATTTTTGCCTCATATATTCTTGAACATATAAGGCATTAGTTATAGTGGATTAAGTATAAGTGAAAAACTAGTGGTTTTACTACGGATAGTTCTAATATTAAATGAATTCAAATACCAATTAGTTGATTATGTATACATTATGCATATTATATATATTTGCATAACCATTTGCCTAACAGATGTGTTGAATACATAAGGAATTAGATATAGTGGATTAAGTATAACAGTTAAATAGTGATTTTAGTATTGTGTTGGTCGAAAACCTACACGCAAGTGCACGTATCGTACAAGTAATAAAGTGGATTTTTAAGTCCAAGTATCGATCCCACAGAGAATATTTAATTATTTAATTCTAGACGCTAAATTCTACCAATTATTATCAAGCCCACCCTACACAGTCGAAAGATGAATAATAAACTAAATTAACTAAGCAAATTAAAAAGACAAAGCAAGAAAGCAATTTAAATACGAAGATTAATCAAAGTAAACAAGCCTAGGATTTTATTCTTCCCCCTATGTGATTATTATTCCCCCAATTCCTTCAATTATGCAAGCAATTAAACCGGATTATTAACCTGAGATGCTAAATTAATCATAACCCGCTTCCGCGTGTATTACGATTCTAATGCTCTAGATTCAATTACTATATTCCTATGCAATTAATTCTAAACCACAGCATTAAGCACAAATCTCAATAATGGCTACCTAAGAGATTATCTATATTCCTATGTTAATACCACAAAGGCTCTTCTACCACAGTTCTAATTATTAACCCGATCTTCCGATTCATGCGATTAACAATAACATAAAAGCACATAAGTTGATCAAGTTCATGCACTTAATAAAACAAATAGAAGAAATAATCCGGAATTAAAACTTGCATAAAATCATAGAATTGGGTTCATAAATCCCACATAGGGTTCCAAATAAAATCCTAGAAACAAGTAATTTAGCTACTCATGATTAAAGCAAAAACGCAAATAAAATAAATCATAGACGATAAATCTTCGCTTGGAGTCTTTGAATTCTTCGTCTTCGTTATTGCTTTGTTGCTCTTGAAATTGCGTCAAAAGATCCCTAATTGTGTGCTTGGATTGGTCTTATATAGGGTGAAGAACTTGGGGAAGAAGGCAGTTTCCTTGTGCAATTAAAATCCCTTTACTGCGCAACTTCGGGTTATGGGACGGGGGTCCCATAATTTGCACTAAAACTGGGACGGGGGTCCGAGCCTTGTTTCTTCAGAATTTTGATATTTTCACTTTTGACCCATATTTTCGCCAAAATTGCAGTTTTGACCCCATACTTTTCCAATTCTTCAATTTGTACCTAAAATACAATAAATCAACTTTTTAAGCACCAATTATCGTTTAAACACACCAAAAGCTCAAATAAAAAGATACGATAAAGTGTAAAAATATACACTTAACACACCCCCAAACTTGAACTTTTGCTTGTCCTCAAGCAAAAATCTACCAATAAGCAAATACTCAACTATTACATCTCATCACATAGATCAATGATCAACTTCACGTTTTCAGAACTTGTAATTATAATGACAATTCTTAGGCATTCGCAAGCTCAAAATTCAACAACACTTAGTCACTCACCATTACCAAAAACCACAATTCATACAATTGCTTCAAGCATCCAATATTTGCAAATTAAAGATAGAAAGAATTTATACTTACATGCATATGATTGACTCCAAATACTCACCAAATTATTCTACTCTACTAATATCGAACATTAAGCTATTGGGATCATTGGGGCTTTGTGGCTTTCAATTGTTAGGCTCTTTGGTTTGAGGTAGGAAATATGGGTATATGTGGCTATTATTCTTGAATTGAGGTGATTACGCCAAAATTTGAAAGATAGGCGTTTGAAACAATGAATTCACCTTTAAGGACTTTAATAAACTCGATTCTTAAGAGTTCAAAAGTCTCCACTTTTGCTCTTATGACAATGGATCGAGCCTTCAAAACAATTCAACAACTAGTCCTTATTTCTCCCTTCTAGTCTCTTCTTCTTCTCTTTTTTTTATTTTTTTTCTTTTTTTTATTTTTTATATATATATATAAGCATATATATTTATCTCTCTTTTTTTTTTTTTTTTTTTCTTTTTTTTTTTTTTAATTTATTTATTTATTTATTTTTTTTTTTTCGAAGAAGAAGAAGGACCTTATAAAATTTTTCGACCGAACTCCAAGGGTTAATTTTTCAAGAGTCTCCACTTTTCTACCTTATACACATGGCTAAAAGAAAGAACACCTTTTCTCCGAGGCTCAAATCAAGGTTCTAAGGAATATTTCGATAAAAAGGTCGGCTTGAAAGGCTCAAACGGTTCAAAGAAGGCCCAAATCATATCCCAAATCACTCACTACTCAATACTTCGTATCATAACTTTCCTAAGGTGAGTCTAAAAACCGAACATAGCATGATCTAGCACAAATTAATTCCAAATTTAAAATACAAAACATTCAACCAAAGCAATGCACAAAATGTGATTCTTAACAATAATTTGCTTCTAAGTTTCGTTGAATCAAAAGCTAAACAAACATCAAATCCTTATCACACAAAACAAGCAATCTCATCATCAAACATTGATCATCTCTCATCATCATAAATCATCGATGCATTCGACTCAAGCAATTTTTTTTTTTTTTTTTTTTATATTCCGGAAAAACGAGAAAAACAATAAAAACGAATAAAACCTAATGCATGCAAACTAAAACAAAAAATAAGCACAAAAACATGTTTTTCACCCCCAAACTTAAAATTTTCGTTGCCCTCAACGAAATTAGCACAAAGTTCAAGGATAGAAAACACCTGATTTAGTCGGAGTCGATGTGATCGGGGTGCTCCTCCCTCGTTCTCTCACGCTCTTCCTCATCGGAAAGCTCGGGTACGGGCTCAAGAATGGGTGCCGGTAAAGGTGCCGGCTCGATGCAATCGGGCGTCCCGCATCCCAAGTGTTGGACAATAGCTTGTAGCATCTTGCTCGACCACCGTTGAAGTGCCTCCACCGTATTGACTTTATGCTCGACGGTAGTCAATCGGTTCCGAGTAATTATCATCTCTCGCTCCATCTTCTTTCGGAATCGTCGATCGGAACGGGAGCTTGAGGCTTCGGGCTCTTCTCGGGCTTGAAGAGCGGCTTGCGGCTCGTCATAGGTGGCTTCTTTGAATAGCGAAGCCGCAAAATCGGCAATCGGCTTCCGGATGTTGAGCTCGATATCATTTGGCAATTTGGGGACCTTCTTTCTTTTGCACAATCCCGTGACGAGGCTAGGGAAGAAGATGCCCTTTGTGTTGTCGCGCATGGAAAGCCAAATTTGATCGGACATAATTGACCCGATGTCGACCGGCTTCCCCGTGATAATGTAATAAGCAAGCGCACACCGTTCGTGGTTGATCCGACTAAACGATGTAGTCGGGATTATGTTGGCGCAAATAAACGTCAACCACGCCTTGCCTTCATAATTGATGCTTTTCCAACTAAGCTCATACGTCCCTTTGTCCGGGTATTCGATCCATTTTGGATGCCCATCACTCAACACTTCACCAATTTGCTCTTTGGTGACTTCGTTGCTCATCTCTTGCCAATCTTGACCCAACCACGGGAGCCCGTAATATCGATTTATATCCTTCGTCTCCCAACCAACATACATTTTTCGTACCACACTTGTGAATTGTCGTGGATGCTTGAGTACCAACGTGTTCGCATAAAACTCTCGTACGATCGATATGTTGTAAATAGGCTCCGGTTCACAAACCCTTTGCCATCCTCGTCTTATGATTTCTTGGTTAAGTTTGGCTAAGTGTGACAACGTGATTGTCAAGGCCCGTTCCGTGATGACGGTCTTTTTTCCTTGTTTCTCGAATAGAGCCGTGGCGCCTTCCACACTAAAAGCTTCTTTTTCGGGAAAAGGAATCGTCGTTTTGGTGGCACCTTTCTTGGCTTTGCCTTTACTTTTGGAAGATGAAGCTTCATCCGTGCGACCTCGTTTGTTGGATGTCATATTGGGGAAAACTTTTGGAATGGACTCGGTGAGAATTGGACGAGAATTTACCTCCAAATTTGGTTGAGGCAAATTATCGAACACCTTGTGGGCGTGCCTTGAATGAGTAGATTTTGTAGAGGTTGGTTTGATTCTCTAGCCTCCCTGTCAATACCAACACAAAAGATTAATTTGAGAGTGCGTGAGTGAATTATATGTGTGAAATTGAAGAAATTTTTTTTTGAAGAGATGTTCAAAAATTCGAAAATTGTGTGTGGGAGGTTGAGAGGAAGAAAGAGAAGGGTTTAGGAAATAATGGGGGAGAAAATCGGATTTTTAGAAATTTATAACGCCCCAGTTTTGCCTCGGACGGCCGTCCCATATTGTAGCCTATTTTTCGGACGGCCGTCCGAACATTCTGCCTAAACACTGCTTGTGAGACGGCCGTCCCATATTATGCCCTATTTCTCGGACGGCCGTCCGAGAATTACCGGTCCTCTCTGTCTCCGGGACGGCCGTCCGTGTTTTTGTGCCCAATTTTGGGACGGCCGTCCGGAAATTACCGGTCCTTCACTGGTTTGGGGACGGCCGTCCCGGTTTTGTGCCCTTTTTTGTGGGACGGCCGTCTCGGTTTTTTTTTTTTTTTTTTTTTCGCGGACGGCCCTCGACCCTCGATCACGTTTTTGACCCTGAAAAGTAAAATTCAAAATAATAAATTAGAATGCATGCTTATGGTACTAAAAACAAAACAAAAAATTAAATAAAAATACGAAAAACAATAAAGCTCGGGTTGCCTCCCGAGAAGCGCTAAGTTTAAAGTCTTCAGCCGGACGTTGCTTCTTTAATTTCAAGCAAAAGTGACCGAAGTCACTTGGCAATCTTCACTCGCTTCCCAATACGGTTTGAGCCGGCTCCGTTTTACGTTGAACGTACGATTTGAATCCCGCTCCTTTATCTTGACCACTTCGTGAGGAAGAATTTCTTGGACAATAAATGGCCGCGACCACTTTGATTTGCGCTTCCTTGGAAATAACCAAAGACGGGATTTGCACAATAACACCGATTGTCCTTTGTGCAATTCCTTTTTGATTTTCTCCTTACGACCACAATAGCTTGACTCATCCTTCTCTCGTGACTTGCTCGAGCTTTTGGGTGGCAACATCTTCCTTGCATTCTCATCGTTGTTAAGACCTCGACTCGCATGACTTTCTCTCGGAGGATTTAAAAGTGAGTCCATGAAATAAACTTGCTCCGTCTGATTCCCGTTTCCGCCATCATCTCCTGCACTCAAAGATGCTTTCCCATTGTCCAAGATCGAAACATCAAACTTTTCATTATTTGTAAAATCCATAAGCTCAATATCAAAACAATCATTATTATCATATGGATTTTTATTAGCACTAAAAACATTGAATTTGATTGTTTGATCATGCACAGTCATTGTAAGATCACCACTAGCACAATCAATGAGAGTTTTCGACGTGGCTAAAAACGGTCTCCCTACGATAAGAGGTATCTCCCTATCCTCATCTATATCAAGTATAACGAAATCGACAGGGAAGATAAATTTATTGACTTTCACTAGCACATTCTCTAAAATACCTTTTGGGTAAACTAAAGATCTATCGGCTAATTGAAGAGTTATAGCCGTCGGTTCAATTTCTCCTAACCCAAGATTTTTAAAAGTAGAGTACGGCATAAGATTAATGCTAGCACCTAAATCAATGAGCGATCTAAAATTTTTACCTCCTATAGTGCAAGGAATAGTAAACTTACCTGGATCGCCGAGTTTTTGTGGAAGAGGCCGAGTAAGAATTGCACTAATTTGCTCTGTGAGTTGGATCATCTCGTTCCCTTGCAATTTCTTACTTTTCTTCACGAGGTCCTTGAGGAACTTCACCCACTTTGGCATCTTTTGAAGTGCTTCAATGAAAGGAATATTTATGCGAATTTCCTTCAACTTGTCCAAAAATCTTTGATATTCGGCATCGAGCTTCTTCATTATAAACTTTTGAGGATAAGGAATTGGAGGGGCTTGTGAAGGCACCGTTGATGGTGGCTCTTCATGAGTTGATTCTTTTTCCTCATTTACTTTTGGCTTCTCGATTACCGTGTTTCTCTTCTCTTTTCGTGGGGCTTCCTCCAATTGCTTCCCGTTCTTCAAGGTGACTGCTTGGCATGTCTCGACCTCGATCTTTTTCGTTAACAATCTTTGTGGATATGGGATTGGTTCGACCCATTCGGCTACAGTGACTTGCGGCTTGACTTGACTTTCTTCCTTTTTCTCGATCTTGAAATCGATAGCTTGGCACGTCTCGAACTTTTGCTTTCGAGGATCTTCCGTATTCGATGGCAATGCTCCTTGCGGACGGTTCTCTTGATTCAAAGCTAATTGAGCGAGTTGATTCTCCAAATTTCGCAGCGAGGCTTGGGTAGCGGTCATGAATTGGGCCAATATCTCATCCGTGTTTGATTTTTGGGCCGGTGGATTGTTGCCTTGAAAACTTTGTTGAGGAGGGGCTTGATTTTGGAATTGACCTTGAGGTCTTTGATACCCTTGGCCTTGTTGATTTCCTCCATATTGCCCTTGTGATCTCCATCCTTGATTTTGGAATTGGCGAGGCGCATTGTTGACGTAGTTGAGAGACTCCACATCTTGTTGGCATTGGAGCGTGTAGTGATTTCCACCGCAAATTTCACAACATGGAGACTCAACGGCTTGGACTTGTTGTGGTGGATTTGCTTTGATGTGTTGTAGTAGGAGTTGATTTTGTTGAGCAATTTGGGTCACTTGCGCTTGAAGAGCCGTAATTGCATCTAACTCCAACACTCCGGGAACTTTCTTGGCCCCACTAACCGTCCTCTCGCTTGACTTGGCAAACCGATTTTGAGCAATTTGATCTAACATGATAAATGCGTCCGGTATCGATTGACTCATAAAATTCCCCCCGGTTGATGCATCTAAGACCGTTCGTGCATTCTCGTTAATCCCTTGGTAGAAGATGTGGATTTGCCGCCATTGTTCGACTCCATGTGTTGGACACTGCCGCAAAAGAGTTTTAAATCTCTCCCATGCCTCGTATAATTGCTCGCCTTGCTCTTGGAAAAAATTATGAATTTCTCGTCGGATTCTCTCGTCCTTCTCGGGTGAGCTGTAAACTTTCATGAAAAGGTTGAGGAGTTGAGACCACGACGAGATAGAGTGGGGGGCTTGGGACATCAACCACTGGCGAGCTCTTCCTTGTAAGGAGTGCTTGAAGAGGATTAATTGTAGCGCCTCTTGGGAAACGCCGTTTTGACGGTGAGAATTACAGGTATCTAGAAAATTGACAATGTGAAGATAGGGGTCTTCACCTGCCAACCCACTAAATAGCCCGTTATTTTGGAGCATCGTCAAAAGGCCTTGCTTGATCTCAAAATTGTGCGCCTCAATGGGTGGATATTGGATGCTCGGGCGAAATCCGTCATGAGTCGGGATTATGTAATCTTGAAGTGCGCGTGGTCGAACTGCTGGCTGTGCTACTGGCTGTGCTGGAAGTTGAGGGGGTGGGTCTTGGACTTGGTTTCCGTTGGCCCCGAGTAAATTACCCGCTGCTCGTATGCGTTCTTCGTCCTCCATTGTATTGGTTGCGTGTTGACGTCGCCTAGCGGCTCGAAAAGTGCGTTCGATTTCGGGATCAAACGGTTCTCTAGCAAGATCGAGTCTCCTAGGCATACACCGTACCTAAAACAAAAATAAAATAAAACAAAAATTAAATGGGTGAATCGTGAAAATTGTTCAAATCTAGAGCTAGAATAAAATAAATAATTAAAATAATCCCCGGCAACGGCGCCAAAAACTTGTTGGTCGAAAACCTACACGCAAGTGCACGTATCGTACAAGTAATAAAGTGGATTTTTAAGTCCAAGTATCGATCCCACAGAGAATATTTAATTATTTAATTCTAGACGCTAAATTCTACCAATTATTATCAAGCCCACCCTACACAGTCGAAAGATGAATAATAAACTAAATTAACTAAGCAAATTAAAAAGACAAAGCAAGAAAGCAATTTAAATACGAAGATTAATCAAAGTAAACAAGCCTAGGATTTTATTCTTCCCCCTATGTGATTATTATTCCCCCAATTCCTTCAATTATGCAAGCAATTAAACCGGATTATTAACCTGAGATGCTAAATTAATCATAACCCGCTTCCGCGTGTATTACGATTCTAATGCTCTAGATTCAATTACTATATTCCTATGCAATTAATTCTAAACCACAGCATTAAGCACAAATCTCAATAATGGCTACCTAAGAGATTATCTATATTCCTATGTTAATACCACAAAGGCTCTTCTACCACAGTTCTAATTATTAACCCGATCTTCCGATTCATGCGATTAACAATAACATAAAAGCACATAAGTTGATCAAGTTCATGCACTTAATAAAACAAGTAGAAGAAATAATCCGGAATTAAAACTTGCATAAAATCATAGAATTGGGTTCATAAATCCCACATAGGGTTCCAAATAAAATCCTAGAAACAAGTAATTTAGCTACTCATGATTAAAGCAAAAACGCAAATAAAATAAATCATAGACGATAAATCTTCGCTTGGAGTCTTCGAATTCTTCGTCTTCGTTATTGCTTTGTTGCTCTTGAAATTGCGTCAAAAGATCCCTAATTGTGTGCTTGGATTGGTCTTATATAGGGTGAAGAACTTGGGGAAGAAGGCAGTTTCCTTGTGCAATTAAAATCCCTTTACTGCGCAACTTCGGGTTATGGGACGGGGGTCCCATAATTTGCACTAAAACTGGGACGGGGGTCCGAGCCTTGTTTCTTCAGAATTTTGATATTTTCACTTTTGACCCATATTTTCGCCAAAATTGCAGTTTTGACCCCATACTTTTCCAATTCTTCAATTTGTACCTAAAATACAATAAATCAACTTTTTAAGCACCAATTATCGTTTAAACACACCAAAAGCTCAAATAAAAAGATACGATAAAGTGTAAAAATATACACTTAACATATTGATATTGGGTCATATAAATACTACACTGTATGTCATCAGAATCATACCAAATAGTGGATTATGTACTTATAGTTGTCAGTGTTAAATAGTGGTCAGAGTTTATTGAGGTTGACTATATATATACTTCCATATATTTGTATAGCATCAATTTGTGGAATAAATAGTTGTTTCCGTCAAACCTTTGTGTAAGCAGTTCTTTCGAGTTAAGTTATGTTAATAACAACAAATAGTGGTTGTACAGTAAATCACTAAAATGCATTGGCACAAGTATATTGGTTTATATAATATATATCACTATATTATATATGTATACTTCAATACCTTACAGTGTTTCATGTATTTCTACTTTTACTGCATTTAATATTCATATACGTCATAATAACAATGGCTTAGTGTTTCATGTATTTCTACTTTTACTGCATTTAGTATTCATATACATCATAATAACAATGGCTTATGTATATGTTAAATGATTTTAAACACCATTTAGTTGATTACGTACAATTGATTACGTGTAAATTATAAATATTATATATATTTTAATAAATTTTTGCCTCATATATTCTTGAACATATAAGGCATTAGCTATAGTGGATTAAGTATAAGTGAAAAACTAGTGGTTTTATTACTGATAGTTCTCATATTAAATGAATTTAAATACCAATTAGTTGATTATGTATAGTGGATTATGTACACATTAAACATATTATATATATTTTCATAACCATTTGCCTCACTAATTTGTTGAATACATAAGGCATTAGGTATAGTGGATTAAGTATAACTGTTAAATAGTGGTTTTAGTATTGATACTGGCTCATAAGTACTACACTGTCTATCATCTGAATCATACAAAATAGTGGATTATGTACTTATAGTGTTTTTGAGATATTGATTACTGTATTGTGTCTTTCACATTAATAGACACCGGATTATATATATTCACCAGAAATATTTATCAACACATACGAAAACGAAAACCTGATTTTTGCAATATATAATTAATTTTAAAAATTCATATTACATTGCAAATATCTTAAATTGTCTTAGCATTATAGGATACCCAAAAAACTAAAAAAGTCTAGTTGTCAAAACATAACAAAGTACTTCAATAAAACTGATCAAAAAGCAATGCAAGTAGAAACAGAAAATTCCAAAACAAATTTCAGAAAAGCTTCCTAGTAATGGTCATAAGTTCGTATCTCACACCCGACGTTCACTGTAGTCCTTATCACGACCCCATTTAAGGAAATTTTCTACAATTTATTTGCGCGTATTGAGAATGTTTTTAACACCTAGTGCGTATGTAATTGGTTGCTGAATGAAACCCTGCTTCACGATGTAGCAAACAACGACCCCACAGTCCACACAACCACTTTTTGTTGTGGTGCATCTCTAATTAAATTGTTCTCTTCATCATATGGAAGATCAAGGTGGTGATGCCTTCCAGTTTTGCCAATTGCATTTTTCTGTTGCAAAAATTGAAGTTTTAATTCAAATCTTAGGTCATATGTATGCTGATTTATGTGGCATGTAACGATGAAAATCGGAGTTTATTGTATTTTGTGTTTACCAGCTCAATTGCATCACCAATATATTGGTCTGCTATGTTTTCACACGCTATCATTGGATTGTAGAAATTGTAGTCACCCTCTGACTTATTCAGGATAAGGACAGTCCAGTGGTCATTTCCTCGTTTGTTTGGCTTCTGCCTGTGCAAGATGGGGAATATGAGAAAATCATGATCGCACATGCTAGTAGGTGGATCAAAAATTAAAACAAAATTAGCAGCTTATATAAAATAGGGGACCTAAAACTTATTCATAAATGAGAAACCTACGTTTCGATGTTGTCTTTTGCACCGTTTTGTCTCTTTCGTCGATAAAGTGCTGCATTAAAAAAAATTATTTTGCAGTATGCTGTTTAAATCAACACATAAAAAATTTAAAATAGTTATTTTTAAAAATCAAAATAAGAACCCGTCCACTTTTTTTTTTTGTTCAAAGGACTGATAATTTCATAGAAATAAATAGAGGGATAATAAACTTACGTTTTCAAGGGGATTTAATCGGCCGGCCGGTTGTACAAAACGCTTCAATAATCTGATAAAGGGGTTTCAGGCAAACCCACTATTTTGTCATGCCCACTCATGTTTTTTGAGTTCTGGGGCAGCCATGGAAGTGGCGATGTGCAAATCGAAGAAGAAAGGTTTTTTTCTTGGGAGATATTTGTTAGAGTAGGTGACCAACAAGCCAACTTGTGGCTGTGGTCTTTCTCTTTTTCCTTGTAATAAAACAATCATTTTTCGTTCGTAATAATAAAATATTTCATTTGGCATTCTATATCTCTTATCCCATGCAAGCAGCATAGATATAGTCCTAACGAGTTACTCTATTACTGTGAGTTGATCTAGTAGAATCGTGAGATAACTCAGCAATGTAATGTTACTGTTAAACCTTGTTCCTAGTCGATGGGTTACGCCAATAATGAGGATACCGGCCTTTCCCTTTTGCGACTAGCACTTAGTGTATGTGTACTGCGTCTGATCAATCCTCGGTGTTGTGACATCGGCATACTTGAGTGGGTGCTCATACTAGATGAGTTCACTAAACTCCCTCGCCCTAGAAATATATAAGTGGTTCTCATTCATCGAGTAATAGGTTTCTAAGATATAGTTGTACACCATTAGTCCTTAAGACCCAGACATCACCGTGACTTCACTAGAGGACCGATTGTATCGTGACCTGTCCCTGAGTCCCACAGCGGACCACTCCAAGGGCCAACGTTCGTGCAATCCGAAATCTAGTGTGAAGTCTGTGCATTGTAGTAAGGGATTCGAGCGCTTGAGTAGTCATGGATGTCCTGTGTGTTCTGACGGTTTATAATCCAAGGAATCTCTGGCCAGAGTTGATAGTGGGGTGATTAGGGAAATGTGTTTCCCTAAGTCGCACACGAACGGATTTATAATACCTAGAACGTTCGCAAGGTTATTGAACTTTATAAGAGGTCTCGGTGAACCAATGCCTCTAGTTCAATCGAGACATGTGCTGCGAAGGGATCGTACTGTACGCTAACTATATCATAAGGTTCTTGCAGGCACTTCACTTGTATCTAGGGAATCATGATGCGTAGTTGCTAGATGCCAATCTTGATTCGTTGGGCACCGATTTGATCGGGGATTAGGTAAAATGAGTTTTACTCTAATCGGGACTCTTGGGAGGAGTTCGTATAAGAACAATGTGTTGTTCGAATGACAAAGAGTTGTGAGCCCACGGCTAGCATACACCTGAACCATTGAGGGTCACACTTCTCGTGTAATATAGATCCTTGATAACAACAAGCATAGATTAATATGTTAATCTTTGAACAATTGGATGTCGATATGATTGAATCCAAGATTCGTAATTGTGGATTACGAATCGGAATAAACGTAGAGAAAGAGAGACATGCGGAATTTAGTGAACTTTCTAAATTGGGAAGTTTCCCAATTTAGCAGGTCCACTGAAGTGGAAGTTTCCAATTTTGGAAATTGGAAATTTCGAAGAGGCACTCGTATCGACGAGGACTTTGAGCTCGTCACAAATATAATTTTGTTATAATTTTGTGAACGATCGTTTGTTAGAAACGAGGCCGACGAGGGAATGGGCTTAATACATCAGTGGGTCAAGCCCAATGACTTAAACCCACAAGGGTTGAAAACCCTAGTATAAATAGACTTCAAACAAGAGTTTGAGATCAGATTTTTACACCCCAAAACCCTAGCCGTCCAGCCCTAGCCGCTCAGCTCTCTCGGCCGCTGCTGCCCCGCCGCGCCGCCGCCGATCGCCACCGCTTGTCGCCGGTTTTCTCCCCTCTACTCCTTCGTTTATTCTTTGTTGTTTATCTAACTCGTTTACATCTAGTGCTGTAGTTCGAGTGGGTCAAAATATACGAGGTGAAACCTAATTGGAGGAGAGGAACGCCGCTGCCCCGCCGCCGAAGTCGCACGCGCCGCCGTTACGCAGCACGCGCCGCCATCCGCCACCTGCTGGACCAGTTTGCTCCAGCCGTGAGTTGTTGCCCCGAGGATTGGTAATTCGCAGCTTGTACGTGTTCGGTTTTAGGTTTCGATTCGTCGAAATCCCACGCTTCAAAAGGTAAACCGAAACCTCTCGTAATATATTGTAAATTTGGATTTATGATTTATTTGCGAGCATGTTGATGTTGTGAATTAATTGTTATCATGATTTACGAAATTATATGAACTGGCATGTTTTATATTTTTCGGTTTTATATGTCTTGATAAAAATCGATAATTACCATGTGTATGGCGGAAGCGTTAAGGTACGTTGGCTATGTGATTAGTTTATGCATGTAATCGAAACTAGTTCGATCTAAAAAAATTAAATTCCGCTGCGTATACATGCACGATCCCCAACAATATTTGATTTCTGTATATCGAGGGGAGCTATTTTGGGAGAGAGATTAGTAGTGGACTCTAAATAGCGTGATTTGATTTATGCAAAACTAATTTAATTATATATTTTATGAATATAATAAGGGTAAATGGGGTATTATGATCAATGAGGGGTTATTCCTAATCGTGGATTAAAAATTAGATTTAAGCCTCTAAGAATCTTGCATAGGGGGTTATCTCATATAACCCCAAAAATAAATTAAAAAAGTTAACACCATATATCGGCGGTCAACGCCGAAAACCGACGGCGGAAAAGACAAACAGGAAAAATAAATTAAAAAAAAAAAGTCAATGGCGAATACCGGCGTTGACTGCCGGCCAATGCCGGAAACTGGGGGCAAAAAAAATCAGGTAAAAAAAAAAGTTTAATTAAAAGAAAAGGCCAATTGAATTTTTGTGGTCAAAATTGATTAAATTGAAGTTAAATTGAGGTTACATTAGGAATTGGGTTTAAAGAGTTGGGGTAATTTTAGGGAATTGCTTTTTGCGGTTTGAAAATTGCTATTTGCGGTTTATAACAAAAAACACTTTATTTCTCTAAAACCCCAAAACTTCCCAAAAAAATCCAACCCCCCCCCCCAAAAAACGCGTAAAAGCCCAACTTGGGCGCCCATTCATGCAGTGCACGCCCAAGTTGGGCGTGCAAGCTGCATTTGGGCGCCCGAGTTGGGTGTCCAGTGCAATTTTTTTTTTTTTAATTGAACGCCCAAGATGGGCGCCCAAGGCGTGTACGAACGCCCGGGGTTAATTGTTTGAATACTCTATTTGATAACCCATTGGAGTTGCTCTAAGTACTTAAATTGCACAACTTATTTTTATCCAAGCATCAAAATTAAGATTTTACTTTATTAATTCTACGACTATGGAAAACAAATAAATAGCAAATATCAAATAAAGAAGAATTTAATCAAATTGTTGGAAATACAAACCCTTAATATTGCCATCTAATGAATTAATTTATTAACCTGGAATACTAGATTAATTATAAAAAATCTTCGTAATGTAGTCACGGTGATGTCTGGGTCTTAAGGACTAATGGTGTACAACTATATCTTAGAAACCTATTACTCGATGAATGAGAACCACTTATAGATTTTTAGGGCGAGGGAGTTCAGTGAACTCATCTAGTATGAGCACCCACTCAAGTATTTATTCCATGGGGGTTAATTGTTTGAATACTCTATTTAATAACCCATTGGAGTTGCTCTAAGTACTTAAATTGCACAACTTATTTTTATCCAAGCATCAAAATTAAGATTTTACTTTATTAATTCTACGACTATGGAAAACAAATAAATAGCAAATATCAAATAAAGAAGAATTTAATCAAATTGTTGGAAATACAAACCCTTAATATTGCCATCTAATGAATTAATTTATTAACCTGGAATACTAGATTAATTATAAAAAATCTTCGTAATGAATTATAATCTGACATGCATAACAAATCTACGGTACGGCTATGCAAATCGATTAAAACATACAACATCAAGAACAAATTTTGATTACAGCTATCCAAGGAATAAAGGTATATTTCTATCCTATATTCATGCCAAGAAGAACAAATTTTGATTACAGCTATCCAAGGAATAAAGGTATATTTCTATCCTATATTCATGCCAAGAACACCAGACAGTTGAAATTGACTCGCGACTTCTTCTACCCACATTTTTAAATAAATAAAGCAATTCGTCAATCACTTCAAGAAAATTAATCACAAATTGATCAGATTTATGAATAAATTAAGCCAAGGATAAATAAATAAATAATTCATAAAACTTGCATAATAAATAAATTTAATCCAACGAATCCCACATAGGATTCTAACGAAATCCTAGATTACGAGTTTAGCTACACATGTTGTTCAAAGAAAAACAATTAAAAAAAAAAAAGTAAAGTTACATGAAATCAGAAAAGAAGAATAAGAGAGAAATTATGATGAACAATCGTCAAATCTTTATGCTTCAAGTTTTCTCCTAATTTTCGTGCAAAACCCATTAATATTTTAAAGAAACGTGTTTATGAAAGTTTGAAGAATTTTTACCCATTAATATTGGAAAATTTATTATTTTTATCAATAACGAAACAATAATAAAATTCGTGTATTTAATTTTAATATACATAAAAGTATAAATTTAAAATATTTTTTTATAATTATTATGCTAATTCTTATTATGTTTAAAATAATTATTAATCTTAATTACAAAAATACGTTGTTTGAAAAAATTATGTATATGTTATTCATGTAATATAACCAATAAGATGTTAAACAAAAATGTGGAATGCAAGTATTTTTAAAAAGGGCAAATGACAAGTAGGTTCGTGATAAGAGCACTTAATTAAAAAAACGATGTTCAACTTTTTTATCTTCCAAATAGATCCAGCTCATTCAAACTTATTTGAAAATAACGAAAACATTTTTATATATACCAAAATTAACCCCAACTCCTTGAAACTCTTATTCAACTCCAATTTCATGATTTACACCACAAATTTAGCCCAATTTCACCAGTTAACCAATTTTAACTCTCATTCCAATTTTGATCCCAATTTTGACTACTACCGCCGATCTCTAGCATTGAATTTTTTTTTAACTTTTGTTTTCTATTTTTTTTCCGGCAGGTCAATTGCCGGTCTCCGGAGTTGAGATTTGTTTTTTTTTTCTGTAAACTTTTATTTTCTGTAATTTTTGTGAAAACATTTTTTGTTTTTTTTAACTTGTTTTTATTTAAAAAAAATTATTTTATTTAAGAGTGCGTTTGGATGGAAGGATTTGGGGAGGGATTTGATTTGGGGAAGGGATTTGAAATGACTCCAATTATGGAGTCATTTGAAATCCACCTCAATTGCTCAAAACATAACTAAAAAAGAGGGGTGTTGATTTGAAATCCATCCCCAAATCCATCAATCCAAACAAGTCTAAGGGATTTGTTAGTATGGATTTGAAATCCCTTCCCCAAATCCTTCCATCCAAATGCACCCTAATATTACTGTCTAGGGTTGCTATATTACTGGCATTGAATTTTATTTTTTTTAACTTTTGTTTTCTATTTTTTTTTCCGGCAGGTCAATCGCCGGTCTCCGGAGTTGAGATTTGTTTTTTTTTCTGTAATTTTTTTGAAAACATTTTTTGTTTTTTTAACTTGTTTTTATTTAAAAATAATTATTTTATTTAATATTACTCTAGGGTTGCTATATTACTGTCTCCGACAGAAATTGTAATATTACTGTCTCAAATAGTAATTTTATTGTATTAATTAATTTTATCGTCTTAACATGCAATTTTGCTGTTTTCGACGGTAATATTATTGTCTCCGACCGTAATATTACTTTCTCATGCAATAATATTCCTGTTTGGGACAGTAATATTAATAATATTGTTGTTCGGGAAAGTAATATTCATAATATTAGTGTTTTGGACAGTAATATTATTGTTTGAGACAGTAATATTAATATTACTGTTTTGGTATTCAATATGACTATCTCAGACAATAATTTTGGTGTTAACACAATAATTTAGAGAGACAAAAACAGTTTCAAAAAAAAAATCAACTCTAGAGATCGGCCGACAGTCAACAGTGGTTGACCGGTCGTAAAA
Source organism: Erythranthe guttata (assembly GCF_000504015.1). The sequence goes on from NW_012194770.1 coordinate 113,237, forward strand.
AAATTTAAGAAAAAAAATCAAAACAAAGAAAGAAAAGAAAGTCAACTCCGGAGAACCGCTCGGTCAACACCGTAATCTGGCCGGAAAAAAAATATATTTTTAAAAAAATTATGAAAATGGGGTTAATGTGATATATTTGCTCAAATCTGGGGTCAATGTGAAATATTGATGAAGTTAGAGCATAATGGATGGAGTTGATGAAAATTATATTATGGAGGATATTTTAGACAAAAGATATGGGGATGAGTTTATTTGCAAGACTGTTTTTTGTCTGGAATGTATTTAAGTCCCTTGTCATGAGCCTATTTGTCGGTTGCCCTTTTAAAAAAACATCTTATAAGCTCCCTAATAATTTTTTTTAAATAAGATTTTTTAATTTTTTTTACCAAACACCTTTTAACAGTTTATAAACTTTTAAACATCTTATAAGATGTTTTTAACATCTTATAAGCTTAACCAAACAGACTCTTAGTATGTCTTCTTAATATATTTACAAAAATATTTGATAAGATCGTGATACTTTCATAAACGATACACAAGTGATAAAACTCATTGAAATGGCGTCATAAAAAACAAATACATAAAATTTTGGTAGTAATATGTCTATTTTGAATATTTGTTTATATATTTTATTCTTTGGGGTTTATTGCATTTACCACTCATGTTTTAATCTAATTAATAAAAAAGTCCCCGTGTTATAAATATTATTAAAAAAAAACCCATGTAATTCAACTATATAAGCAACGTACCCATAAAACGTACCATTCAAGGGATTGTGTGCTATAAAATGCATAAGGAAGGTTTGTTTTCTTATTTTACAATGTCAACACGGTAATGCAGAATATATTTCATTGTATATCTTCTCCAAAAAAGGAGTGTATATACAGATTGCAATTTTAATATTAAGGAAAAATACTAAAATAAAAGAAGAAAACAAAATATCTTTCTCACGCTCAATACAAAAAAGAACCAATAAGAGATTGCTTCACCAAATATACTATATCGACACTCCCCCTCAAGTTGGAATATGAATATATGTCATACCCAACTTGTCAATGATACCATTGAACGCCTTTACCGAAACCACTTTTGTGAGAATATCAGCGAGTTGATCTTCAGACTTGACAAAAGGAGTCTGAATAACCTTTTTATCGATTTTTTCTTTGATAAAGTTACGATCCACTTCAACATGTTTACTGCGATCATGTTGGACAAGATTTTGCGCAGTCTGAATAGCGGCTTTGTTATCACAGTAAAGATTCATAGGTGTTGTATATGTGATCCCCAACTCATTTAAAACATTCTTGATCCATAACAATTCACATATACCATGAGCCATACCTCGAAATTCAGCTTCCGCACTTGACCTTGCGACAACCTTTTGCTTTTCACTTTTCCAAGTTACAAGATTACCTTATACAAAAGTAAAATAACCCGACGTAGACTTTCTAGTTGTCTGATCACCTGCCCAATCAGAGTCCGTGAATCCTTCAATGGTAGGAAGATTATTCTTCGAGAATAATAGTCTTTTGCCTGGAGTTCCTTTCAAGTATCTCAATATTCGATACAGTGCATTCATATGTTCTTCACTTAGAGCATGCATGAAACGACTAACTACGCTTACAACATAAGCTATGTCCGGCCTTGTATGTGCTAGATAGATTAATTTCCCAACTAGCCTTTGGTAACGGCTAATGTCAGTTGGAGCTTGCGTAGGATATATTTCGAGCATATGATTTACTTCTACCCGTGTTTCTACTGGTTTGCACGCCAACATTCCAGTTTCAGATAAAAGGTCGAGCACATATTTTCGTTGCGATAGAAAATTTCCTTTCTCTGATCTTGCAATTTCAATTCATAGAAAATATTTCAGCTTTCCAAGATCCTTCATCTCGAACTCCGCCGCCAAATATCTGTGTAGTAACTTCATTTCACACAAGTCATCTCCAGTCAACACCATATCATCAACATACACAATTAAAGCAGTTATCTTTCCTTTTTTATGTTTTATAAACAAAGTGTGGTCGGAATTACTTTGTTTATAATCAAATGCCTTCATTGCAGAAGAGAACCTCACGAACCAAGCTCTTGGTGATTGTTTAAGCCCATACAAAGCCTTTTTCAGTCTGCAAACAAAATTTTCACATTTAGAACCTCCATTTACTCCTGGTGGAAGATCCATATAAACCTCTTCCTCTAAATTCCCATTGAGGAATGCATTCTTAACATCAAAAACTGTTGTAGAGGTCACCCTCTGTTAGCTGCTGTTGATATAAGTATACGAATTATATTGAGTTTAGCTACCGGTGCAAAAGTCTCTTGGTAGTTTACCCCGTACTTTTGTGTATATCCCTTTGCTACTAGTCTCGCTTTATATCTATCGATTCTTTCATTCTCTTTGAGTTTCACTGTGAACACCCATCTACAACCAATAGTTTTTTTACCATTCGGTAACGAAACAAGCTCCTAGGTAGAATTCTTTTGCAATGCATCCATCTCTTCATTCATTGCATTTTTCCATTTTGGATTTGCCAAAGCTTCCTGCACACTACTAGGAATAGATACATTGGATAATTCATAATAGTAAGTGCATACGACTTAGACAACCTATGGTTCGAGACATAGTCACTAATGGGATATTAAGCACGAGCTTTGAAATCGGGTTCATATTGTTTCTTTGAGATACCTTTGCTTGGTCTTTCGGACTGTCTTAGTGCAACATTATCAAGAATACTCGTGGTTGGACTATTGGCTTCATTAGAAAAGGGAGTTGAAATTACCTCGAGCGAAGCATTTTGGACATCCTAGGTTGATTCTTCGGCCAATGGTGTTAAACTCGGTAACTCCAGGACATCTGGTGGTGGTTCCTGTATCTCACTGTCATAAGGAATTAATACCTCATTCTCAGTTCCAGCAGCACTATCGAAGGTATGCTCAACAGTATTCCCAAATTTCTCATTCACCTTTTCTAACTCTAAAAATTCGCAACCTTCATATATCAGTTCCTCTTCCTGATGAAAAGATCTAGAAGCCTCATTTGAATAATAAGGTTCTGATTCACGAAACGAAGCTTCTAATGTCAATGTAATTTTTGAGTTTGAGGGTCATAAAACCTATATCCTTTCTGAAAATTGGAATATCCAACGAAAACACATCGCCTCGCACATGGATCCAATTTATTTCGTAAAGTTTTTGGAATATGGACATATGTTGTACAGCCGAAGACTAGTGGTTCAAGATTCGGGAGATGAGGAATTGAAAATAAGGACTCCATCTTTTGTTGAGGGGTTTGAAAGTCTATGACCCGAGAAGGAGTTCTATTAATTATGTATGCAGCTGATTTTACAGCTTCTCCCTATTAGAACCGAGGCATGTTCATGCCGAAAAGGGAGGCACGAACTACCTCCATTAACTGCCTATTTTTTCTTTCCGCCAAGCCATTTTGTTGCGGGGTATAGGTACAAGATGTTTGATGGCGAATCCCAAGTTCGCTCAAGAAATTTCCAAATGACCCATCTACGTATTCCAACCCATTGTGAGACTGTAGAACTCGAATTTGTTTTTTATATTGAGTTTTCATTTGGTTATAAAACTCCTTAAATGCTAAAAAACATCATTTTTTTTCGAAGAAACGAGACCCAAGTCATTCTAGTGCATTCATCAATAAATGTAACAAAGTAACGAGCTTTAGAGAGAGAAGTAATTTTTGTTGGAACCCAAACATCAGAGTGTATAACCAACCATAAATGGCACCGAACTTTTATTAAAACTTGGTAAGTAAGAAATACGATGGCTCTTAGCCAATTCACAAATATCACGATGAAATTATACATCTTTCAAAGATGAAAACAAATTTGGGTGTAATATCTTAAGATATCCAAAAGAAAGGTGTCCTAATCTTCGGTGACGTAACCAAATAGTTGTTTGAGCTTTATCTTCGCTACTAGTCTGATATGCATGTCCACATTTCTGTCCCATTTTTTCTGTCAATTCCAAGTAATAGAGATTTCCTCATTTAACACCATAACCAAGAATCTTCCGAGGTAGAATGTCCTGAAAAACACAAAATGAGGGCCAAAAAGTAACAGTGCAGGCAAGAGCCAAAGTGATTTGACTGGCAGATAAAAGACTATATTCAAGGGATGGAACATAAAAAATAGAATCTAATGTGAGAGTACTAGACAACATAACACATCCTTCTCTAATAATTGGAGAAGTAGTACCATTAGCTGTAGATATAACTGATTTGCAAGAAAAAACGAATGTATTTCAACTGATTAGGGTCCCTAGTCATATGATCGGATGCACCTGTATCAATAATCCAAGTATTATTCTTAGAAGTGGTCTAGAAAGCAGTGGACTTACCAACAATACCTGGGTGAACATCATTTGTCGTAGGTTGCGCTTGTTCACCATCTGTAGACATTGTCATAGCTTTTCCAACAACCTTCTTGCTTGGTTTCTTTGTGAAGTCCCACCACTCGGGATAGCCAATTACTTCGTAACATCGTTGTTTTGAGTGCCATGTTTCACCATAGTGAGCACATACGAAGTTATTAGCTTTTCCTGTAGATTGTTCCTTTCGATTCTTAAAGGAGCTCGATGATGATCCTTTTTGAGTTTGATTTGCTAACATGGATGAACTCTCCAAGATTTGTCGAGAACTTCCCATTGTCTGCCTTTGTTGATACTCTCTTCTAACATATGCATATGTGCTCTCCAAATCAAGTTTCGGATCTTTTCGCAAAATTTCTCCACGAACCTGATCAAATTGAGAATCAAGTCCACTTAGAAAAATATTAACTCGAAGCCTACCCAGCATGGAATGCAAGTGGACCACTCCTTCAATTGTTTCTTCGTGAGAGATGGTCCTGTGATCAATTTCCTGGAAGATGGAGACGAGTTTGTTATAGTATACTGAAAGGGGTCGACCATCTTGTGTTGTAGAGAATGATCTTTGGTTGAGTTCAAAAAGACAAGTTTCATTAGATCCATCATAAAAGGTTTTTGATACAGCTTCCCATATCTCATTTGCCGTCGTAAGACGAATGAAACGCTGCACGAGCGATGGACTCATCGAATCAACTAGCCAACTTTTCACTCTTTGATTTTCAGTAATCGATGTATCCAGAGTAGGATCTCCATGAACGGGTTATTTTGCTTCTCCGGTGACATAACCGGCTTTATTTCGAGCGCCAGTACACGCATCTCCATGAGTTGAGACCATAAGGCGTAATTCGTTTCATCTAATATTACGCTGGTGGGAAATGCAGAATTGTCTTGCTGGATAATATTTTGCGTTGGATAATGCAGAATTGTCTTGCTGGATAACAATATTTTGCGTTGGATTGGTTATATTAGTAGGAACAATCGAATCTGAATTTGTCATTCTTCTTTCAGATTAAATAAGAACAACAAAAAATATGGGGTTGATGTTTCTAGGTATATTCAGAACAATATATTGAAGGTTGGTTTTATGAGAGATCAAACCGCTCTGGTACCATGTCAACACGGTAATGCAGAATATATTTCATTGTATATCTTCTTCTCCAAAAAAGGAGTGTATATATACAAATTAGAATTTTAATATTAAGGAAAAATACTAAAATAAAACAAGGAAATCAAATATCTTTTTCACGCTCAATACAAAAAAGAATCAATAAGAGATTGCTTCACCAAATATACTGTATATTCGACATACAACATGAGAAGCTTTTAGCAATCTGGTATAATAGAGGATTACTAAATGCAATATAGAGTCTTCCACATTTCTCTGTTAGCTAGGATGATTTGCACGTATTGGTTGACTATTTAAAGGGGCAATTTGCTATAGGTTCATCGATATTAGATGTATGTGGATCCAAGTTATAATTCTCAATTTTAATTAAGTTTATTATTCCTATTTTGTCAAACATACCCATACTAAATATTTTCAAGGGTACAAAGTGCCAAAATGCTACATTTAAGGGTGCAAAGTGGGATTAAACCAACATGAATCTTATAAAAACATTTTTGCAAAGGGGTTTTTGAAATATTTTCAAGAACTAAAATTGTAAGAAAAGTAGAATTTCTTGGTACTATATACTTGTAATTCCAGCCAAAAAATATTCAGAAACAAGTTAAAAAAAAAATTGAAATCTGACATCAAAATAAATAATTACTATAAAATTGAAAAAAATTCAGATCGAAATGAACGAATACAAAAATCACATTCCAATATGAGATATCCACCCTACCATTAATCTTGCAAGATTGCCTTTTTTCAGCATTTTAGATTAACTAGCAAGATGCACGTGCGTTGCTCGTGTCTAGTTAAGTATTTTGTTAATTTTGATTTTATGTATTACATTTTTATATTAGCCTAAAATTTTATTATAAATTAAAAATTAGTATTATCTAGTTTTTCTCTAAAAGTTTCAAGAAAAATTCTATGATCAAGTTAAAACTTGCAATTTTTGCTTTTCCATAATAAGATTGTGACTGAATTTCATGCTACGGTAAAAAATTACTGGAAAGCTCATACCATTGCCTGAACTCCTCCGAACAATTTTTTTTAGAACATGCTATGTTTTAACTTTTTAAAAACTTGTATTAAATTTTATAAGTTAGTAAAATGAGAAGATTTCACTTGAGGACCAAGAAGATAAGGGGAGTAATAAATATGAGCATATGACAAATAGGTCCATAGGGTTAGACTTAAATGCATATAAGTCCAGACAAAAAATAGTTTCGCAAATAAACGCATCCCCATGGCTTTTGTCTAAAACACGCTTCATAATATAATTTTCATCAATTCCATCCATTATACTTTAACTTCATCCATACTGCACATTGACCCCAGATTTGAACAAATATATCACATTAACCACCATTTTCACAATTTTTTGAAAATTTTTTTTGTAGAAAATAATTTTTTTCATGAATTTCTTTTTCCGGTAAAATTACTGCGTTGTTTTTTTTTCTTTTCTGAAATTGTTTTCCCAGTCGGTCAGCCGCCGTTGAAATTGGATGAACAAAAATTACACAGAGAGACAAAAAAATTGAATGTCCATATTAATTGGGCAAATGTCAAATAGGGTTGTGCGCTAAAAATAATTTCATGAAAGGGTTTTTTGCTATAGTAATAACACAGTGAGATTTTTAACCATTCAATATAATATAATGGGTACTAAATGCAATAAAATGAAAATACCTTTCAGTTTTCATATGTTATGGTCTTGTAAGAATCACTTCCTCCATGCTTTTAACTTTTCCATTTTCAAAAAATTATGTATTTATAGTTGATTATAAATTCCCATAAATATACTATTGAAAATGTATTTACTTTGTTCATATTAATTACAAAAATATATTATTATGGAAATTTAAGTTGTTTGAGGGGACAATCTCAACCAAAACTTAAGTTGTTAGTGAAATTTAAGATTTAATATTAACATATCAAATACGGCCCCTCAAGTGTAGAGGAATTACATTTGCAGACACTTGAAATATTTGAAATGGGTGGCGGTGGATTCGAACTTATGACCTTTTTATTGGTTCTGGCTTTGATACCATATGTTGAATGACCACTTCTACTATACAAGGGGATTAGACAAAAAACTAATTTTCTTACTTGTAAATATTAACATTTTTGATTTATTAAAATTTATATATTAACAGTACCTATAGTTTTGAAATTTTTTTATAATACAGAACTTTATCCTAAATTAAAAAAAAAAATCAAAGTTTTATTTACTTTCAGTGTTGATGCAATTTTTTTTTATGAAAAAAGAAAATATAATCAAATTTTGTAAATCCAAATAAGAGAAAAACTATTACAAAATTTAAAAATTTGAACTGGAAATGACAAAAGAAAAAATAAAGAAATTGTTAAAAAAAATTCCCGAACCATTAGTCTTTAATTTTTTATACTGCAATTGAATAATTGCCTTAATTTGAAAAAATAATTCGAATTTTAAATAAACAAATTATTTTTGCATAAGCCCTCTTTGTATTGTAGAAAATATACACCAAAACCTCTTGTGTTACTAAAAAGTTGCATAAAATCCCCTTAATAGTTAAAGGTGCTAAAATTTAACAAAATAGGACATTTTATGGAAGATAAAATAAAATTATAGGGGATTCTACGCAGTAAAATTAACATTGAGTTTGGTGTAGTTTTTCCATAACACATAAGTAATTTATGTTTTTTTACCCTTGTTAACTGCAGTGCACTGAGTTTGGTGCAGATTTTTCATAACCAATAAGGGTTTTATGTTGTTTACCCTTCTTAACTGTGGTGCCGAATGAAGAAACCGATATCGGGATTATGCACATTCTCATTTCCACCGATGGCTAGTATTAGTCAACTAATTAACTAATATTAGAATGTATTAGAATCTAACTGATCGAACATAAAGTTGAATGATTTCATTGTTCAATAAATCTTTAATATAATTATTATTAAAAAAACTGATGAAGTATCAATCAAACACTAAATAATATTTTTTCAATAAATCTTATAATAGCAATTATTATAGTTATTAATGATTAATATCCTAATTAATTATTAGTATTAACTAACATTATTAAAATTAAATAAATTAATCAACAATAACTGAAACAATTTGTATACAACCAAAACTCGTCAAATATATTGAGGAAATAAAATTGCAAAATAAAAGAGTACCTGATAATTACCCATGTCTATAAATGTTTTGTTGCAGAACCATGTCTATAATAGTTGAATCAATTTGCCTAAAAGTTAGTATACATTCCTACATATCAATAATTTGATCTCATAAATACCCAAAGGAATAATAACAAATACAAGCAATCCTAAAGTAAACAATAAAAAAATCCTAAAGAGAAAAAATAACAAATAAATAAATGGATTATACATATATTCTTGACAATAATCAAATCTTCTCCGTCAGGCCGTGACCATGCGTATAGTTGTCCATTTTGACATAAGCCAACAAAGAGAACGAAGTTGGAGATGTTAGAAATTGTGAAATCATCGATTTCCCCTATCTGATTATCTACACCACCGGCTGCAGACATTGGGAGATTTCCGTCACATAGACTTATATGTCTTGATTTTTTTCAACAACGTAGAGTGTTGGGAAGAAATATATGTTATTTTGCCCTTTTTTTATGATTTATATTACAATTGGTTGGGATATTACCAATGTACATATTAATGACTAAATCATACAAATACCCTTATCAATGAAATTGATGCTAACTAAATGTCAATGAACATTCATCTTCCCATACATTAATCGTACAGATTAATTTATGAATTAAAGAATCATATTATACAAACTTCCAAGAAACAACAGCAAAATAGAGCGTATTAATTTGATATAATAAAATATTACCATATTGCCCTTCACATATTGTCTTTGAAAGGGGTATTTTTGTACAATCAAAAAAGGAAGAAACCACTTATCACATTGATACTTTTATAAGTAGTATAGATATAGATAATCTCACAACTATATACACACACCACAATCAGCCCTCCTTCATAAGATATCCTAGTTTCTTCTTATCATAAATAACAAACATGAATTACATAGTCCCATTTCTTAATTTGTTCTTTGTCCTCATTATCCAGTTATCTTCAGCAACTGCAAATTGTTTCTCCTTACAAACATACATTGTTCATGTTGATTTACCAGATAGCCAAATGTTATATGATCAATCCCAAGAGTACTTAGAAACATGGTACAGTTCGTTCTTGCCGGCAACTTTAGCTTCCGAAACCGATCAAACACCACGAATTGTATATTCCTACAGCAATGTGTTCTCCGGTTTCGAAGCCAAATTAACACCCGAAGAAGCGGGGGCAATGGAAAAGAAGACAGGATTCATATCCGCGAAGCCACAACAAACACTACAATTACACACCACTCACAGTCCTAATTTCCTCGGACTACATGAAAACACGGGACTTTGGAAAGACACCAACTACGGCAGAGGCGTCATTATCAGAGTTCTAGAAACCGGAATATTCCCCGACCATCATTCCTTCAGCGACGAGGGGGTCCCGCCTAAAAGGATTTTCTAAGTTAAAGGTTTTTCATTTTTCATTGATGTATATGTGAGTATATATACATGAGGATTGATTCAATGGGGAATCAATCAAGTGATTACAATCACGGTAGATCAGCATAAAATATATACAGTACAAGGCGTGATCTAAGGTAATTGTGTATGTAAGGAAAAAACTAATTAAGAATGATGATTTTCATAATTAGGATTGTAATATATTCTCCATATGCCCCCACAAGATGGCGATTCGGTCAGAAATGCCAATCTTGGAACGAAGTCCTTCAAAGGCTGGTGCATGAAGTGGCTTTGTCAGCAAGTCTGCCAATTGATCTTTGGATGAGACATGAGACATCCGCAGCTTCCCAGCTTGAACAAGTTTCCGAGCAAATTGAAATGCCACCTCAATATGCTTCATGCGCGAGTGGAAAACTGGATTGGCGCAAAGGTATGTTGTGCCAAGATTGTCACAATAGATGACTGGTTGAGTGGCAAGAGAGATTGATAGCTCATTGAGAAGACCTTGTACCCAACACAATTCACGTGTTGTGATTGCGACTGAGCGGTATTCAGCTTCGGTAGATGAACAAGCAACATAACGTTGTTTCTTAGAGCTCCAAGCAATCGGATTGCGACCAAGAAAGACACTAAATGCACTTGTAGAGGTGCGATCATCCTTGTTTCCAGCCCAATCAGCATCAGAATAGGCATGAAGTGTAAGAGGCGAGTTACTGGACAAAAACAAACCATGTTCAGATGTACCGCCCAAGTAGCGAAGAACTCGTTTCACGGCTGTCCAATGATTTGTAGTAGGCTGATTTGCAAATTGAGCAAGTTTATTCACAGCATATGCAATGTCTGGACGTGTGAGCATTAAGTACTATAGGCTGCCGACAATTGTGCGATATTCTTTGTCATCACCAAGATGAGCGCTATCACTAATAGATAGGGTATTGCCGGTGGATAGAGGTGTCTTGACAACCTTGGCGCCGACCATATTTGCACGATTTAGGAGCTCCATAATATATTTTTCTGAGAAAGAAATACACCATTTTTGCTTCTTGTCACCTCCACATCCAAAAAGAAATTTAGATTACCCAAGTCTTTGATGGAGAACTGTGCGCCAAGCTTCTTTACAAATGTCTCAATTGACGGTGAGTCCCTGTAATGATCAAGTCATCCACATAAACAATTAGGTAAATGATAATTCCTTCATGGGCAAAGATAAATAGACAAGTATCTGACGCGGAGTTGATGAAGCCAAGTTAAAATGAACATCGTTGCAATTCTGAGAACCACGCCCGTGGGGCTTGTTTTAAACCATATATTGCCTTATTCAACTTGCAGACATGGTTGGGGAATTGTTCGTCAATAAACCCAGGTGGTTGAGACATGTAAACATCTTCATTCAGATAACCGTGAAGAAACGCATTATTAACATCCAATTGCCGAAGAGGCCAGTTGCGAGAGACAACAATAGAAATAATGACTCTGACTGTTGTATGCTTAGCTACATGCGAGAATGTCTCGTCATAGTCTAGACCTGGTCGTTGATGGAATCCTTTGGCAACAAGACAAGCTTCGTATCGGCTTGTCCCATCAGAGTTGTATTTTATCCTGAAAACCCACTTACAACCAACAACATTAGAGGAAATATTACCAGGAACTAGGGACCATGTATTCTGGTTTTTCAATGCAACAATTTCTTCTTTCATGGCTGCACGCCAATGGGGATGTTTAAGAGCACTAATGACAGATTTTGGCTCCCGAGGCTTGATATCAGTTTTTGATATGGGTAACCTTGGGGTTGCGGTTGGAGGTTTGGCCGGGATGGGATTGATAGAAGAGGTTGATTTTTGAGTGACTAGGCAGAGTCGTTGAATGGGTTTACGGATATTATTTTTTGACCGAGTGACCATTTGATGGTTCGGTTTAGGTGGTGATTGTGTACAGGTGGAAGTAGAAATGGGGAGGTGCACTCGTCAGAAATATTATTTGTGTAAGAAATATTCATACCTGAGGCGTGATGGGATGAGTCTGGTCCTTCATTTGGTGAAGCGACATCGTCAGGGACACTTTCCATTTGAGGAGAGACTTGAGACGGCTGTAGAGAGTGTGAGTTGGTAGACGATGGTTTATATGGGATAACAAAGTGAGATGGTGCCCAAGCTGAAATTGTGTCTTTAGTGGGTCGAGGTGATGGAGATTCAATATTCGCGTACAGAAAGGAATGCTCCACAAAGTCGACATGGCGAGAAATATAAATACGAGATTTGACAGGATCGAAACACTTATATCCACTTTGATTTTCACTGTAGCCTATAAAAATGCAAGGTGTAGACCTTGGTTGGAGCTTGTTTTGATTATATGGTCGGAGCCATGGGTAGCATAAACACCCAAACACCCGAAGTTTTGAGTAATTTGGATAACGACCAAATAATTTGAAAAAAGGTGAGTTATTACGGAGAATTGGGGTAGGCATACGGTTAATCAGATAGGTGGCTGCTTGGAATGCAAAAGACCAGAATTTTAATGGCAAATTTGCAAGATGGAGTAAGGTGATCCCTCTCTCTACAATATGACGATGGCGGCGTTCAGCAGTGGCATTATGTTCAGGGGTGTAGGGTGGAGTAAGAAAGTGGGAGATGCCATGTTCTTCGAAAAATGAACGTAAATGGATAAACTCGCCACCATTGTCGGAGTAATACCTACACGCAAGTGCACGTATCGTACAAGTAATAAAGTGGATTTTTTTAAGTCCAAGTATCGATCCCACAGAGAATATTTAATTATCTAATCCTAGACGCTAAATTCTACCAATTGCTATCAAGCCCACCCTACACAGTCAAATTTGGAAAAGATTAACTAAATTAAACTAAACTAACTAAGCAAATTAAAAAGGCAAAAACAAGAAAGCAATTTAAAAACGAAGATTAATCAAAGTAGACAAGCCTATAATTTTATTCTTCCCCCTATGTGATTATTACTCCCCCAATTCCTTCAATTATGCAAGCAATTAACCCGGATTATTAACCTGAGATGCTAAAATAATCATAACCCGCTTCCGCGTGTATTACGATTCTAATACTCTAGATTCAATTACTATATTCTTATGCTATTAATTCTAGAACACAGCATTAAGCACAAATCTCAATACTGGCTACCTAAGAGATTAACTATATTCCTATGTTAATACCACAAAGGCTCTTCTACCACAGTTCTAATTATTAACCCGATCTTCCGATTCATGCGATTAACAATAACATAAAAGCACGTAAGTTGATCAAGTTCATGCACTTAATAAAATAAGTAGAAGAAATAATCCGGAATTAAAACTTGCATAAAATCATAGAAAAGGGTTCATAAATCCCATATAGGGTTCCAAATAAAATCCTAGAAATAAAGACTTAGCTACTCGTAATTCTTATGATAAATAAAATAAAATAAATAAATTAAATAAGAAAAACTATGCTTGAATCTTCGTTGATCTTCTTTGCTCTTGAATTCATGTCGAAAGATGGATCCCCAATTGTGTGCTTGACTTGGTCTTATATAGGGTGGAAAACTTGGGGTAGAAGGTAGTTTCGTTGTGCAATTAGGATTCCTTTACTGCGCTTTTTCGTCATCTCGGACGGCCGTCCCGAATTTTGTACTAAAACTCGGACGGCCGTCCCAAAACCAGAGGCAGCTTCTGCTTCTCAAACGTCCGTCCCAGTTTTAAGTGTAAATCTGGGACAGCCGTCCCAGGCTAATTTCTTCAGATTTTTGATTTCTTCACTTTTGGCCCATATTTTCTCCAAAATTGCAGTTTTGACCCCATACTTTTCCAATTCTTCAATTTGTACCTAAAATACAATAAATCAACTTTTTAAGCACCAATTATCGTTTAAACACGCCAAAAGCTCAAATAAAAAGGTACGATAAAGTGTAAAAATATGCACTTAACACACACCCAAACTTGAACTTTTGCTTGTCCTCAAGCAAAATGTACCAATAAGCAAATAACTCAACTACTACATCTCGTTACATAGATCAATGATCAACTTCACGTTTTCAGAACTTGTAATTATAATGACAATTCTTAGGCATTCGCATGCTCAAAATTCAACAACACTTAGTCACTCACCATTACCAAAAACCACAATTCATACAATTGCTTCAAGCATCCAATATTTGCAAATTAAAGATAGAAAGAATTTATACTTACATGCATATATTTGACTCCAAATACTCACCAAATTATTCTACTCTACTAATATCGAACATTAAGCTATTGGGATCATTGGGGCTTTGTGGCTTCCAATTGTTAGGCTCATTGGTTCGAGGTAGGAAATATGGGTAAATGTGGCTATTATTCTTGAATTTAGGTGATTACACCAAAATTTGAAAGATATGCGTTTGAAACAATGAATTCACATCTAAGGACTTTAATAAACTCGATTCTCAAAAGTTCAAAAGTCTCCACTTTTGCATTTAAAACAATGGATCGAGCTTTCAAAATAATTCAACAACTAGTCCTTATTTCTCCCTTCTAGTCTCTTCTTCTTCTCTTTTTCTCTTTTTTTTTCGTTTTTTTTTTCGAAGAAGAAGAAGGACCTTATAAAAATTTTCGACCGAACTCAAAGGGGTATTTTTTCAAGAATCTCCACCTATTCTACCTTACACATTGGCTAACAGAAAGAACACATTTTCTTTGAGGCTCAAATCAAGGTTCTAAGGATAATTTCGATAAAAAGGTCGGCTTGAAAGGCTCAAACGGTTCAAAGAAGGCCCAAATCATATCCCAAATCACTCACTACTCAATACTTCGTATCATAAATTTCCTAAGGTGAGTTCTAAAACCGAACATAGCATGATCTAGCACAAATTAATTCCAAATTTAAAATACAAAACATTCAACCAAAGCAATGCACAAAGTGTGATTCCTAGCAATTATTAGCTTCTAAGTTCCGTTGAATCGAAAGCTAAACAAACATCTAATCCTTATCACACAAAACAAGCAATCTCATCATAAAACATTGATCATCTCTCATCATCATAAATCATTGATGCATTCGACTCAAGCAAAATTCTTTTTTTTTTTTTATATTCCGGAAAAAACGATAAAAGCAATAAAACCTAATGCATGCAAACTAAAACAAATAAGCACAAAAACATGTTTTTCCACCCCCAAACTTCATTTTTTTGCTGGCCTCAACGAAATTAGCACAAAGTTCAAGGATAGAAAACACCTGATTAAGTCGGAATCGTTGTCTTCGGGGTGTGAGAATTTGTGGGAAAGAAATTTGATTTTCCTCTTGCGAAGATGCCCTCTCTGTCTCTCGGATGATCGTCCCGATCGCAATTCCGACCTTAAAATTAAGAAATCAAATTAATTAGAATGCATGCCTATGAAAATAAAAATGAAACATCAAATTAAAGAAAAATACGAAAAACAGTAAAGCTCAGGTTGCCTCCCGAGAAGCGCTAAATTTTGAGTCTTCAGCCAGACTTTGTGCATCCATCCATGAGCTTTTTCACTTCAATTGCAACCGATACATGGATAGGATTGCAATATGTCAGGGTCCACCTTAGCTTGTAGTCTTTCTTAGTTGTAATCAATCGGTACGAAGCCAAGATGGGATCTTCATCACCCGCTCCCTCAAATTGGTACACAAAAACCTCACGTCCGCGTATAACCTCCACTTCAAACACATTCGTCTCCTCATCAACCTCTATTGATGCCTTCAAAGCCACGTCATGAACAACAATAATATCCTCAATTTTAATATTTGCACTAACCACATCCATCTTCTCTTGTTCCGAGACATCTTTGAGCTCGATTGCATTCTCATATTCATCATCCTTAAGCGTCTTCGTAAGTTCCTTTTACTTCTCATCGACAATATTTTCTAGGTCTAAAGAAATTTTCTCACTACAAGTTGTAGACGGATTTTTTTGTTGCAACCATTCTCGATATTGTCTGAAATATTTTCAAGAGACCTTTGGCGCTTGAATTCTTCCAACTGTAACTCCAGTCTCCGGATAGATGCTTGAGTGGATTTCATAAATTCTTCAAGGACTGAGTTCAAATAACACTCCTGAACAGTGGGTTCTCGTGGCGTGTTGGTGTATGTGTTCCGATAACCGCCGTTGGTGTTATCTATGAAATTATTCGCTTTCGGTGCATACCAACATTGGTTAATGTAATGATCTCCACGACATATTGAACAAAGTAACGGCATATCATAGGTATTTTGGAGGTATTCGCCAGACGGAAGCCATTCATATCCCGTTTGAGGTGCGCGGAAATTGTAACCTGACATGTAACCAAAGAAAAAAAATATATTAAAAAAAATTAAAACGAAAAGATAAAATTAAAAAAAAATTAATTTGGGTGAATCGTGAAAATTGTTCAAATTTAGAGCTAGAAATGAATAAATAATTAAAATATTCCCCGGCAACGGCGCCAAAAACTTGTTGGTTGTAATACCTACACGCAAGTGAACGTATCGTACAAGTAATAAAGTGGATTTTTTTAAGTCCAAGTATCGATCCCACAGAGAATATTTAATTATCTAATCCTAGACGCTAAATTCTACCAATTTCTATCAAGCCCACCCTACACACTCGGATTTGGAAAAGATTAACTAAATTAAACTAAACTAACTAAGCAAATTAAAAAGGCAAAAACAAGAAAGCAATTTAAAAACGAAGATTAATCAAAGTAGACAAGCCTAGGATTTTGTTCTTCCCCCTATGTGATTATTACTCCCCCAATTCCTTCAATTATGCAAGCAATTAACCCGGATTATTAACCTGAGATACTAAAATAATCATAACCCGCTTCCGCGTGTATTACGATTCTAATACTCTAGATTCAATTACTATATTCCTATGCTATTAATTCTAGAACACAACATTAAGCACAAATCTCAATACTGGCTACCTAAGAGATTAACTATATTCCTATGTTAATACCACAAAGGCTCTTCTACCACAGTTCTAATTATTAACCCGATCTTCCGATTCATGCGATTAACAATAACATAAAAGCACATAAGTTGATCAAGTTCATGCACTTAATAAAACAAGTAGAAGAAATAATCCGGAATTAAAACTTGCATAAAATCATAGAAAAGGGTTCATAAATCCCACATAGGGTTCCAAATAAAATCCTAGAAATAAAGACTTAGCTACTCGTAATTCTTATGATAAATAAAATAAAATAAATAAATTAAATAAGAAAAACTATGCTTGAATCTTCGTTGATCTTCTTTGCTCTTGAATTGGCGTCGAAAGTGCTTGACTTGGTCTTATATAGGGTGGAAAACTTGGGGAAGAAGGTAGTTTCCTTGTGCAATTAGGATTCCTTTACTGTGCTTTTTCGTCATCTCGGACGGCCGTCCTGAATTTTGTACTAAAACTCGGACGGCCGTCCCAAAACCAGAGGCAGCTTCTGCTTCTCAGACAGCCGTCCCAGTTTTAAGTGTAAATCGGGGACGGCCGTCCCGCGCTAATTTCTTCAGATTTTTGATTTCTTCACTTTTGGCCCATATTTTCTCCAAAATTGCAGTTTTGACCCCATACTTTTCCAATTCTTCAATTTGTACCTAAAATACAATAAATCAACTTTTTAAGCACCAATTATCGTTAAAACACGCCAAAAGCTCAAATAAAAAGGTACGATAAAGTGTATAAATATGCACTTAACAGTAGGCATACGGTTAATCAGATATGTGGCTGCTTGGAATGCAAAAGACCAGAATTTTAATGGCAAATTCGCAAGATGGAGTAAGGTGATCCCTGTCTCTACAATATGACGATGGCGGCGTTCAACAGTGGCATTATGTTCAGGGTGTTCGGTGGAGTAAGAAAGTGGGAGATGCCATGTTCTTCGAAAAATGAACGTAAATGGATAAACTCGCCACCATTGTCGGAGTAAAAAGAAATAATAGTTTCCTGGAAAAACTTTTCAGCCACATTCTTGAATTTGGTAAAAATAATAGAAACTTCTGATTTTCTTTTCATCGGAAAGAACCAAACATACTTTGTAAAATGATCAACAAAGATAACATAATATTGGAAATCATTGATAGAGGTAACTGGCGCAGGACCCCAAACATCAGAATATATTAACTCTAAAGGAGAGGAGCTTTTTATTGTGGAATGATAAAAAGGAGAGTTGTGCATTTTATTGCACTTGCAGGAATTACAAAAGAAATATTTATCTAAGGAGGGAGAAGAGATATTCATGAGCTGAAGAATTTGACGAAGAATTGGAGTAGAGGGGTGACCAAAACGTTGGTGCCATTGTGGAGAAGAGATGGTGGTTGTCGCGTTGGCTTGTGGTGATACAGGTTTAATGGTATGTGGTAAGTTTGTAGGCCATGGGTACACACCGTCTCTAGGCTTCCCTCCAAGTAGAGGTGCCCCCGTTCGATAATCCTTCACAACAAATGAAAAGGGTGAGAACTCAACTGAAACATTATTGGTAGAACATAACTGATACACATAAATAAGATTCTTTTGCATATTTGGAACGCAAAGAACATTTGAAAGATAAAGAGGACGAGAAGAACAAAGTAATGAGGTAGAACCCGTGTGTAAAATTTGATGATTTTTACCATCCCCCAACATAATTTCTTCACTGCCATCATATTCCAAATGGAGTGATAAGTTCTGCAGATCATGTATAACATGGTGAGATGCACCCGAATCCACGAGCCAATTAGTATTATTATTCGGAGATTGAGAGGTGTAATTGGCCTGTGGTCTTGGCATAGACGACCGATTAACACTAGAGTTGGTAGTTGGTGGTGTCGATAGCACTGGGAATATATTAAGAAATTTGCGGCATTGACAAGCACCGTGACCAGGCTTGTCACATATTTGACAAGTTACTCGAACATGATTCCCTTGGTGCCCTGGACTTGAAGGAAACCTTGCTTGGTGCGGTTGATAAGCATGATTTTTCTTGGAAATGAATGAACCATTTGGGGGTTTATAGCCACGACTGTGGCGATAGGTGGTGGAAGAAGGTTTGGCTGCAAAGTTAGCCATAATAGGCGACGATCCATTGTTGATTTCTCGTGAAAGATATAGCTCAAAATCAGTGAGCTTTTCATGGAGTTCTTGAAAACTGATGTTGGACTCACATGCATGAAGGGCAGCAGCAATTTCTTTGTACTCAGCTGGAAGGCCATGGAGAACATGTAATACAATTTCGTCCATTGAAATATGAACACCAACTGCAGAGAGTTCTCCACAAATTTGTTTTAAGTTCTGAAGAAATTCGGTAATCGACATGGATCCTTTCTTCATGGTACTTAACGACTCTCGAAGACTCATAATCCGAGTTCGAGATGGTTTGGCATAAGTGTCGGCAAGAGTGTGCCAGACGTCGTAGGAAGTCTTAGCTTCAACAACAAAGGGAATGAGGTCAGCGGATAAAGAGGCAATTAAGGCGCTGCGAATTAGTTGGTCTTAACAAAACCAATATTCGTTTTGGAGAAGAATGGGGGTGGGTTTGGTTTCAACAAATTTTAGAAATCTATATCTGCACAAGAGTGAATACCACTGAGTGTGCCAAGATTGGTGGTTCGTGGGTGTGAGTTTGACGGGAGTTTGAGCGGCGGCGTTTATAGAGATAAGGTGGTTGTTGGAGGAAACATCAGAGGTCTGTGGTGAAAGGGACATGGGTGTAGTGTTATCAGCAGTCCTGGCGGCAGTGGTCAGGTTCGGAGATATCGAGGGATCGGCCGACATTATAAGTGAAGAAAGGGAGAAAAAAAAATTGATAATAAATTACGTATAAATTACGGCAAGTGTACAATATCACGTTTTGTAGAATAGTGAATTTCAAATATCAATCCACAGGGAATTAAGTTCCTAAATATACCAAGTACTGTAATTATAAAATCCTAAACTTTATCTAGACGATCAAGATTGGAGGATGAAATGAAGCTAAAAAGAACGAAAAAAAAATAACGGTCTGCCACGATAAGCGAGGAATTCCGACGTGTGATGGCTTCTAGGGTAAAATCCACCAGAGTACTATCGATAAAGATCTACAAATCCGAATCTAATGTCAATTCAATATTCGCTAACCCAAACACTAAAATACTCTAACCCCCGTCTCCAGTGTAGTTAGAGTCTACCCACAGGTCCGACGTCTTCGTTCAGAACCTGATATTAAGAGAGCATTTAGGTCAAGTCCTTCAGGGCTACCCGAGGTGCATCACGTCTCCGTTTCCACAACCCGAGCTATGTTTTCCTAAAATCAAACAAGAAATCCTCTCTCAAGTTCATCCCCATTTACAATCAATTCAACTGTTGGCCAAACAATCGAAAGCATTTAGTACATGAAAACATAAACATAATCAAAGAACGACAAATAGATCACAGATCTGGAAATCAAAATCAATATATACAAGGTTTCATTTCCCTAAAAGAAAATGCTCAGTTCATTACAAACATAGCATCAAAAACAAGAACACGAGAAATAAGAAACTAAACGTAAAGAAAAGCTTATGAAAAATCCGAGTCAAAACCCTCGTCGAAGCTTCCCACGAAGAACTGGCGAAAACCGAAGAAGAATCGAAGAAGAGGTCGAGCGCTTTTTAAAAATGAACAAGGGACCTTCTATTTATAGTAAGAAATCAAAGAAAAATATGTGGTCTCAAATTATGTTCCCAGATCGCGATCTGGGCTTCTTGGATCGGGATCTGGTTCTTGATCAAAAAACCTTCTGTAAGATCCCCCATATCACGATACAGGAAAGTGGATCGCGATCTGGGTCCTGATAAAAAAAACCTTCTGTAAGATACCCTAGATCGCGATACAGGAAAGTGGATCGCGATCTCGCTGTCTGCGTCAACTTCAAACCCTGTTTTGACCCTTTTGTAGCCCGCATTTGACAATTTTGCATTTCACAAAAGTTGAGATCTTGAATTTAGCTTTCAAACTACGTTTGAATCAGCTCAATCCGCGAGAACGCACTTTTGCACATGTTTGGTTTATTTTCGGCTTCGCTTCCAAAATCGTTTCGAATCGGCAAAAATAGCTTCTCTTTACCTAAAATAGACATAAAATAAAAACAACATAATATATAAAATAAAGCCGAAAACTCGGACGAACGAAGACCAAAACTTGAAGAATTGATAAGTGAAAATCATGCAAAATGAACACTTATCAGTATTTGGGTAAATCCAAGTTATAATTCTCAATTTTAATTAAGTTTATTATTCCTATTCTGTCAAAAATACCCTTACTAAATATATGGAAATAAAAATTCTCAAAATTTTCAATTCAGGGTGAATTGTGAATAATTATAGTGTTTCGAAGGTGCAAAGTGCAATTACTATTTTCAAGGGTACAAAGTGCCAAAATGCTACATTTGAGGGTGCAAAGTGGGATTAAGCCAACATGAATCTTATAAAAACATTTTTGGAAAGGGGTTTTTGAAATATTTTCAAGAACTAAAATTGTAAGAAAAATTGAATTTCTTGGTACTATATAGTATATACTTCTACTTCCTGTCCAAAAATATTCAGAAACAAATTAAAAAAAATTGAAATCTGACATCAAAATAAATAATTACTATAAAATTGAAATAATTCAGATCGAAATGAACGAATACAAAAATCACATTCCAATATGAGATATCCACCTTACCATTAATCTTGCAAGATTGCCTTTTTTCAGCATTTTAGATTAATAATCTCACAACTATATACACACCACAATCAGTCCTCCTTCATAAGATATCCTAGTTTCTTCTTATCATACATAACAAACATAAATTACATAGTCCCATTTCTAAATTTGTTCTTTGTCCTCATTATCCAGTTATCTTCAGCAACTGCAAATTGTTTCTCCTTACAAACTTACATTGTTCATGTTGATTTACCAGATAGCCAAATGTTATCTCATCAATCCCAAGAGTACTTAGAAACATGGTACAATTCGTTCTTGCCGACAACTTTAGCTTCCGAAACCGATCAAACACTATGAATTGTATATTCCTACCGCAATGTGTTCTCCGGTTTCGCAACCAAATTAACACCCAAAAAACACTACAATTTCGATCTCTTTCGGCAGACGTTCGATGCGCTTTTACGAAGATAACCTCGCGCTCGGCGCGTTAAGCGCGGTGCGGAGGGGTATTTCGGTCATTTGCTCTGCCGGGAACGACGGCCCTGCTCATACCACTGTAGTGAACGGAGCCCCATGGATTCTAACAGTCGGCGCCAGCATAACAGACAGGAGCTTGAGGGGAACAACTGTGTTAGGGAACAATGTAGAACTTAACGGCGAATCGGTGTTTCAGCTCGATTCTCCGCCTCTGCCACCACAACTACGTCTGCTTTACCCCGGAATGAACGGCGATTTCGCTGCTAGTTTCTGCGATGCAGAGTCGCTAAATGACACGAGTATTGTCAAAGGAAATATCGTTTTGTGTCGTATCGAGTCGACAAGAAGTAGACGAACCGAACAGGGTCAACGGGTGAAAGATGCCGGTGGGGCCGCCATGATTCTGATGAACATGGACTATCAGGGATTCACCACATCCGCGGACGTTTACGCCATTCCGGCAACAAACGTGAACTATGAAGATGGACTAACGATCTTGTCTTATTTGAATTTGACATCTACTCCAACAGCAACAATCGAATTCAAAGGAACGATATTCAGCGATAGAAAAACTCCGACGGTGGCTAACTTTTCTGCCAGGGGACCGAATTACGAAAGCCAGGGAATCCTAAAGCCGAATCTCGTCGCAAGTAATAACACGAGAAGTAATCATTTCAAAATGATCTCGGGTACTTCGGTGTCGTGCCCTCACCTGAACGGCGTGGCGGCATTGATCAAGAGCTCGCATCCCGATTGGTCGCCCGCCGCCATCAAATCGGCGATCATGACTTCTGCTGACGTCATGGATCGCGAGAACCACCCAATAATGGACGAAGAGCATTTCCTGGCCGATTTTTTCGTTATCGGTGCGGGCCATGTCAACCCTGCACGGGCGAGCGATCCGGCGCTTATTTACGATATCGCCCCTGACGAATATATCCCTTACTTGTGCGGCTTGAATTACACGAGTAGGGAGGTAAGCAAGATCTTGCTACGTAGAGCGCATTGCTCGGCGGTGCCGATAATTCACAAAGGGCAGTTGAATTATCCTTCGTTTGCAATTCGGTTAGGATCGCCTAGTCAGACTTTTACGAGGACGGTCACTAATGTTGTTGGAAAAATAATCTGCTATGAACGTAAATTTGTCGAGGCGAGTTGACTCTGTCCTTAAGACGAAATTTCCCCGCAACGGTGCTAACGGATTAAATAGAAATCGTCTCCCAAGATACAACGGCAAGGCTTGGAATAGGAGCACTCCAAATCCCAAGTACGAGACTTTTGAACTATAAGGGAGAAATAAGGACTAGTTGTTGAATTATTTTTGAAAACTCGATCCATTGCCTCAAAAGCAAAAGTGGAGACTTTTGAACTTTTGAAAATCGAATTTATTAAAGTCCGTAGAGGTGAATTCATTGTTTCAAACGCCTATCTTTCAAATTTTGGCGTAATCACCTAAATTCAAGAAGCATAGCCACACATACCCATATTTCCTACCTCGAACCAAAGAGCCTAACAATTGAAAGCCACAAAGCCCCAATGATCCCAATAGCTTAATGTTCGATATTAGTAGAGTAGAATAATTTGGTGAGTATTTGGAGTCAAGCATATGCATGTAAGTATAAATTCTTTCTATCTTTAATTTGCAAATATTGGATGCTTGAAGCAATTGTATGAATTGTGGTTTTTGGTAATGGTGAGTGACTAAGTGTTGTTGAATTTTGAGCTTGCGAATGCCTAAGAATTGTCATTATAATTACAAGTTCTGAAAACGTGAAGTTGATCATTGATCTATGTGATGAGATGTTATCGTTGAGTTATTTGCTTATTGGTAGATTTTGCTTGAGGACAAGCAAAAGTTCAAGTTTGGGGGTGTGTTAAGTGTATATTTTTACACTTTATCGTACCTTTTTATTTGAGCTTTTGGTGTGTTTTAATGATAATTGGTGCTTAAAAAGTTGATTTATTGTATTTTAGGTAAAAATTGAGGAATTGGAAAAGTATGGGGTCCAAACTGCAATTTTGGAGAAAATATGGGCCAAAAGTGAAAAAATCAAAATTATGAAGATTTAAAGCTCGGACCCCCGTCCGAGTTTTAGTTCAAATTGTGGGACCCCCGTCTGAGAACCAGAAGCAGTCTCTGGTTGTGAGACGGCCGTCCCAGTTTTAGTGCAAAATTCGGGACAGCCGTCCGAGATGACGAAAAAACGCAGTAAAGGAATCCTAATTGCACAAGGAAACTACCTTCTTCCCCAAGTTTTCCACCCTATATAAGACCAAGTCAAGCACACAATTAGGGATCCATCTTTGGACGCAAATTCAAGAGCAAAGAAGATCAACGAAGATTCAAGCATAGTTTTTCTTATTTAATTTATTTATTTTATTTTATTTATCATAAGAATTACGAGTAGCTAAGTCTTTATTTCTAGGATTTTATTTGGAACCCTATGTGGGATTTACGAACCCAATTCTATGATTTTATGCAAGTTTTAATTTCGGATTATTTCTTCTACTTGTTTGATTAAGTTCATGAAACTGGCCACTTTATGCGCTTTTATGTTATTGTTAATCGTATGAATCGGAAGATCGGGTTAATAATTAGAACTGTGGTAGAAGAGCCTTTGTGGTATTAACATAGGAATATAGTTAATCTCTTAGGTAGCCATTATTGAGATTTGTGTTTAATGTTGTGTTCTAGAATTGATTGCATAGGAATATAGTAATTGAATCTAGCGTATTAGAATCGTAATACACGCGGAAGCGGGTTATGGTTAATTTAGCATCTCAGGTTAATAATCCAGGTTAATTACTTGCATAATTGAAGGAATTGGGGGAGTAATAATCACATAGGGGGAAGAATAAAATCCTAGGTTTGTTTACTCTGATAAATCTTCGATTTAAATTGCTTTCTTGTTTTTGTTTGTTTTTAATTTAGTTTAATTTAGTTAATTCTTTCTAAAATTCGACTGTGTAGGGTGGGCTTGATAATAATTGGTAGAATTTAGCGTCTAGGATTAGATAATTAAATATTCCATGTGGGTTCGATATCCGGACTTAATTGTCCACTATATTACTTGTACGATACGTGCACTTGCGTGTAGGTTTTCGGCCAACACCGTACGTACGAACGAACGAGCAAGCCGAGCCGGCCGGCCGGTCGGACGGACGGACGGCGGTGGCGGCGCGCGCGCGTGCAGGCACGATTTGAAACACATAACATATAGGCCTTTCTCCCAAACAAAGTTGAATGCCCAAAAGGCGTGACCCTTTGTCCCAATATTTTGATATATATACAGCTCAATACTTCTCTACTTTTCCAATGTGGGATAACTCAAAATCCCACTTTCCTTATATTTTGGACTAGTAATTTTTCATTCACCACAAAATTGGTTCTAATCCAAAGTTCATTTATATAATCAATTAGACCGTACAATAACATTGATAAAAATTGTTCATGACTCAATTTTTAACCAATTTTCCCAACAATCCCCCACATGAATGAAAACGAGGGCGTCGATTCTCTCTAGAGTTCCCACGAATAGTATTGCATCGGGATAGGTAGCATATAGCTTTGAACCTTCCGTAGTGGAGTTACATCGGATTTACTAGGCTGAGTAGTGAACGCGATGTCTTGA
The DNA here is from genome assembly GCF_000504015.1 of Erythranthe guttata. The sequence goes on from NW_012194770.1 coordinate 139,018, forward strand.
ATTGTCAGCCGTTCGTGTAAACTAAGACAATGCAACCCACACAATATTATTCTCACATTTCCTTAGTTCTCATGATTGTGTCCGTTTTGGCCATGGACACACATCTTGGAGTCATAAGTGTTTGTCAAGTTTTTCTTTTTGAAGCGGCACTCACTTCATACACTTACATAGGTGATCTCCTATTAAAGGTATCCTGCCAATACCTCACCTTTTATTATAAGGTTTTGGAATCATTAAAAGCGTTAGCTTATCCTTTACCCTTTCTGCAGGTAGCACTATTATCTTTCGCGGGAATGAGTTAGGAATGAGTTCCTTAGTGCTCGACTGAACTTTCTTAGCTTAGTTGTCCCTTTTGAACCAGTTCTTGGGATCTCCAGTCAGCATGGTTGGGTTACCACTAAGATTGTCCTTAATTTATGGGTTTTAATCCCATTCCCCTAGATAGGCATTGTAGTTGATCTCTTGGTAAACATTTAGTCAACGGATCCGCTAAGTTGTCTTTAGACTTTACATAGTCTATAGAAATTATTCCATTTGAGATCAATTGCCTTATGGTATTATGTCGGCGACGAATGTGTCTAGACTTACCATTTTACATGCTGCTTTGTGCCCTTCCAATTGCTGATTGACTATCGCAATGAATCAATATTTCCGGCACTGGTTTATTCCAACACAGAATATCTTCTAGGAAATTACGAAGCCATTCCGCTTCTTCTCCTGTTTTATCTAAAGCTATGAACTCCGATTCCATTGTGGATCGAGCTATACATGTTTGCTTTGTAGATTTCCATGACACAGCAGCTCCACCTATAGTGAAAACATAACCACTTGTGGATTTAGAATCTTTAGTATCGGATATCCAATACGCATCACTGTATCCTTCTAGTACAGATGGATATCGTGTAAAATGCAAACCAAAATCAAGAGTATATTTCAAGTATCTAAGTACTCTAGTTAATGCATTCCAATGGTCATTTCCAGGATTGCTTGTAAATCTACTTAATTTACTAACCGAATGAGCAATATCCGGACGAGTGCAGTTCATGACGTACATTAGACTGCCTATGATTTGAGAATATTCCAATTGATCCACTGGTTCTCCACGATTTTTGGCTAAGTGAATTTTCAAATCGATTGGGGTCGTAGCAGGTGGACTATCAAACATTTTAAATTTTCGTAGTACTTTCTCAATATAATGAGATTGAGTGAGAACTAGTCCATTGTCATTTTTGATAATTTTTACTCCCAAAATTACATCGGCTAGACCCATATCTTTCATGTCAAAATGTGTCGATAACATTTTCTTAGTTTTCACGATTATCTCGTGATTACTGCCCATAATTAACATGTCATCCACATAGAGACATATAAGCACAAATTCATTTGATTATCTCGTGATTACTCTAATTGATGTGATTCTCGTTACGGGCGAATAAGTATCAAAGAAATCTAGACCTTCCTTTTGTCTAAATCCTTTTACTACTAATCTTGCCTTGTATTTATCAATCGAGCCATCGGCTTTATACTTTCTTTTGAGAATCCATTTACAGCCCAACGGTTTATTTCCCGGAGGTAGATCAACCAATACCCACGTATGATTTTGCATAATCGAATCAATTTCACTATTGATTGCTTCTTTCCAAAGCGGCGCTTCGGGAGTGGATAAAGCTTCTTTTATGGTCCTTGGATCATTTTCCATAGTATATGTTAGGAATTCCGGTCCAAAGGACTTAGCAATTTTTGCCCTAGTGCTTCGTCTAGGTTCTTCACCACTTTGAAACCCATCATTAGCAGTTTCATATGTTCTTTTGTGAGAACCCGTTGCTGATTTTTCTTTATAGGGAAATCTATCCTCAAAAAATGCAACATTTCTTGATTCAATGATTGTGCCTTCATTCATATCAAGAACATCAGACTTGTGTATTAAACATCGATATGCACTACTATTGTTTGCGTAGCCAATAAAGATGCAATCAACAGTTTTAGGCCCAATTTTTATTTGTTTTGGTTTGGGTACTTGTACCTTAACCAAACACCCCCACACTTTTAAATATTTATAGGACGGCTTGTGACCTTTCCATAATTCATAAGGGGTTTCTTTCTTTTCTCGGTGCGGAATCTTATTAAGAATATGATTTGCTTAGAGGAGTGCTTCCCCCCACAAATTCTGAGGTAAACCCGAATTTATCAACATTGCATTCATCATTTCTTTAAGAGTCCGATTTTTGCGTTCAGCAACACCATTTGATTGGGGTGAGTAAGGTGCCGTAGTTTGATGAATAATGCCGGTTTGCGAACAAAATTCATCAAATGGAGCACCATATTCTCCACCTCTATCACTTCGAATCATTTTAATTTTCCTTCCAAGTTGATTTTCCACTTCAACTTTATAGCTTTTAAAAGCTTCCAAGGCCTCGTCTTTGCTTCTTAGCAAAAACACATAACGATATTTAGTGCAATCGTCAATAAATGTAATAAAGTATTTCTTTCCTCCTCTAGTTTGCACAAATTTTAAATCACAAATATCACTGTGAATTAAATCTAGAGGTTCCGTTGTTCTTTCAACAGAATTAAATGACAATTTAGTCATTTTTGCTTCTACACAAGTTTCACATTTCTTTTGAGAATCGAATTTAAGATGAGGTAGTAGTTCTAAGTCTACTAACTTTTTGAGTGTTTTAAAATTCACATGTCCTAATCTAACATGCCATAATTTAGAACACTCTATCAAGTACATAGAATTAGTAATTTTATTATCATCAAGCTTGTGAACAAGTGTCATTACATTCATCTTAACAAGGCCGTTATCAACATAGTCTTTCCCTATAAAACAACCATTCTTGGTGAGAATTAATTTCTCAGCCTCAAGAACTAACTTAAAACCAGCCTTAGTGAGCAGCGTTCCGGAAATTAAATTTTTACGGATATCCGGAACGTGCAGTACATTAACCAAAGTGAGCTCCTTCCCGGAGGTGAGCTTCAAAATAACCTTTCCTATGCCTACAATGTCCGAGGTGGCAGAGTTTCCCATGAACACCTTTTGACCGTTGATTCGAGTGTAGGAGGAGAACGACACCTTGTTGGAGCATATGTGGCGAGTTGCACCCGTATCGAGCCACCATTCCTTGGGATTGTCCACCAAGTTAGCTTCAAAGACTACGGCACATAGGTTGAGATCGGACATGTCGATAGGAACACTTTTGTCTTCGACCATGTTAGCTTGCCTCTTGGGTTGACGACAGTCCTTTGCCATGTGATTTGGCTTGCCGCAATTGTGACACGTTCCATTGAACTTGAACTTCTTTGGCTTCCATTTTCCTTTGCCGTTGTTGCTTCCATTTCCACCGCCACTAGCACTTCCTTGAGCCTTCCTTTTCTTGCTAACTTGCATGTTTGGTTCCATAAGGTGTGCTTTAGCCTCCATTTGCTGCTTGCCGGTTTTGGACTCGGTCTTTCGATTGTCTTCTTCAATCCTTAGCCTCACGATAAGATCTTCAAGCCCCATTTCCTTGCGTTTGTGCTTGAGATAATTCTTGAAATCCTTCCAAAGCGGTGGTAGCTTTTCGATCATTGCAGCAACTTGAAAGGATTCACTCAATCTCATTCCTTCGGCATGAATATCATGCATGATGAGTTGCAACTCTTGGACTTGGCTCATAAGAGTCTTGCTGTCCACCATTTTGAAGTCCAAAAACTTCCCGACGATGAATTTCTTCAACCCGGCATCTTCGGTTTTGTACTTCTTTTCTAAGGACTCCCACAGTTCCTTAGCGGTTTTGATAGCACTATACACATTGTATAGTGAATCATCTAGAGCATTCAAGATGTGGTTCCGAAACAAGAAGTCGGAATGAAACCAAGCATCCCACGCAACTCTCATTTCCAAGGTAGCGTTGGCATTAGGCACAGCGGGAGGTGTTTCCGTAACGAAAACAGCCAAGTTGATAGTGGTGAGGTAAAAGAGCAATTTATGTTGCCAACGTTTGAAATCGATACCTTTGAACTTCTCCGATTTTTCTCCATGAGCGACGACAGGAGGGTATGGGGTTGGACGAAATGTTGGTGGAAGAACCGGAGGTGGAACAACACCGTTTGGGGGAGGAACAGTAACATTTGGCGGCTGCACTCCTTGGGTTGGTGGATCAACATCTTGGTTTTCCGGCAGGTTGTTGTTGTTGTTGTTGTTGTTGTTGTTGTTGTTGTTGTTGTTGTTGTTGTTTGTCTCCTTCGGCCATCTTGCAGATTGAAAACTTTCATCTTAAGATTGTTGGAAAAATAATCTGCTATGAACCTAAATTTGCCGAGGCGAGTTGACTCTGTCCTTAAGACGAAATTTCCCCGCAACGGTGCTAACGGATTAAATGGAAATCGTCTCCCAAGATACAACGGCAAGGCTTGGAATATGAGCACTCCAAATCCCAAGTACGACGAACTGTACTTTGTGTAGAACTTTTCGAGAGAATCTGTGAAGGGTAGGCTTAATATGCAGTAAGCTTATTTCGGATTGAAGTGAGGAATTCTGGGAAAGTTAGGGTCTATTTATAAGGTTCGAAAAGTAGTGTCCTTAGGAGCAAAAAGGTACATTTGAATGGTTGCACCATTTCGAGTTGAGCCGAATGGGAGTGGTTGCACCATTTCGAGTTGAGCCGAATGGTTTGCATTGGTTCGGCCGCACCAATTCAAACCAGTCAGACCAATCGAGATGGGCTTCGAGTAATAAGGGCCCAATGGTTTAAAAGCCCATGACCTAATGTTTTTGGCCCAAAAAAAATAATCTAGTGATTTGGGCCCGAGCCCAAATCCAAATCCGATCCGATCCGATCCGTCCGTACGTACACATAACATATAGGCCTTTCTCCCAAACAAAGTTGAATGCCCAAAAGGCGTGACCCTTTGTCCCAATATTTTGATATATATACAGCTCAATACTTCTCTACTTTTCCAATGTGGGATAACTCAAAATCCCACTTTCCTTATATTTTGGACTAGTAATTTTTCATTCACCACAAAATTGGTTCTAATCCAAAGTTCATTTATATAATCAATTAGACCGTACAATAACATTGATAAAAATTGTTCATGACTCAATTTTTAACCAATTTTCCCAACAGGAGTGGCTGTTTCGAGTTACAACGTTGAGGTTGTTGCGCCACATGGCATTAGCGTGATTGTGAAACCCGAGACACTTAATTTCCCTCGGATGAACGAGAAATCGACATACGAAGTCAGTTTTTGGGGAACGGAATATGTCGGCGACACGTTTGATTCTCGTCATGGGTATATTCTCTGGAAATCGGCTAAGCGTTCGGTTAGGATCCCAATTGTTGCTTTCCATCTTTGAGGGAGAGGTATTTGAGAAGTATTGATAATACTATTTGTTGGATGATATTTCAAGTCAATGCATCTTGGAATAAAATCTGATTATATATATTTGGCATCATAATGGAGTTTTCATCGTATAAATTTGATTGTTTCACATTCATTTTGTGCTTTTGTAGATTAAAATCTTATATTTTGAGTACATAATTGGAAAAATTAACGAAAATCCCTCATTTGGGAACTACCCCTAGGTATGTCCAATCTTTTAAGAAAATTAGTGATAACCCTATTCACTATGTTTTGGCGAAATTCTAGATTAAGCTAACTGTAAAACAACTATAAAACAACTACAAACCACAAAGAGTTGTGGATCCACGGCTAGCTTACACCTGAACCATCGAGGGTCACACTGCTCGTGCACTCGAGTTCTTTGAATAAATGGTCAAAGATAAAAATGTTTGATCTTTGCATAATTAGAAGTCAATATGATTGAGTCTAACATTCGTAATTGGGAATTATAAATGAAAATAAGAAAAGGAAAGAACAGACGAACATCTTAGTGAACTTTCTAAATTGGGAAGCTTCCAAATTTAGAAGGTCCTATGAATTAGGATTTCCAGTTTTAAAAATTGGAAATCGAGAATTGGCATTCGTAATGACAAGGACGTTTCAATGATTCCGAAAATATAATTGTTATAATTTTCTAATCATTGGTTTATGAGAAACGAGCGAAGAAAGACTAACGAACTTAAGTTGTTGGGCCTGGTCCAACTTAAGCCCGTTAGGGATTTTATACAAGACACTATAAATACAAGATTTATAGGTCTTGTACAACACAACACACACAACAAACCCTAGCCGCTCAAACTTTCGTCCAATGCCATCTCCGCCGCTCCACCGTCGTTGTCGTCACCGGAAATCGGCTCCCACGCGCCGTCGATTCTTCCTTTAAATTATTCTTCTGTTTTATTCTGACTTTTACGTGTCTAGTGTCATGTTTCAGTTGAATTCGGTATACGAGGTGAAATCCGAGAGGAGAAAGACGAAGGAGTCGAATTGCCGGAACGCCACCGTCGAACTGCCGCCGCACGCGCCCTCACGCTCCGCCCGAAGACTGCGCGTGAATCTCACGCGCCGCCGTTGCCTGCATGTCCGTTGTCGCCGCTTTGCCGCCGTTGCTCCCGACTGCACAGATTGGTTTCTGTGGCAGTTAGCTTCAATCCGAGAACTCGCCTCACGCTTTGAGATGTATTTTTCGGATCTATTTTTAATTAGGTATTAATTTTAATAAGATTAAATAAAACGTTGATACTCGCAGTATGATTTTTCATGAATTTCAATATATGTGATTCTTGATGTATGATTCGTGATTTATTGCGAGCATGCTACTTGATTTACTTATCGAATTAATTATATGCATGTTGTACTTTAATTTTCGCTGGAAGCATGAAGGTACGCAATTAATTGTGATTATTGACTACTTGTTTATATGATTAAACTTGTTTTTCATATAAAATTTTTGCTTTCCGCTGTGTACACGTGTCCGATTCCCAACACTTCTCTGGTTCTCGTTGCCGATATGATGACCATAAATCGTCAAATTGATTACCATACGACACATCATTGAATTTCATATTGAATATTGAGACTTTATAAGAATCGCTCTTAGATGGCTTGTGGGGTTGTATTTCGAGATGCTAGAGGTGGAGGAGGGTTTTGTCTTTGGAGGTTAACAAGGCGGTTGATTTGTTCATTTTGTACTCGGATGAGGGCGATGAGGTCTTAAATGGTACAAGATTGATTGTGTGGCTCGTTAGCGTCATTTTGAGCTCGAATTCTTGTTCCCGACATGTTATTACTTTAAACATATAGAAAAAATTCACATTAGTCATAAAGATTTCACATAAAATATATATACCTGCCTCAGTGTTTAGTTGAAGTCGTCGAGAATCGTGAAGATCTTTAGTTCAATGGAGATTTCCGGGATCGTGCTTTGATACCACCCAATGCGTGGCACCCCTCTCACGATTACTCTTATTATATGTAATCTCAGCGGAAGACTTTTAGAAATTATTATTGTGGATCTAAATTTAAGTCATTTTTTTTTCTTTTCAATCACATGGAGAGAGAGCACACTTTAATAAACCCTAATAAATCAATTAGCACAAATACATGCTACATGCAAGACTAGAAAATAACTAGGCATGAGGAACTTAATAAAAATTCGAACAGATTCAGTGGAGCAACTTTAAAAATTAATTACTCTTAAAATATTCATGCACATGACTCCAAATTATTACCATACCTTCCAACATAAGTCTACATCACTCACTTATAGCAGTTTAGAAAGATACTTAACCATTAGAGAGAAATAAATAAAATGGCACAAACACTTAAATTAAAATCCAGAATAGGAGAGGGTGTTTTAAAATTTCCTAATGCATTCCTAATAAAATGGCACAAACACTAGACTGGCCCTGTTTTAGTGCAGTGGTGAGAAATAATTCATAACTAATAATTACTTATCGAATTTATGCAAAAGACCTATAAAACTGATCAGCACAGAGAGATGCAGAGAAGCACAAAATTTCATTATTTTCTCTAAAGATAACATACATAAAACTAATTTACAAACATCGAGTCAAAACACAGAGAATTACTAGCCGAAAAGCATATATGCATAGAGTTGGTGAAATTCGCTTTTGTTTACAAAATACTACAGACTACCGATTACGTGTTCCAAAATATGGTAATCCTACTTACTATTACACATATTGTATTTTAATAATTCCCATCGATCGGAGGAAGCGATCGATAGTAAATACCTAAAACTGTATCAAAAGTTTTTACAAGCATATTATACAAATAGAACCACATAGCTAGGTTAAGAGCCAACACAATCCACATCCCCTCCATATGATCTCTTCCCGATTTCTCAAGCTCGATTTCAACTTCACTCATCGGGATCCAAATCAGGTATACCTACAAACATACAATGCCTATATGAGCCTTTGAGGACTCAATGAGAAACTTGAAGTATTATCGAATACACAAAACACATAGAGCATACATATATACATATTATTATTTTTTATTATACATATACATACAACATAAATAAATCAATCATACACTTCCTTTTTCGCCGGCTCTCTTCTTCGTTGTTCCTTTTTCAAGCGCATAGAGTGAGATAAATTCCCACTTTTATAGCCCTATGATCGGAGACCATAGAATGAGAATATCCCACCTTTATAACCCTATGCCTTGACATTCGTATTTAAGATTATAGAGTGAGGTCTCATCTTTATAACCCTATGATCCCAAGACCATAGAGTGAGATTGTCTCACTTTTATAACCATATATCTTCAATACCATAACAAGACATGCATGACATGAGAAAATCATCGGGAATCCCTTTGGAATAATCAAATTAAGTTCCCGATAAATAACCTCATATTTTACAAGCCCGCATATCTACATGCAATCAAACTACCCCTAAGCCCTACGGTACCGACTCGTCGTACCCCGGTTATTTACCGTAACTTCGAAAGAGTTTCCAACATATGTTTACCTTGTAAAAACCATGACACTTATGCACCCACACATGCACCCATCTACTTACCCTTTTATCATTCTCACACTATTGGTGGGAAATACCTACGCACAAGTGCACGTATCGTACAAGTAATATAGTGAAGAATTAAGTCCGGATATCGACCCCACGAGGAATATTCAACTAAACGTAAAGTAAACGTATTGAGTGTAAAATCTGCACCACCAAACTTGAACTTTTGCTTTTCCTCAAGCAATATCTCACAACTTGCAAAACAACAAAATCAATAAATGCATCTCATTACATAGGTTAATATGGTCAACTTCATGTTTTCAGAACTTACAATTGTCATGGCACTTCTCGAAAATTCACAAGCTTAAAATTCAAATAAAGTTAATTGCTTATCACTGCCAAGAACCAAAAATCATGTTATCGCTTCTAGCATTCAATATTTGTAATTTGAAAATAGATAAAATTTATACTTACATAAGAATATTCGACTCCAATGACTCACCGAATTTCTCTACTCCGCTAATATCGAATAATTGAGCTATTGGGATCTTCTCATTATTGAATAAAGAGCTTCACTAACCAAGATTCTTATCTTCTTTTTCTTGAATCGAGGTATCTTTGCCGAGATTTGAAGATTTGGCTTTTTGGAATAGCTTATTCACCTTTAAGGACTTATTATCCTCCTCGATTCTCAAGACTTCAAAAGTCTCCACTTTTGCTCTTGATGTATGGTTCGAGTTTTTATTCGAATATTTGTGCATGTCCCCCTTTTCCCTTCTAGTTCTCTTCTTCTTTCTTGCTTTTTTCCTAGCTGGCTTATCTTTTTTCTTTTTTTTTTTTTTTTTTTTTTGAGAAGAAGAAAAACGTTGCAAATTTCCAATCAAGCTCCAAGGGATAATTTATCAAGAAATCTCCATCTAATCTACCCACTTTATTTCGGCTAAAAGAAAGAACACCGTTTCTCCAAGACACAATCAAGGGTCTAATGATAAATATGTTATGGTAGGCTTGAAAGGCTCAAACGGTTCAAAAAAGGCCCAAATCACATCTTAAATCACTCAACGACTCAATACTCCACATTTAAAAAATAAAATAAATTAACCGAACATCATATGATATGGCATAAATTAACTCCACGTTTAAAAAATAAAATTTTCAACAAAAGCAACACATAATTCATGATTATCAACAATGACTCACTCATAAATTAATTTGAAAATATCACCAAAATTCAAGTATAGCTACAACAAAGCAAGCAATTTCATCATCAAACATTGTCCATCGTTCTTCATCAATTCATCGATGCATTCAACTCAAACATTTTTTTTTTCAAAAAGAAAACAATAAAATAAACGAGAACAACTAAAAAGAAAACAAATCCTACGGCATGCAATCTAAAACATATAAAGCACATAAAAATGTTTTTCCACCATCTAACATAAATTAATTCCAAATTTAAAAGACAAAACATTCAACAAAAGTAATGCACAAAGTGTGGTTCCTAGCAATAATTCGTTTCTAAGTTTTGTTGAATCGAAAGCTAAACAAACATCTAATTCTTATCACGCGGGTGCCCCGAGTTCGATCCCCGGCAACGGTGCCAAAAACTTGTTGGCTGAAATTCCTACACGCAAGTGCACGTATCGTACAAGTAATATAGTGGACAATTAAGTCCGAATATCGACCCCACAGAGAATATTTAATTATTTAATTCGAGACGCTAAATTCTATCAATTATGATCAAGCCCACCCTACACAGTCGGAAGTTGAGCAATTATTCTAAATTAAACTAAATTAAATTAAAGCAAATTAAAAAGACAAGAGCAGGAAAACAATTAAAAACGAAGATTAATCAGAGAAAGCAAGCCTGGGATTTTATTCTTCACCCTATGTGATTATTAATTCCTCAATTCCTTCAATTATGCAAGTTATTAAATCGGATTACTAACCTGAGATGCTAAATTAATCATAACCCGCTTCCGCGTGTATTACGATTCTAATACTCTAGATTCAATTGTTGTATTCCTACACAATTAATTCTAGAACACATCATGAAGCACATATCTCAATAATGGCTACCTAAGAGAATAACTATATTCATATGTTAATACCACAAAGACTCTTCTAACCACAGTTCTAATTATTATCCCGATCTTCCGATTCATGCGATTAACAATAACAGAAAACCACCTAAAATGGCTAGTTTCATGCACTTAATAAAACAAGCAGAAGAAATCATCCGAAATAAAAAATTGCATAAAATCATAGAAAAGGGATCAGAAATCTCACATATGGTTCGAAATAAAATCCTAGAAATAAAAGATTTAGTGATTAAAGTAAAAACAAATTAAAATAAAGGTTAAATACAAAAACACCCCTGTACTGTGAACTTTGTATCATATACCCCCCTTACCATCCATAAATACACCCCCCCCCCCCCCCATTAATAGTACATTTTATTCCAAATATGACGAAAATTCCCCTGTTTAAGGCTATATATATATATATATATATATATATATATATATATATATATATATATATATATATATATATATATATATATATATATATATATATATATATATATATATATGAAAAATATGGGTATAAGTGGCTACTCTTCTCCTTTCGATCTTCTCATTTTTCATTGGGACTTTTTGGCTTTCACTTGTTGGGCTCTTTGGTGCAAGGTAGGAAATATGGGTATACGTGGCTACTCTTCTCCTTTCGATCTTCTCTTTATTCACGAGTTGCACTAACCAAGATTCTTATCTTCTTTTCTTGAATCGAGGTATTTTTCACTGCATATTTTTACCATTTTCAGTCAATTTTACTTGGGAAATTTTGGTATTTATATTTTTTTCTCCAAAACATCTAATTGTTTAGATTTTTTTAATTTTCTAAATAAAACCTTTTATTTTTGTCATTTTGAGTTTCTTCATTTTTTTTGTTAAATGTCTTTCGGTAGTTCAAACATCCTAAGATTACAAACATCATTACAATTCTATGATTGTTGAGAGTTTGAACTACTGAAAGACATTTAAACAACTAATTCGAAGATGCCCGAATCACGGACTTCAAGAGTGGCGCCAGCTGCAAATATTCTACAATGGATTGCAATATAACTCGAGGGCGGTGCTCGGCTCTGCATCTGGAGGAAAGTTCATGAGTTTGACCTATGACGAAGCATATGAACTTTTGGAGCGAATCGCTAGAAATAAATACATGCGGGCGTCAGACCGGTCAAATAGCGAAGCCAATAAGGCAGGAGGATTTTTGGAGTTTTGGAATTTCCCTTTGAATTCCTTGGGGTAACCGATTTCACGAGCCCCTCTGATTCCATATCCTCAAAAATTTCTAAAGAATAAGCTCGATGCCTAATACCATGGATTTTTGGACAAGTTGAAGGAAATTCACATACATATCCCTTTTATCGAAGCACTTCAAAAGATGCCAAAGTGGGTGAAATTCCTCAAGGACCTCGTGACAAAGGGGAAGAAATCGGAAGGGAACGAGATGATCCAACTCACGGAGCAATGAAGTGCAATTCTTACACAGCCCCTTCCACAAAAACTCGGCGATCCAAGTAAGTTTACTATTCGTTGTACTATAGGTGGTAAAAATGTTAGATCACTCATTGATTTAGGCGCTAGCATTAATCTTATGACTTATTCCACTTATAAGAATCTTGGGTTATGTGAGATTGAACCGACGGCTATAACTCTTCAATTAGCCGATATGTCTTTAGTTTACCCAAAAGGTATTTTAGAGAATGTGCTCTTAAAAGTGAACAAATTTATCTTCCCTGTTGATTTCGTTATACTTGATATAGATGAGGATAGGGAGATACATCTTATTGTAGGGAGACCGTTTTTAGCCACGTCAAAAACTCTAATTGATTGTGCTAGTGGTGATCTTACAAATTACGATGCATGATCAAACAGTCAAATTTTAATGTTTTTAGTGCTAATAAAAATCCATATGATAATAATGATTGTTTTGCTATTGATCTTATGGATTTTACAAATCATGAAGATTTTGATGTTTTTATCTTGGACCATGGGAGAGCATCTTTGAGTGTTGGGGATGATGGCGGAAACAGGAGTCGGAAGGAGCAAGTTCATTTTGTGGAATCGATCAACTCCTCCGAGACATAGTCAAAAGAGTTGGGTTGTTAACGACGATGAAAGTGCAAGGAGGATGTTGCCACCTAAAGATCCAAACAAACCATGAGAGAAGGATAAATTCAAAGGGAAATTTCACAAAGGACAATTGGTGTTATTGTGCAAATCCCGTTTTTGGTTAGCCCCAAGGAAGCGCAAATCAAAGTGGTCGGAGCCATTTATTGTCCAGGAGAGTCTCCCTCATGAAGTAGTCAACATAAAAGAGCGAGATTCGAATCGTACGTTCAAACTGAAAGGGAGGGCTCAAGTCTTATTGGGAAACGAGTAAAAGATGGTCAAGTGACTTTGGTCGCTTCAGCTTAAAAACATAGAAGCAACGTCCGGCTGAAGACTCTAAACTTAGTGCTTCTCAGGAGGCAACCCGAGCTTTATTGTTTTTGTATTTATTCTTATAGGCATGCATACTAATTATTCTAATTGATTTTTAAAATTGAGGGTCGAAAACGTGGTCAGAGGGTCCAGACGGCCGTCCAAAAATCCAAGCAAAAGCCCAGACGGCCGTCTGGGAAACAGAAAGTCAGACTAAGCAACACCACGTTTGAACGGTCATCCGAAAAAGGCCTTCATTTTTCAGACGGCCGTCTGAAATCCAGAGACTTGAAATTCAAGGCTCTGCTTTTGAGACGGCCGTCCGAAAATAAGTGCAGATTCTGGGACGGCCGTCTCAACACACACAAAAAAAAAAAAAAAGAATCCCGCATCAATTCTTACGCCCCGATGACGATGATTCCGACTAAATCAAGTGTTTTCTATCCTTGAACTTTGTTTTAGTTTCGTTAGGGCAATGAAAAGTTTAAGTTTGGGGGTGAAAATACATTTATTTGTGCTTATTTGCTTTAGTGTGCATGCCTTAGGTTATTTTATTTTATTTTAGATGTTTTTATTTCTTTAGTTGTTTGCTTAAGTCGAATGCATCGATGAGTTATGATGATGAGAGATGATCAATGTTTGATGATGAGATTTCTTGTTTTGTTGTGATAAGGATAAGATGTTTGTTTAGCTTTCGGGTCAACGGAATTTAGAAACGAATTATTGCTAAGAATCACATTTTGTGCATTGCTTTGGTTGAATTTTTTGTATTTTAAATTTGGAATTAATTTGTGTTAGATCATGCTATCTTCGGTTTTAGAGCTCACCTTATGAAACTTCTGATACGAAGTATTGAGTAGTGAGTGATTTGGGAGATGATTTGGGACTTCTTTGAAACGTTTGAGCCTTTCAAGCCGACCTTTTTATCGAAATTATCCTTAGAACCTTGATTTGAGCCTTGGAGAAAAGGTGTTCTTTCTTTTAGTCAATACGTGTAAGGTAGAATAGATTGAGATTCTTGAAAAGTTACCCCTTGGAGTTTGGTTGGAAAAATTTATAAGGTCCTTCTTCTTCCTCTTCGGAAAAAAAACAAAAAAAAAAGGAGAGAAAAGAAAAAGATATATATAAATATATATATTAAAAAAAAAAAAAAAGAAGAAAGAGAGAAGAAGAGACTAGAAGGGAGAAGAAAGTACTAGTTGTTGAATTGTTTTTAAAGGCTCGATCCATTGTCTGAAGAGCAAAAGTGGAAACTTTTGAACTCTTAAGAATCAAGTTTATTAAAGTCCTTAGAGGTGAATTCATTGTTTAAAACGCCTATCTTTAAAATTTTGGCGTAATCACCTCAATTCAAGAAGCATAGCCACATATACCCATATTTCTTACCTCGAACCAAAGAGCCTAACAATTTAAAGCCAAAAAGCCCCAATGATCCCAATAGCTTAATATTCGGTATTAGTAGAGTAAAAGAATTTGGTGAGTATTTGGAGGCAAACATATGCATGTAAGCATAATTTTTTTCTATCTTTAATTTACAAATATTGGATGCTTGAAGCAATTGCATGATTTGTGGTTTTTGGCAATGGTAAGTGACTAAGTGCTTTTGAATTTTGAGCTTGCGAATGCGTAAGACTTTTCATTATAATTACAAGTTCTTAAAACGTGAAGTTGGTCATTAATCTATGTAAAGAGATGTAGTAGTTGAGTTATTTGTTTATGAATAGATTTTGCTCGAGGACAAGCAAAAGTTCAAGCTTGGAGGTGTGTTAAGTGTATATTTTTACACTTAATCGTATCTTTTAATTGGAGCTTTTGGTGTATTTTATTGATGATTGGTGTTTAAAGTGTTGATTTATTGTGTTTTAGGTACAAATTGAAGAATTGGATAAATACAGGGTCAAAACTGCAATTTAGAAAAAAAATATGGGCGAAAAGTAAAGAAGTCAAAAATCTGAAGAATTAGGGCCCGGACGATACACTAGAAATCCAGACGGCCGTCCGAATATTTTCATGGGAGGAATAAAGTCTCTGGAATTGAGACGGCCGTCTAGAATTTGAACTGCAAATCCAGACGGCCGTCCGAAAAGACGTAGAGGTGCAGTAAAGGAATCTTAATTGCACAAGGAAACTACCTTCTTCTCCAAGTTTTCCACCCTATATAAGACCAATTCAAGCACACAATAAAAGAGAGGACTTTTTACATAATCTTAGAGCAAGAGAAGCAAGAGAACGGAGAATCAAAGACGAAGACTTGACGAATCTTCATCATAATTGTTCTTTTATCTATCTTCTATAAATCTATGTCTTTTTATATTTCTATTATGTTTTTCGTACAGAACATGAGTAGTTAAGTTTTTAATATAGGATTTTATTCGAACCCTATGTGGTCATTTGAACCTATTTTTCTAATATTAGGCAAGTTTAAATTCCATGATTATTTCTTTTATCTGATCTTATTTAGTGCATGAATCTAGCTAATTTATGTTGCTATGTGTTATTGTTAGAATTGAATCGACAGATTGTTTTAATTATAACAGGGATAGAAGAGCCTTCAAGTAGTTTTCACCGGATGAGTGTGTCAATTGCATGGGATGTCGTAGACATACAGATATCACCTTAGGTAGCCGTTTACGAGACTTGTTAGTTAATGCTTTATTCATAATTAGTTTGCATAGACATATAGTGAACCGTTTATGAATAATAGACTCATAATACACGCGACAGCGGGTTACGAGTAAGTTAGTGTCTCGGGTTAATAATCAGGAATCGTAACTTGCATAATAGAGGTTTAATTGGGTGATGAATTATCGCATAGGGAGGAGATAAAATCCTAAATCCGTTTTTCTTGATATATTCTCGTGTTTATTTGCTTTCATACATAGTTTAATTATTTAGTTGATTAAATTTGACAACCTTGCGTAGGCTGGATAAAAATCATAGTTGTTAGAATTGGGTACTTAGAATTAAGTAATTTGAGTATTCTCCCGTGGGATCGACATCCGAATCTCATAAGTCCACTTTTACTACTTGTTTGCGATACTTGCACTTGC
>NW_012194770.1:190724-215868 GCF_000504015.1 Erythranthe guttata
GCTTTCGGTTTTTGTGCAGTTTCAGTTTCAAACATTAGTTATGGTTGGTTTCCTCAAATCTAATTGATTTATGAATGAGTTTTCTCAAATGGCCCCATATTGTCCAAAGTAGTGCTAACAATGAAAAAAATTAGTGTTAGTGTTGATAAGAAGGCTAAAAACAATCATTCTTAACATAATACAAACACAAATAATTGTTAATTGCTCAGAAAACAATGTATAATATGTTTAAGTATGTCATTATTAAATAAGGCTAAATTCTATATACAATATATTAGCAAAAATTAGCAATCTAACTAGATATTTATACACTTCATAATTAATTAATATTATTTTGGTACAGTACATAACTAAGAAATATATAGAAAAATACACGACACATGCAATGCACGTGCACCTGCCTAGTTACTACAAAAATTGAAGTTCCGAAACCAAATTTGGATCTCGAGTTCAGGCTAGTAACATAAATCATTCTCAAAGACAATAAACTAGCAAAACAATTAAGATTTGCAAATGCTAAATTCCACACTTCGCATATTTGATCTATCAATCTTTCATTCCTCCCCTCTTGTGTGAGCTTGACCGGTGCCCTTCACAGTCTGTCTTGAAGTCAGGCTTACCTGCTTCTGTGGTTTCACTCCTTTTTTTATGTAATAGCTTCAAATTTAGATAGTTTACGAAGTCCCCTCATCAAAACGTCCGCTTCCTAAGCCTTTTGTAGCATGTGCCCCAAGGTACGCTCGGTTTCAGTAGAGCACTAGCGACCTGAATCATATCTAATTTGCAACATGAGAAATAAGAGATTTAGACAAAATAACATAGAACAAGAGATAAGTGAGAGAAAAGAAGCACAACAGCCAAGAAAGTTGTTATTTGACATTGAGTTGTGACCATAACAATGTCCTCTATTTTTTATTTTATTTTTGAAATATTATACATAAATATTTATTGTTTCAATATACTCTCAGTTAATAAGATACCAACTACAAGTTTTGAATATAGATAATTAAGGCATATAAGTAAGAGCACAGACATACTACAATGTAATTAGACATTATATGTAGAAGAATCTTCGAGTCACTTTCACTGTATAAGTGTGTTAATTGACATGTATTATTGTAGGAATATATAGATATGACCCTAGGTAACTAAAATCCAACTCATATTAACCAATTGTGACCCTTATTCCAATTTTGACTCCCACCGCCAGCCAGCCGCCGTTAACCACTGGTCTCCGACGTTGACTTTTTTTTTGAATTTTTTTTCCAGTAGTCACCTATTGTTGACTTTTTTTTTTTTTTTTTTTTGTATTTTTTTTTCTGAAAACCATTTTTTTCTTAAAAAAATTATTTTCATTGATAATACTGTCTTGGTTTTCAATATTACCAGTGGAGACGATAATTTAATTGTATGAGACAATAATTTACTGTATTAATTAATTTTATCGTCTTGGCCTGCGATTTTGTTGTCTCCGACCGTAATATTACTGTCTCCGACAGTAATATTGCATGAGAGTAATATTGTTGTCTCATACAGTAATATTATATTGTTTGGGACAGTAATATTAGTAGAACGATAATATTACTAACTAATATTACTGTTTTGGTATTCAATATTACTATTTCAGACAATAATTTTGTTGTTAACATAGTAACTTAGACAGAAAAAAAAAGTTTCAAAAAAAAGAAAAAACAAAAAGAAAAAAAAGTTAACGCCGGAATTTGGCCGGAAAAGAAATGCAGAAAAAAAATATTTTCTAAAAAAAGTTTTTAATTTTTTTTTGAAATTGGGAGTAAATATGATGATATATTTGTTTAAATCTGGGGTTAATGTGTAATAATGATGAAGTTAAAGTATAATGGATGGAGCTGATGAAAATTATATTATGAGGGGTATTTTAGACAAAAAACATTGAGATTGTCTTATTTGCAAGACTGTTTTTTGTCTGAATCTATGTGCCTTTAAATCCCTTGTCATGGACTTATTTGTTATTTGCCATTTGTTCTTAAAACAAAGGGTAAATTACAACCACCCCTGATGTATGGTCAAATTACGAAAACCCCCTCATGTTCGGGTAATTACAACCACCCCTCAACTACAAATCTTCTTACACGTCCACCCTCGCGGTTTCAAATTTAGTGGAATCTTCTAGATTATATGGAATATTATCACTTTTGTGCCCGTTTTATCCCATTTGAACTCGACATTTTGAAGCAAGATGATCATAATATATGTTTTTGGCTTGTATATATCAAATTGTGGTGCATCAAAAACTATATGTTTACACAAAACGAGTACAAATTAGAGCACATTCCACGAAATCTAGATGATTATGTTGAATTTGATAAGCACAAGGGTGGAGGTGTAAGAAAAAATCATAGTTGAGGGAGATAGATGTACTTATCCAAATAAGAAGGGATTTTTCGTAAATTAACCATAGCTCAGGGGTAGTTGTAATTCTCCCTAAAATAAATAATAAAAAAAAGAAAGAAATACATAAATGAAAAAAAATGATGCAAGCCGTGCAACTTAGGAGTTTACATATCTTGGTGTAGTGGTGGGTGGAATCAACGAGTGAAGCCAAATATATGCGTACAAGAGTAACATGAGGGCAGCAGCAAGTGCTTGTGGACCGCAATCCTCATTGCGCGTCAACGGAGACTAACAAATTAAACCCCGTGGAAGACATAGGGCCGGGCCGGGCCGGGCCGGGACGGGCCCCACACGGATCGATAGATAGCACACCCGTGAACCTTGACACCTAATCATCCAAATTTTCTGTGTATATTATGCTAAGCCATTATTGAAAAGTATGATTATTTTACACTAATTAATGATATATAAATTCTTATGTGGTCAGAATAATTTGACAGAAGCGCCAATACGCCAAATCACAAGAATTCCT
Organism: Erythranthe guttata; assembly: GCF_000504015.1. The sequence continues at coordinate 193,630 of NW_012194770.1, forward strand.
GTCCAATATAATTCATAAAATAGATTACAAAATGAAACTAAGAGCATTTGGATTTATATCGACACTAATTTATTAATTAATTTCACTTATCTTATATGGGTCATCGTAGATTGCGAATCATTCGGTATACATATTGTTTTAGCTTTTATAAAACAAATTTGAACATATATAATTCATTACGTGTAATGCCATACCTTGCTCCAAAAGGCGAAATCCCTCGCCCCCAGGGCCCCCATCCCTTGGCCCGAAATTCATTACGTGTAATGCCATACCTAATATAATGATGAAGAATACAAGTAATTAAAATTTATTAATACTGTGATAAACTAATCCCACTGATTATAAGAAAAGACTCTAGAAGATCACGGGAAGATACTTTTACAATATATTTTTCTATATAAATATGTTTATTATGTGCTACATTCGGTGAACTTAGATCGAATTATGTTTTACTTTCGATTTGCACACAATTACACATATACACATATGAACATGTATATGAATTTATACACATGCTCGGATGGCATTGCATTTGACGTATATGTTGAATATATTATATAAATTGTGTACGGTGCTTATTTCCCTCCAAATGATTTTAGGGTGAACGGTAACTAGAGTGTGATATGTACAAGTGGTATAAGCTTTTGATTGAAAATTAGTAAAATAAACCTATTTTCGCGGTGTCTTGAGATCCTAAAAAAATTTAGGGCGCTGCCACGAACCCCAAAAATTTAGTTTGCCCTCTATATTTTGATTCTGATTCCACCCCTGGCCAAGAGCAGTTATAATTAGAGGGAGATTGTTGGCCCTATGTATTGGCAGCAAGTCCTAGTCCTCCAACAAGTTCATTTCTATTTGAAAATTTTAAAATCTAAATATTAAATTTATTGAGCATGTTTGGAAAAATATATATTTTATAAAATTGAATTTATTTGATATGTAGCTAGTTAGCCACTTAAAATCTTTTTATCAGTTGGCTTTCTACACAAATTTAAGATTTTTCATCCAAAAGTAACCTATTTTACCACGGTCTTAAAGGCATAATTAAAAGAAAAAAAAAACAATATAAATTGAAACTTTTTTTTTTTTGGAAGAAATATAAATTGAAACTTAAAAGAGCTTAAATTCCAAACTTGATTCATTAGAGTGTACTAATGAATCTCTTCACCAAGCTGGAATTGTGAAACCATTGAATAATTGATCAAAAGAATTTGATGGAAATTAATAATTACATATATTTTTACATACATAAAAAGCTTTAGACAGGCTCATCAGATAAATCCAAATTCAAGAACCTCATCATAGCATTATCTTGCAAGCTTGCAATTCCAAATCTCAAGTCCCACATGCCCATGCACATGAATATTAATATTCCTCAATAATTCCTCAATCAATTTGTTTCCACCACAAAAAGAAAAAGAAAAAGAAAAACAGAATAAAATAAAATAAAAAAATCCCTTCACCTATAAAAACCCCATTCTTCATCTTCACATTCTTCACCACACTAATTAATAACATAAATTTCAAATCCATTTTCTCAAATTAAAGCTATTTAAAAAAAAAATGGCTTCAAGAGTAGCAACATCAACTATCCTTTTAGTGATGTTCAACCTCGTATTCTTCACGATGGTGAGTTCGACGTACGTCCCTTGCCCTCCGCCACCGAGCCACGAGCACAAGCATCATCATCACCACCCAAAGGCCACGTGCCCGAAAGACACTCTCAAGTTGGGAGTGTGTGCAAACTTGCTCAATGATTTGGTCCATTTGGTTGTCGGGTCGCCCCCGAAAACCCCGTGCTGCTCACTCATTGGTGGATTGGTCGATCTCGAGGCCGCCGTTTGCCTCTGCACCGCTGTCAAAGCCAACGTCTTGGGCATTAACCTCAACGTCCCTGTTTCTCTGAGCTTGCTTTTGAACTATTGCGGCAAGAAGGTTCCCTCCGGTTTCCAGTGCGCGTAACCAATTACGCGCCATCGTCATACCACTATTTAAATCGAGCTAGGGTTCGATATTATTGAGTGTTTAGTTTCTCTTGTGTCTTTCTCTTACGTACCTTTGTGTTGTTTGCTGAAGTTGGTTTTGCGGGTTTGCTGTGTGGATAATGCTTTTGTGAATGTTTTCATAAACTTTTTCTGTTTTTTAATATTTTTTTTCAAATAGAAGGTTTCTCGTCTTCTGTGGACGTTGTATTGTTGTAACTTTGGAATTAATGAAATGAATAATACAAAACTTTGAAATGGCGTTTCCGTTGTCCATAATATTTTCCTTTGAGTGGAATAATGAAAGAGAGCGGCTGAAACAAATACCCTTTCTTTTTCACTTCAATACCACCAACATAAAAAATAAAAAAATTAATGAATAAATAATGACATTATTATCCTTAATGAAAATTAATACTAAACACAAAAATTATGTAGAATTGATTTTATTAAGAGTATTAATGTCGTTACCTATTTATTTTCAATTTTTGATATTGGTGGTATTGAAGTGAGAAAAAAACGGTATTTGTTTAACCGGTCCACTAATATAATGAATTATATAAATTTTTAGTATACTATTTAAGTGGATTATCGATTCCCCCCTCTCTCTCTCTCTTTTGGGTACCTTTCTGAGTAGTCACATCGAAATCCGGACATAAGGAATCCCATGGGTAATAAAGTAGAAGACTAGTTGTCAAAAAAGAATGTTTCAAAGAGATCTAGCATGCACATGTACAACATGATTATTTTAATATCACTGTCTAGTTAAAACTATTTGATAAAAGAATTATCGATCGGTGAACTTCACGTGAGCGTTTATTTCGAACCTTAACCATCTAGGTCATCTCTCTTCCTCCAAATTTATAGACAATTTTTTATTCAACTTACTGCATGATTTTGAGTAGGTAAATAAACAAAATTAATCTCCAAATAATTTAATTAATATTACTCAATATTAATAATTGAAAATCATAAAAGTTCCAACGAAATCAGAATGTATGCATAAATGTTGATGAAGATACGAAAACATTCGATTTACATAATTAGCAGCTAAATGGAGCTCCAACGACCCGCCGTCGAAAAAAAAATAATTATTCTTTTCTAAAATAAATAAAGATCTGACCGGGTCGGACCGACCCGGTGGGCGGGTGGGATGGGATGGGGTGAGTTTGTCTTATCTCAAATAGAAATATGTAAGGCTATTTTAGGAATTAATGTGTTTGTGGGTTTATTTGAAATAAAAGTGAAATGATGGACCTTATTTATAGTGAAACTTGGATTTATGTGTCTATGTGAAATTCTCCATCATTAAATGACACATGGGCATATTAAATAAGGGTCAATTTGATATAGGTTCCTCTATATTAGATTTTATGTCAATTAATCCAAGTCCAAATTTGTATTTTTAATAAATTAATTATAGTTATTGTGATAAAAATACCATTTATAATATATGGAATAAATAAATTCCCAAAATAATTGTGCGCATTGCAGGAACCATGAAATTTTCAATTCTCTCCCCAAATCAACAGAATTAATTATACGTGATCCCGCAATTCTCTTCTCAAAATATTTGTCCTCATTTTCCCAGAAATCTCTGCAAATAACTAACCATATTTACGAATTTGCAGTTTTGTCTAGCAAGATGCTTCAAATCCTTTGCTGTTAGTTTAGTTTTCGCTTGTTGTTTGTGTTAGAGTAGGTGACCAACAAGCCAACATGTGGCTGTGGTCTTACGTATTTATTATTGTAATAAACGAACCTTTATTCGTATTAATGATAAAACAACTTGGCATTCTATATCTTTGTCCCTTTGTCACAAGCATAGATATAGTCCTTACAGTTATTACAAGTACGAGTAAATGATCGTTAGGATCGTGAGATATTTACTTTAGTATTATAACTGTTAAACGTGTTCCTAGTCGAAGGGTTACGCCACCAATGAGGATATCGGCCTTTCCCATTATGAGACTAGCACTTAGTGTATGTGTACTGCATCTCATCAGTAAACGGTATTGTGATACCGGCATGCATAAGTGGGTGCTCGTAAGTTGACGAGTTCACTGAACTCCCTCACCCTAGAAATCTCTAAGTGGTTCCCAATAATCGAGTAGAGATATCTATGGTATAGTTGTACACCATTAGTCCTTATGACCTAGACATCACCGTGACTTCACTAGAGGACCAGCTGTATCGTGACCTGTCCCTGAGTTCCACCGAGGACCATCCCAAGGGCCAGTGTTTGTGCAGTCCGAAATCTAGTGGGAGGTCTGTGCATTGTAGTCGGGGATTCGATCGCTAGAATAGTCTTGGATATCCTGTGTGTTCTGAAAGTTTGTAATCATTCTAAGTCTCTGGCCAGAGCTGACTAAGTGATGATTAGAGAATTCGATTCTCTAAGTCATGCACGTAACGATTACAACACTTAGAACGATCGCACCGTTATTGAACATATAAAGAGGTCTCGACGAACCAATGCCTCTAGTTCAATCGGGACATATGTATCGAAGGGACCGTACTGTACGTTAACTATATCTGAAGGTTTTTGCAGGCACTTCATTTGTATCTAGTGAATCATGACGCGTAGTTGCTAGACGCCAATCTTGATTCGTTGGGTGATTAAGGTGAAACAAGCTTCATCTTAATCGTAACTCTAAGGGACAAGTTTTGACCACAAAGGGTTGTGGGCCCACGACTAGCTTACACCTGAACCATCGAGGGTCACACTGCTCGTGCACATGAGATCTTTGAATAAACGATCAGAGATAAAATGGTTTATCTTTGCATGATTGGAAGTCAATATGATTGGGTCCAACATTCGTAATTTGGAATTATGAATGAGAATAAGAAAAGGAAAAGAATATGCGAACAATGTAGTGGACTTTCTAAATCGGGAAGTTTCCAAATTTAGAAAGTGCACTGAACTAGGGTTTCCACTTTTGGAAAGTTGGAAATTGAGAATTGGCACTCGTAATGATTCCGAAAATGTAATCGTTGCAATTTTTTGGTTATTGAATTGAGAGAGACGAGCAAGTAAAAGTACTAGCGAACTTAAGTTGTTGGGCACGGTCCAACTTAAGCCCGCTAGGGTTTTATGCAAAACACTATAAATACAAGATTTATAGGTCTTACACAAAACAACACAAAAACCCTAACCCTAGCCGTCCCCCTCTCTCTCTCGGCCACTCTCCCCAGCGGCCACCACCGCCGTCGCCCCGCCGTTTCGTCGGAATCGGCCATTCGTTGGCCGATTGCTTTCGGTAGTTCTTTCCTTCTCTTTTTCTTCCGTTTTTCTAACTATTACGTGTCTAGTGCCACGTGTTTAGTAGATCGAAGTATACGAGGTGAAATCCGAGAGGAGGAAGATCGAAGAATCGAGGAGCAGCACACGAGCCGAAGCCGCACGCGATCCCACGCGCCGCCCAAAGACCGCGCGTGAGTTACACGCGCCGCCGTGGCCGTCTCGCCGCTGCTGCCGCTGCCCCCGGATTGTACGGATTGGTTTCCGTAGCAATCTCGACTTGCTTAGCGCTCCTACCTCACGCTTCAAGAGGTAAACACACAAATATAATGTTCTAAATTCGTTTACGTTTAAACTATATATTCATGTTTGCTTTCGTATGATGTTATGTGATTACGTGAAATCGTTTTAATCGTTGCGAGCATGTTAGTTGGTTTAAACGCGAGCATGTTAATTGATTTAAATTCAGTTAAACAATTTAGCATGTATGTTGTTTTTAATTTCGCTGGAAGCGCAAAGGTACGCAATTAATTGATTTAATTTATCGGGCACGTGTTTATGTGCTTTAAAGTGGTTTAAATCGCATAATTTTTTTGTTTTCCGCTGCGTACACGTGTCCGATTCCCAACAGTTTGATGTTAATCGATATGCATCTAGGTCTTGCTGTAGGATTTGTACATTATCTCATACCCGCATCACCAGAGAACATCATTAGTCAGAAAAATTGTGCAAAATCGTAAAAACCTTGATAAGTAAAATTCTTGCATCCATTCCATATGCTTTTAGAAAATTTGATATCGATTTAATCGTCAATTTTTAATCATGCTCGTGGTCTGCATTTTATGTTTCTCGAGTTAAAATATGTGTTGGTGTTAATTAGGTTTGAAAATTATTATAGTTCGTATTGTTTAACAAGTACTGCTTGTTGTTTAGAAATTCGATATAGATTGGATTTGCAGTTTGCAGTTTCTACTTTTCAAATTCCAATTTGTAAATTCCTCAATTATTAGAGTGCAACAATTTGCAAAGTGCAAAGTGCAAAATGAGATTCCTCATATATTAGTCCATGTGGCAGTTTTTATTGTTAATTTTTTTGCAATTTGTTTTTGGAGATGCAACTTTAATTTCACAATCTTAGTTTGCGCATATGATGTTTGCTATTTTCAAGTACCATTTTTGATTTGGCTAATTCATGTGTCGTTTACTTAGATATGATGTTAATATTTGCAGTTTGCATTTTGGAGATCTTGTATACATTTGTTTAAGTTGTTTGCTATTTGATATTTGCAAGAACATTGTTTGGATAATTTTTTAGTTTGAATTTTTTTTCCTTTCTTCCTCTTCCAAGCCTAAAAAAAGAGAGAAAAATTCACTAAATGACAGTTCAACATCATTGAAAATGAAGGAAAAAAAATCAACTTAGTCTACAGTCGAGGCCTCAGAACTACCAACCGTTACAGAAAGACAAACCAATTCCACTACATCGTTCTAACCTCGTTTTTATCCAATGTATTGATGTTCGCAGTTCAGCTTATGTTTGTTGATAAAAGGAATTTATGTTTTACATTCACGTTGCAAATTTCAATCACGTTGCAAATTTCAAATTCAAAATTGCAAATGAAAAATGTTTGTTTTGCAATTGCCTTTTGTCATATTATTTTCCCAGACTAATGCAGATCGCAAATTTATTTTTGAGGTTTTAATGTTTGCAATTATTATGGTGTAGAAAATGATTTTTTTTCTTTTTATTGTCTGAAATGAATACTAAGGAAAAATATATGAGAGAGAGAGAGAGGGGTAACGTGATATAGAGAGAGAAAGAGAAAGTGAGGTGAGTGAGAGAGATAGTGTGATAAAAGAGAGATACGTGGGATTTTTTCCCTAATTTTAATAGCGGTTTTTATGCATAAGTCCCCAACCAAGCATGTTTATTATTCTAGGTTTAGGGAACGTATCTCTTTCACAAATAAGCCCATCCCTTTAATATTTATTATAACTAAAGGAAACATTCATGTATATCCCAATAATACCCTCAACCATTTATACCCAATTCTTAATTGTAACCCCATTATTTTTCAATTTTGTCCACAAAAATCCAATTTTGACCACAAAAATTCAATTTTGACTTTTTTTTTTGGAGCATAATTTAACATGCTCCAATTTCATCTTTAATTTAATTTAATCTCAATTTGACCCCAAATTTCACAAATTATTCAATTTTGACCCAAAACTTTTTTTTTCAAAAAAAAGTTTTTAGCCGCCAGTCTCCGGCGTTGACTTTTCAACTTTTTTTTTCTTTCTTCCGGATTTTTTCGGAAGCATATTTTAATATGCTCCAATTTCATCCTTTAACTTAATTTAATCTCAATTTGACCCCAAAATTTACAAATTATTCAATTTTTACCCAAAACTTTTTTTTTTCACAAACATTTTTTTTTTCAAAAAAACAAAAATTACCGCCGGATTCCGGCGGTGACTATTTTTTTTTTTTTTTTTTTTTCTTCCGGATTTTTTCGCCGGTTTCAATTTTGACTTTTTTTGGAGCATATTTTAATATGCTCCAATTTCATCCTTTAACTTAATTTAATCTCAATTTGACCCCAAATTTCACAAATTATTCAATTTTGACCCCAAACTTTTTTTTTTCACAAACATTTTTTTTTCAAAAAAAAAAAATTTTGCCGCCGGATTCCGGCGTAGACTTTTTTTTTTGTTTCTTTTCTTCCGGATTTTTTCGCCGGTTTCCGGCGGTCTCCGGCGTTGAGTTTTTTTATGTGTTTTTTTAAGTTTTTTTTTTTTATTGTTTGGTTTGTTTTGTTTTTCCACGTCCGCCGCTAAACGTTGACCGTAATTTGCTGTCACTGACAGTAAATTAACGTAATTATACTGTCAATGATAGTTAATTGACGTAATTGTACTGCCGTTGACATTACATTTATGTAATTGTGCTGCCGTTGACAGTAAATTAATGTAATATTATTATTTTTTATTTTTTATTGTTTTTTTTTATTTTGTTTGATTTGTTGACAAGTCATAGTAATTATATTACTGTCGTTGACAGTAAAATAACTGTAAACACAATAATATTACTGTCAACAACATCAATATTATTATTTTTTTGGGGTTTTTGTTTTGTTTGAGTTATTCACGGAGTAACGTAATAATATTACTGTATATTATTGTAATATTACTGTAAACACAATAATATTACTGTGGTTGATGGTAATATTACTGTTGTTATAGTAATATTGGTGTCAACCACATCAATATTATTATTTTGTTTGGATTTTTTGTTTGTTTGAGTTATTCACGGAGTAACGTAATAATATTACTGTCTATTATTATAATATTACTGTGGTTGACGGTAATATTACTGTTGCTATAGTAATATTACTGTCACTCACAGTAATATTAATTCTTTTGGTTTTTTTTTTTATTATGTTTACATTTGTTGAACGGTCAACATAGTAATATTAATTTATTACATAATAATAATGAGTTTTGTTATGTTAATATTAATGTGCTAGAGATTAATATAGCAATATTACTGTGTTAAACTATAGTTTAGTTAATTTTACTGTGTTTAACAGTAAGATAGTTAATTTTACTGTCAATCACAACAATATTGCTGTTTAAAGGGAAAAAGAAAAAAGTTACAGAAAAAAAAAAAAGAAAAAAAAAAAAAATTAAAAAGTCAACGCCGGAGACCGGCGTTAACCGCCGGTCAACACCTGAATCCGGCGAAAAAATCCGGAAGAAAGAAAGAAAAAAAAAAAAGTTGAAAAAGTCAACGCCGGAGACCGGCGGGAAAAAAAACGTTTTTCAAAAAAAAAAGTTTTGGGTCACAATTGAATAATTTGTGAAATTTGGGGTCAAATTGAAGTTAAATTAAGTTACGGATGAAATTGGAGCATATTAAAGTATGAGGGGTTGTTTTAGTCCTTTACACAAATCTGGACCATGTGTGGACTTATTGGTAAAAGAGTTTTTTGTCTTGATCTCTTTATAAATAAGTACCAATTGATGGACTTATTTGTAAAGTCCCCATTTTAATAAATATGAGTTTTTGTGCACACGTTCATAACCAACCATCTTTATTATAGATTTAGGGGAGAGAGAGAGAGGGATAACGTGATATAGAGAGAGAAAGATAAAATGAGGTGAGTGAGAGAGATAGTGTGATAAAAGAGATACGTGTGATTTTGTTCCCTAATTTTAATAAATAGGAGTTTTTGTGCTCATGTTCATAACCAACCATCTATACTATTATAGGTTTATGGGCTATATATATTTCACCAATAAGCCCATCCCTTTAATATTTATTATAAATAAATGAAAAATTCATGTATATGACAAAATTACCCCCAACCCTTTACAACCAATTCTTAATTGTAAACCCAATTTAATCAATTTTGACCACAAAAATCCAATTTTAACTTCTTTTTTTACAAAAAATATTTGTTTGCCGCCGGTCTAATAAATAATTTTTTATTTTTTATTTTTCTTTCTAGTCTATTTTTTTCGCCGCCGGATTCCGGCGTTGACTTTTTTTAGTGTCTTTTTTAGTTTTTTTTTTTCTGCCCGTCGCTAAATGTTGACCGTAATTGTGCTGTCATTAATGGTAATTATAATGTCACTGACAGTACATTTATGTAAACGGCAGTACAATTAGAGTCAATAACAATATTATTATTATTTTTTTTTTGTTATTTTTTTTAATTTTGTTTGATTTGTTGACAAGTCAACGTAATTATATTACTGTCGTTGACAGTAAAATAACTCTAAACACAATACTATTACTGTCAACCACATCAATATTATTATTTTTGGGTTTTTTTTTGTTTTGTTTGAGTTATTCATGGAGTAACGTAATAATACTACTGTAAACACAATAATATTACTATTGTTAAAGGTAATATTACTGTTGTTATAGTAATATTACTATGAATCACAGTAGTATTAATTCTTTTGGCTTTTTATTATGTTCACCTTTGTTGAACGGTCAACATATTAATTTTAATATATTACACAATGATAATGAGTTTTGTTGTGTTAATATTACTGTGTTAGAGATTAATATAACAATATTACCATGTTAAACTGTAGTATAGTTCATTTTACTGTGTTTAATAGTATTATAGTTAATATTACTGTCAATCACAACAATATTGTTGTCTAAATGGGGGAAGAAAGATGTTAAAGATGAAAAAAAATCGAAAAAGTCAACGCCGGAAACCGGTGGCAGAAAAATCACGAAGAAAAAAAAAAGTCAACGTCAGTGACAGACGAAGTTGTCCATAAAAATATGTTTTGGGTAAAAATTGAATAATTTGTGAAATTTTGGGTCAAATTGAGGTTAGGTTAAATTAAAGTATGAAATTGGAGCATATTAAAGTATGAAGGGTTATTTTAGTCCTTTACAAACCTTTGGACCATGTGTGGACTTTTTTGTAAAAAACATTTATTGTTTGGACATTTTTATGAATAAGTACCAATTGATGGGCTTATTTGTAAAGTGTCCTTAATAAATAGTTATTTTCATATAAAAATTAATTGAGGTATTTATATCTACGTATTAATAATTTAATTTAAGTTATATTAATTTTTTTGGTGAAGGGACCTATCCATATATTCATCTAACAAAATGGATTTCCACCTATATAAGTTCAATTTTAGAGGATATCTAGTCAATTATCCCATTAAAGAATAATAATAAAGAAGAGGGTAAATAGCACTTAGCCCCCTTGTAGTTTCCATGTTGTGTACTTTACACTCCTCTGATATCAATTTGGTCATTTTACCCCCTTGTGGTTGACAAGTTGTAGCGGCCGTCTGGTATACCGTTAAAGTCAACAGAAAAGGTTAAATATCTGAACTACCCCATTATTTGCCTACTATTTGCAGGTTATATTTCTTTTTATAAATAAATAACAATTCAATTGGATTAAATTAGAAATAACACCAAGTCATAGGACTAAAGTACAATTATCAGAATTGCTTCTTCTCCTCGCCTTCAAATACCCCTGAACTGTTCCAGACCCCTTGAAAAAAATAGAATTCCAAGAAAACTCAGAAAATTACATACAAAAAACAGAGGAAAAAGTCCAAAGATTTCATGTAAGAAACCCCCGTTCGAGTTTTTTGTCTTCTCGGGCGAACATCTCAGATTCCTAGGGTTTCGATTCTTCTTTGAAGTCCTCAAATTTGTGAAGAATATTGATAATTCTATGTTCTGTATGATTACATTGAGAGAATTTGGTCGGGGGTTTGATATTTTACGGTTTCAGAAATATAAGTATTTTGTATTATTGTAGACACAGAGAATATATTAGATTTGAGGATCTTGAATCGGGGCATTGAGTTGGGTGATGGAGGGGGTACGTAAATGGGAAGCAGGAACCCCAAGCAAATTATTGCCTCCGAAATTTTCCAGAAAGAAACGTGCGCTTTTTTTCCATCGACCGCGGGTCGATCAAAATCCTCATCATCCAGATTTTCCATTTACTTACATCCGTTTCTTTTTCTCTATTTTTACTTTTTTCCGTTTTGTATTTTTGATTAGGCTGGATAAATCAATCATCCATTATTTAAACCTTATTTTGTAACTGATGTTTTAGGGATTTTCTTTATAATTTTAATTGATTTCATTTATATATATATATATATATATATATATATATATATATATATATATATATATATATCTATTTTGTTCTTTTTTTTTTGAATTAAAAGAAAAATGAGAGATTGGTGTAGGGGTTTTTATTGAAGGAAAAAGGGGCAATATGGATATTATCAGGAATTTTAGCTTGCAAAACCTTCAATTTTGGGCGAGTGAGATGCACTCGCCATTAACTTTAACGGATTATTTGACGGCCGCTACAAACTGACAACCAGAGAGAGGTTAAGTGCTTAAATTGATATCAGATGGGATAAAGTGCACAACGTAGAAACTAGAGGGGGATTAAGTGTTATTTACCATAAAGAAAAAGGTGATTATTCTCTCGTAATTGGTATGTTATTTAAATATAAAAATCCTTTTAACTATTCTAGTGGTTTATTGGACGACTTTACACATTCTGAACTTTTATCAAGTGAAATGTTACCACACAAGTGAGATATCAATTAGTCATTTTATAAGCATACACAACGTAAGTATTGTACGTTACATGCAGGGTCGGTCCAATGTCTTTGGGGTTCGGGACTCCGGAAGATAATATAAATTGTATCTTTAATAATAGGGGTAATATGCTATAAGTCCCTCAAACGAAACCTAATTTGAACTAAATGACAAGTCGAAATTTATTTTTTTAATTAAATCCTTAGTTTCAAATAATATATGAGCCACATCCCTAAATTTTTTTTAATCCCTATCTTGCCCTTTTAACCTAAATTCTCTAACTTATATATTCACGTTTCTCCAATTCTCATTAATTTTGTTCTTTTAATTTTCTCCCACATTCTCTCTCTCTCTCTCTCTCTCTCTCTCTCTCTCTCTCTCTCTCTCTCTCTCTCTCTCTCTCTCTCTCCATCTCTCAAACGGTTCTGCACATTGTCTTTTACAATTTTTTCTTCTCTCATCTATCTATCTCTATATCTCTCTCTTGTTTTCACGACTAGTAGCACAATGAAGGGACAATAATAGACGAGGCGGCGGCGGGGTCTGTGGTGGTTTAGGCGGCGGTGGCAGGGGCTGTGGTTGTCGAGACAGGGGGTGAGGGGTTGTGATTATTGAGGCGGCGGCGGGCTATGCTGCTATGGTGGTCGAGGCAACGGGGGTTGTGCCGTTGTGGTGGTCGAGGCGGGGTGAGGGGTTGTGATTGTCGAGGCGACGACGGCGGGCTATGCTGCTATGGTGGTCGAGGCGGCGGGGGCTGTGCCGCGTGGTGGTCGAGGCGGCGACGGGATGTAGTGGTTGAGGCAGCGGCGTGGATGTGATTATGGCGGAGATTTGATGGAAAACATATATTTTTTTATCATTTGAATATGATTTTCATGATCTTCAAGAGATTGTGCTTGATTTGTGTTCAAAGTGGTAGATCTAGGTTTTCCCAAAGTTGGTAGGTGACTACGGGTTGTGACGGCTGCAGATGTTGGCTATTAGGGTTTGACGGCTGATGCTTTGAGGATGCTAGGGTTTGGTCGTACAACGTAGTATACCATAGTACACCGTAGAATACCATAGTACACCTTAATTAATATACCATAGTACACTGTAGTATACCATAGTCTACTACAGTATTGACAACAAAAAAAAAAAAACGAAAATAGTCTGTAGAATAAAATATTTTTTTGATAGTTGTGTGTAAACCATAGTACAACATAGTATATCATAGTTTTTTAAAAATCTGCTGAATTATTTAACGAAACCCGAAATTCGAAAAATAAGGAAAAAATATTGTTTATAATAATGGAAAAAGTGCTAGAGTGAAAATTGAAAAAAGAAAGATGAGTGAAAGGGTATTTTCGGAATGAATTTAATAAAGGATGTGAAGCAAATGTTTAGTTGAACTTGTCATTTAGTTCAAATTAATTTTGTCACTAGGGACCTATATCTTAAGACCCCTTAATAATAAGTGTGAGAATCCCCTCTTGTATTTTTTTAATAGGGCACATTACAAATATGTTCATTAGGGATATTTATTCATAAAGGGGTCGAGACCAATTACTCTTCTAAAAAAAATGCAAATACTATCTAAAAGTGTGTTAAAAACTAAAATACCCCTTCACATTTTAATATGCTCTAATTTCATCATTAAATTTAATTTAACCTCAATTTGATCACAAATTTCAAAATTGTTCAATTTTGACTCATAACTCAATTTTGTGTACAATTTCGCCCGTCGCCACCATTGACCGCTGGTTTCCGGCGTTGACTTTTTTTTATCCAGCATTAATTTTCCGCCAATTTCTGGCGTTGACTTTTTCAATTATATTTTTTTCTTTTTTCTTCAACATTTTTTTGCCCGTTTAAGTAGTAATATTGTTGTGGTTGACCGTCATATTAACTATATTACTGTTTAATACAATAATATTAACTATACTACAGTTTAACGCAGTGAAATTGTTATATTACTCTATAGCATAGTAATATTAGTATGTTGACCGTTCAACAAAAGCAAACATAGTAAAAAGCGAAAATAACTAATATTGATGTGGTTGACGTAATATTACTGCCCCCATAGTAATATTACTGTAACGACAGTAATATTACCGTCAACCACAACAATATTATTGTGTGTATAGTAATATTACAGAAGTAGACAGTAATATTATTACGTTAACTGGTCAACAATTCAATCAAAACAAAAATGCCAAAAAAAAAAAATTAATATTGGTGTGGTTGACAGTAATATTATTGTGTTTACAGTAATTTTACCGTCAACGACAGTAATATAATTACGTTGACTTGTCAACAATTCAAACAAAATCAGAAAAGGCCAAAAAAATAATAATATTGTTGTGGTTGACAGTAATTGTATTGTCAACGACAGTACAATTACGTAAATATACTGTCAGTGACAGTACAATTAGTGTCAGCCATAGTATAATTACTATTAGTGACAGTACAATTACGGTCAACATTGAGCAGCTGACGTACAAAAAAAAGGTAAATTTTTAGGGAAAAAAATTTAAAAAAGTCAACGCCAAGATCTGGGAGCAAAGAGAGAAAATCAGAAAAGGCCAAAAAAATAATAATATTGTTGTGGTTGACAGTAATTGTATTGTCAACGACAGTACAATTACGTAAATATACTGTCAGTGACAGTACAATTAGTGTCAGCCATAGTATAATTACTATTAGTGACAGTACAATTACGGTCAACATTGAGCAGCTGACGTACAAAAAAAAGGTAAATTTTTAGGGAAAAAAATTTAAAAAAGTCAACACCAAGATCCGACAGCGGAGAGAGAAAACAGAAGAAACAAAATAATATTAAAAAAAATCAATGGCGGAGACCGGCGGCAAAAAAATAGTAAGAAAAAAAAGTTAAAAAAAGGAAAAAGTCAAAATTGAATTTTTGTGGTCAAAATTGATTAAATTGAAGTTAAATTTGAGTTACAATTAGAATTGATTTTAAGAGTTTGTGGTAATTTTGTCATATATATTAATGTTTCTTTATTTATAATACATATTAAATAGATGGGCTTATTGGGGAAAGACATTTAATCGTGAACCTAAAATAATAAAGATGGTTGATTAGAGACTTGTTCATAAAAACTCTTTGTTAATAAGGATTGATCCAATACTTTTTCACTTATTAGTAAAATGCTATCCCTTCCTTTATTTACAAATTTACCCTCCTTATATTCATTATCCCGTATCCACTATTTTAGTGCGTTTGTTTTTTAATTTTTTTCGTTTACTTATTATTAAAACTTAAAAGAATTAAAAAAAATCATTTTTTTTCTTTTGTCCATAATTAACTAAAACAAAAATCATGAATCAATTACAATATTTCCGAAATTAACTATAATATTTCCAAAATCAACTATAAATTTTCTAAATCATCTACAATTGTTTTTTTTCCTTCGTATTTTTTCATAATCAACTACAAAATTATCGTAAACAACTACAAAATTGTGGTGTTCAACAACAAGTTTACCAAAAAATTGAAATGAACCGCAAAATTACTAAAAAACAACTATTTTTTTTTCTTCATTTTTTCCTGAATCAACTATTAAAAAACTGGAAAAGAACTACCAAATATAGTAGTTTTCAATAGCAGGTTTACCAAAAATAATAACTACACATTAACGAAATCCACTACATTATATCAAATCAACTATATAAATTCTCGAAATCCACTATGAAAATTTGGAAACCATTACCAAATTATCGAAAACCACTACCAATATATTGGAATTACCAAAAAAAAAAAAAAGAAAAAAAAAAGAAAAAAAGGAGCGCCCTCTGATATCAAGCCAAACTACTATAAAGTTAAGCCAATACCACTACCAAAAACACGATCTCTCTCCGATTATAATTTTCCACGATCTTCTCACTTCCTCTTGAGCCTCTATCTAATTTTCTACCATTGGACTAGCATTGGCTTTGTGCCTCTTGTTGATCCACCTGGCAATTTGAGAATCCCGTTGTTGAACATGCTTTGCCAGTTCCGCAATGGCCTTTGTTACAGTTACAAAATTGTTTCCAGCCCCGACCGAACTAGAAGCCCCCCTTCTTTCAAGAGAGGAGGACGGGTTATTCACATTTCATTAGATGGTCAGAGGCGAATTGAAAGCTAAGTTGTGGGAATTCTAAAGATTCCCCGGGGGGGAAATAGAGCTGTCTCCTACGTTACCCATAATATGTGGACTTCCATAGCCGTGGCACTTGTCACGATGAACGCTACTTCGAGAGATTCCGATAAGAGAAGAGATGAGAGGTAGAGATTGTCCCACCGGGCGTGCCAAAATTTGTAGCAATAAATTCCTATATGCGTTTTAAACAAACAAGAAATACTTGCACAGAGATAATTTATTGAATTAAAATAAATATTGCGGGTTACAAACTCTAATTTAGTCCTCTGATTTTTGTCTCATGAACAATATATGTTTGACTTTAAATTTCGGAGCCGGGTCGTTAACTTGATCTTCTCCGGATTTGATTTTGAACTTGAATAACGTCTTACGAGGGTCTTACGACTTGAATCTCGGATCGAATGCTGAACTTTGACGAGCTTTGACCAGCTTTGACTTGAAGATCTGGAAGTTCTTGATGGATTTAGCCATTCAATATTCCTTCGATCTTGATTTGTTGAAGAAAACCCTCGATTTGATGAAGAACGATTGAGATATTGTAGAGAGAATTTTCTCCTCCGATTTTTCTCCTTTTTGACTTGTGTAGGAAGGGTCCCTATCAAGGGTCCTTGATAACCATCTTTGATGACCTGGCGCTTGATTAGTGGTGGAGCCAGGATTTGTGGTCAGGGTGGGCTAATATCTTACGAAGGTTCGGAGGTAGAGCCCCCGAATTTTTTTAAGAGTTTTTTTCGAAAATATAGAGCAAAATAAATAGAAATTTGTATATTTTAATTAAATATATAAATTAAATTGTATATTGTCCAAAATATAATTATTGGAGCTCTTTAAACCACATTACAAATCTCTTGGGTGGGCTAATTAAATTGAATTATGATTAAAATAGTGTATAAAATGGCTAAACAAACAGAGGTCATGCAATTGCTCTAAATTATCCTAATGATTATATTAATCAATGAATGTTGCTTGCAAGAAATACTCACCGTTGAAACCCATTAGTTTGTCAAAGCTTAATTCTATCATCAAGTTCAGTCAGACTGTTGTTTTTTCTTTCATTTTGGGTAATCAATATTCTATTCTCCATATCAGTGCACCACATGATCATTGATTGATCTTGTAAAAAAAATTCTTTCAACAAAATTAATATATACATGCACTAAACCTCTCTATAAGAAGAACAAACTAAAAAAAAGGAAAGAGAAGTTGTTAGGGTTGTGGTCGAAAAATAGCCTGCTCCTGCTGCGGCGGCAGTGGTGGCCGCCGGTGACCAAAAGCAGGTACATGGTGCTGGGGGCTATCGGGCGAGCCGAGTATGTGTTCTCCATGCCCCTCCATCCCTACATATTGTTGCACCACTAACACCGAATATGTTGTCGCAAAATCCGACGAAGCTAATAAATCACCTATTGCTCCAAGCTCGGGACACTCGCTCCAATCGCTAAGCCCTGCCGTGACAGGCGATATCATTCCGTGTCCCCTCCCGACTATAAACAAGTCATGTCTTGTATCTATCGACCTTATTGCCGCCACCGTTTCCTCTCCGTGATTCACAACTTTCTCGACATAGTGCACCGAAGAATCGTTCATGGTCGCCACCCTAAACTCGTTTATGTACGCCTGGTCCATCTCCTTCTCTCTGTCGTCGTCGGTTAAAACGGTTAATGTCTCATGCCCTGTCTCGATACTACTATTAGCCACCGCCTCCGCCATATCTCCACCCTTTGTGGTATCCAGTGCGGTTTCTCCGAGGACGAACCGCATTACGGTGAGGCTGTTGCGGGGGTGCTCGGACATTCTCCAAGCCAAGGCCATCGCCTCTCTGTCGTCGGGCCCGCCGAAGAAGAGCAGCGCTATATGGTGGTGCGACATTTGATTGGCCGACGCTCTGCTGGACCCGTTGAGTCCCCTGTCTACGAGTATTCCGACCGAGCAAGGCGCGTTGGCCAATACGCTCTGATTGATAATGCGGAAAGCGGGGTTCGTGGCCTCCATACCTCCGTCCACCGTTTGTTGTTTGTGGAAAGGGATTATGATGAACGCCACTCGTTTGTCCTCTGCGACGGTGAATATGTCTTCATGCATTGTCGAGTAAGGCGAGATTGCGGTGAGAGGGTTCACTGTCACGAAACCCCCTTGCCTCTCAAAATTCTCAAAGGCGTTGAATATGTGCTCCGATTGTGCCTGCGCGAGGTTGAGTGCCGATCGGCCGGATTTTCTAGTGTTGTGGACGATGAGCACGGCCGATGCACGGCCGGTGAGCTCGACAAGGTGGAGGACGTAGGAGGAAATTGGAGATTTCTTTGTGGGGTTTGATGCTTCTAGAAGGTGGATTATTGTCGGCACATTTCTCGGAACGTGCACGCACACTAGGAGACGAAACTCGCCTTTGAGTTTGGTTCTCTGGATTGTTCTCCTTTTGTAAGCCACAAGCTTCCTCCCCGGCCTGTATATGTTTGTCACTATCGGCTGGATTACTGCGGTCATAACAATTTCCACTACGATCATAATCGCAAACGACTTATCATCAAGAACCTGCAGATGTAATCAACATATATTAATCATCAAACAATTCGAATTATTGATATACAAATTTTAGATTGATTGTGAGTAAGAATCAGTACATACATGTTGGTCTTTCCCAACATTAAGAACAATCATCTCCACCAGCCCTTTGGCGTTCATGAGCAAACCAAGTGTTAGCCCTTCGTAAAATGGGATTCTATAGTAAAGAGAAACGAGTAGAGTGCCGGTAACTTTTCCTGCACAAGCAAGAACAATCACAAGCCCGAGAATGGCCCACGTCCCGACTCCGTTTATCAAAGTAAGGTCCGTTTTCAATCCACTAATAGCAAAGAAGAGTGGGAGCAATAGTCCCGTAACAAAATCTTCGAGTCTCTCTATTAGTGTCACTCCAATCGGCCCACTAGGGATAACTAAGCCAAAGATGAAAGCGCCAAAAACAGAATGTGTTCCGATAGCATCGGTTATAAAACCCGATATCATAACTCCCGTAAGAATGAGGCATATGTACACTTCGCTAATCAACTGGCCTTCGGGCGTTCTTCTAACGATCCAACAAACGAGAGGCCTCATTACATAATAGCAGAAAAGAACAAACGCTCCGGTGGAAAGCACCACCCACAATGAAGACAAAGACAACGACTCATTTTCGGCTATGGCAATCGCAATGGCTAGGAGAATCCATGCACAAATGTCGTTAAAGAGAGCCGAAGCCATAGCTATTCGCCCGATCTCGGTGTTGAGAAGTTTGAGCTCCGCTAGAATACGAGCGAGCACGGGGAACGCTGTGACGGAAGCGCTACGCCTAGGAATAAAATGAAAGTGCCTAATTTGACCCACTGCGTGCTCTCGTGGAGTGTGAAGGCGAATGAAACGCCGATTAGGAACGGTAGGATCATGCCGGCGATTGCAATTACGAATGTTCTTCTTCCTGTGCTTCTAATTACGGCAATGTCCAGTTCCACTCCGACGAGGAAGAGGAAGAATAAGAGGCCTACGTTTCCCATTGTCTCGAGAATCATTACACTCCGAGGTGGGAATATATTGTTTGCAAATTGTTTGCTTTGTCCTAGCAGTGATGGACCCAATATTACACCACCCTGTAAACAATTTTCATAAAAGGTACGAATTTAGTACATTATTTCATGAGCCAATCGAAGATCTCAATAAAGGATCTTCAGTTGTAACAAATGAGAAGGAAAACAAGAAAACAATAATTGATTAGTGTATGCCTAATTAGATCCAATTAGCTGAAATTCAACAGTATTTACAAGCAATCTGATACAAATACTAGACTTAAATTGGAATTTTTAATCATATGGTTCAAGGGGCGTTACCATTTTTTGTACATGCTTCAAAAAATCGAAATTTAATTATTGCAAGTTTTCTAATAACATTTATCATTGGAATTAATACAAAAAATGTAAAAGAGAGATAGCAAACACACAAATAGGTAAAAAAAACAAAGGAATGAAAGCGGAATACTTACAAGGATCTCGGAAATGACACGAGGTTGACGAAAGGGCTTCAAGATAAAAACAAGAAAACGAATGGTAACGATGATGAGCAAGACCTGCAATATGAATAGTGGCAGAGAGTAGTCCAACGGGTTATCCCCTTGCCAAATACCATTCGTCGTTATCATTGTTGGAGCGTAACATACTATCAATTGATCCGAACTGTTTGACATTTTTCCTCTTCGCTACGGTTTCTCAAAAAAAAAAAAAAAAAAGGAATTTGTATTGTATATCTCTACTTGTTATTTCTCTTGTCTTGTAAAACAAATATTAAACTACTTTCGTCGTTTTGAACGCATACTCAGAATTACTAATGACACCGTCACAGTGTGAGGAATCGAAAGTGCAAATGAAAGAGAGGGAGAAACACAACTAAAAAAGTGGGAAAACAAAAAAAATAACAGATTTAACTATCTCATATTTGAGAATATTTTCAGTTTAGTTTGAGTGGTAACCCTTGGATTAGGGACTATATCATGTAAGAACAATCAGAGGTGTATTTTCTTCTGAGTAGCTATACCAATTGCTAAGGGCTCCCAAAATATAATGGGCATCGATCAAATACTTGTACTTCTGTAAAAGTAGTTTACTAATTTTACTTAGATTCAATGAAACTGATTTTATTTTCTAAAAATAATAAAGGCAATTTAAAAGCTATTTTTATTTCTAAAATTGGAAGAGAATATTTTATATGATGTAATTTAGCATGGGGCATTTAAATACAAGTCTATAGTGTTCTATCTATCTATATAATATATAAATTGAAACCCTCATTGCTTAAAATTACGACATTTGGCATCCATGTCATCGACACGTGGAAATCTACATGTCATCCTATTCATTTTGACACATGTCATTATTTATTACTTTGATATCTTCCATTTTTATTTACCACTATTAATTGACGATTTATCGAACTTACCAAAAAGTTGCCCGAATCATTAATTAGTATTTTAATATGGAAATAATATATTATATCATAACAACTTTGATTACATTTTAAAAACTAAATTAATATTAGTAGAATTCGAAATTTTTATTGTTGTGTTTTAATATATTTATTATATAATGCTATACATTATTTATTAATCATTATATAATTTAATTTTTTTTATTTTTAACTATATTTCGGATTAGAAAACCGACAATATCAATTAAAATCTTTATATATATATATATATATATATATATATATATATATATATATATATATATATATATATATATATATATATATATATATATATATATATATATATATATATATATATATATATATATATATATATATATATATATATATATATCTCTCTCATATATTTTATTCCCGAAACTTTTTTTGTCACATATATATGCTTTGTGTCTTTCTCATTCTATATATATATATATATATATATATATATATATATATATATATATATATGTATATATATATATATATATCCTAAGAGAGATTATGTGTGATAAAACCCCCCAAATACACTCTTATTTCGAGCAAATTTTTGTATTTATAATGTGTCAAAAGCCCCCCTATCTATATCTCGAGAAATATACGGAAAAATATATCTTCAAAATCAAATCCCCTATCTCTCTCTCTATTACAGTGCATATCAGAAATTCTATGTGCAAATATCTAGAACTCGATCTCTCCCCATATTCTTCAAAGCAAAAATCTCCCCACATATTTTGAATCCTTCGAGAGTTTGTGTGTGTG